>JAXRKP010000921.1:112500-192500 GCA_037039925.1 Doris montereyensis | reverse complement strand
GTACGCTAAGTAGTGATATCCCTCTATAGTTTGAGCATTCCATAGTTGATCCTTTCTTGTGTATTGGTACTACCGTTCTTTTTCCAGTCGTCTGGCACCTGTTTTGACTTCCATGCTTGTTGACATATTGCATGTAGTATTTTGTCTGCCTCTCTCCCTTCGTTTTTAATAATTTCTGGATAAACTTGATCTGCTCCAATGAGATATCTACATCTTCAGCTGTCTCATCTGGATTACTTGTTACTCTTACTAATTTATCTGTTCTCCTTGTTTCATATGTTCTGGAAGGATTATGTAATTGTTGACAATGTTTTCTCCACGTTTCCAAAATTTCGCTGTCTCCTTCCATTGTTTCTCATTTGGCGTTCTTAATTTGTCGTATTGGGCATGCTTTGGTCTTTTTCGTGTTCTTCATTGCCCCCCCCCCGAACAGCTTTTGATTTCCTTGAAAGCTTTCTTTAAGTTTTTGTTCAATCTCTTCCCATTGTTCCTGTTTTGCTTTTCCTCACTTCCTCTTTGGCAATAGTTATTTTACTCACGTAATCTATCATATCCCCTGGTCTCTTTGTTTGCAAGTATTTCTTCCAGGCATCCTTCTTTTCTTTGATATTAGTCTTGACACTCATTCCACCTTGCTGTTCTTTTCCTATCTCCTTTAATTTGTTTCCTTTACAGATTTCTTCAGTACAACTGATGAGTGTTTCTTTATGCATTTGCCACTTTTCTTCTATTGTGCTATCCTTCAGATCCATCTGCCTTTCACTGATAAATCTTTTATCCTGGATTGGCATATCTGTTTTACTATTGGTTTATTTAGTTCTTTTATATTGAGTTTAGTAGCTTTCTTGTCTTTCCTTTTCTGTTTGTTAATAATCTCATTTTGGCTATCACTAGGTGATGGCCACTAAATATTTCAGCTGCTCTTTTTACTCTTGCATCCATTGTACTGTAAAAAAGGGAGCTGCTAACTATTATGTAGTCTATATGTGAGTTTTGACATATGTCTTGATTTATTCTTGTATATTTGTGGATATGTTTATGAGGAATAATGTGTTAGCTATTTTCATATTATTCTGTAGGCAAAATCTATTAGTCTCTCTCCATTTGGAGAAGTTGTTGTCTCTCTTTCTTTACCTATTACTCCTCCTGGTGTTTCTACATTGTTGTCTACCCTAGCGTTTAAATCTCCTAAAACCATCAGTTCCTGTTTGGGTTTGAGATTCTCTGCAGCTATTTGTAAATCATTTTCGAAGATATTTTTTTCTTCGTTGGTGACATCTTCGTTTGGTCCATAAGCTATTAATAATTTAATTTCTCTTCCTTTTGGTTTAATCTTTACCTCTAATAGCCGTGGACTTATACATTTCCAACTTTCTATTAGCTTTTCTTGTCTTTTATGCATTAGGAGGCCTACTCCTGCTCTAGCTCTATCTTTGACATCTACTCCTGAGAAGATTAAAGTATGATGATTCAACATTTTTTTTTTATTCCTTGTCCTTTTTTCTTTGTTTCTGTAATAGTCAAAATGTCTATTTGAATTTTGTCCATTTCTTCAGCTAATTCTAACTCTTTTCCATTTATTGCCCAAACATTCCATGTTCCAAAAATCACATCCGTGTTCTTTTTCAGATTCGTCTTCGAAAGTTCAAGCTGGGTATATCATTATACGTATTTCTTTGAATCAGTTTAGTTTTGATAAGCAGGATTGACCCACTGTACCCTAGGTAGATGGTGGGGCTGCCACCTTTAGGCCCCCTACCAGGCCTTGTTATTTTCTGCCAGGGTTAACTCCTTAGCCTTTCGTTGTTCAAAACCAGCCCGCAAGGCAGCGGGTTGTTATATTCTGTCGGGGTCAACTCCCTTAGCCTTTGATCAACCAAGACCCGACTGCAAGACAGCAGGAGACTTGTGGAGAGCGGGGCCGCCTAATCCACGTAAGGTGTTTACCTGTCCGCTGTCCGGAAGATGGGACAAGGAAGACCAAAACAACCCCCCCCCCCCAACAAAGTGCTCTTCCCAGGTCCTCTCCTCTTTCCCTTTATTCAATAATACTCTTCTGTTGACTACATCTCTGTGACCGAGAGTAAGGCTAATCATTACGTTGCAAAATGACCCCCTCACACACACACACACACACACACACACACACATCAACATACCTCCTAATACATTCTAAAACAAAATCAATAGACCAGTCCAATCGCTATGGCGAAATTATTGAATACAGAGAAATCATATCTAGATTAATATTTCAATGCAACTCATCCGAAGTTATCGTGCGCTCAAGACATCGGTATAATATTTATAATTTACAAATAATGGCCAAAACACCAGGCGTCAAAACTGCCTACCGCCCCCTTCATCCCTTCCCTTCTCGCCCCCTTCCCCAAAGACTTATTTTCCCGATAACATGCCCGTTCGACTCATCTAGATCTATTTATTTTGTCTGTTCAAAACCACCTTCTTGATATTATTTGTCTTCATCTTCTCAAATTAGCGATATTGGTTCTCATAAGCTATCACTTTCTGTCTGTCGCTTACACACGCCCATATGATCGTAAATTGCAGAGAAAGTAGGACATTCCTTAGTAGATTCACTACATAACTCTGGCGTGTTTCGCTTCCGAGATGAAAGGAGAAAGTAAACGATGACGAGCTCATCGTTTTCCTTGCAGGTCATAGTAATGCATCAAGCTGATTGGATTCAAGATGGCGTTCAAGAAGTTATCGGAAGCAAATTCCACTATGAATTCCATCCAAACTTTTGAAGACTAAATTAAGTCAAATTATTTTGACTTCATCATTTTGGAATGTCTCGGCTGGCTGACTATTTTGTAGTTGTCGGCTATGACTACGAAAAAAGAAAGTGGAGAAGAGTTTTTATGGCTTTATTTTGTTGGATTGTTTGTGGGCCACTTGAGTTTTGTTTGAATTGAACTGAAATGAATTGTGATGATTCATATTTTCTCTCACCTTGTTTGGTCAACGGTGTAAATTATTGAATGAGAATCTAGATCTTTAGATCTTTATGTAATATGATTAAGTTTGCATTTTACTTTCCTGTTTGTGTGAAAGTGGATTAATAGAACAAAGGTTTTTCTTTCACCAAAGAAAGTAATGGTCTGCTGATGAAGGATCAATCAACCCAATCCTCTCAGTCACAGTGTTGACCCCCAAGGCTAAAGTAAAGCTAGAATTCCTCTATTGTTTGTCTGCTGTAATTATTTGTTTATAGTGTATCGAACTCGTGGATGAATGAAGAGTCTAACTCATACCATGTAATAGTGTAGTGTAAGATTTGAAACATTGAGAGAGGTGTGTATGTATGGCAGTAGTGTGACACACTGTGTCAGACCGAGTCAGTGTGTTACTTAGTGTTAGTAGTGTGTGCCCTAGTGTTATTACTCTGCATCTCTATGGAATGAAATAATTTTATTTTTGAGGTAGGTGTCACAGTCACAAGGTGTTTGGGCTTGAGCGTTGACAGAGAATTTCTGACTTTCTTATTAAATTTCACAATAGGCTACATTTTAGTAGTCAAACATCACCATCTTGGTTCATTGTTTAGAAGGAAGGATTTCCATAATTGGGCACACTCAAAGGTACATAACTTTAAAAAGTGAGTTACTTAAGAGTCAAGCGCACAGTGTGATTTTCTTTGGGATGAGCTGCCAGAGGGACCTAACTTTGTCTCGGGTGGGGGGGAGTGGTTTGAGGTCAGGAATGGTGGGATAGTCACAGTATGTACCCGATTATGGTAATCCTTCCAAAAAGAGAGAGGTTACCTCCAGTTGCCACAGTGTTCCATGCCTGGCCCTGGTCCAGTTCGCCAATCTGACACGGCAGTTTATTTGAACATACAAGTAGTTGAAGGTCTTGATAAAATGACCATGTGACATGTATGACTGAGACCGATCATGGAATCGAAAGTTTCTGACATTCTTTTTGTTTACATGATATGTTTACCATATTCCTTTTCACAAGACACAATAAAGTTCTCTAATTTGCACAATTATCATAGTGTAGATGTTGTATAGTCACAAATTTACCTTTCGTAAAATCATCCCAATCCCTAAAGGTTCTATTTTGATGGAGATTTGATTTCTTAAGATGGTTTGAGTTATGTTCCATTATTGAATTTAACTCCCTGTGGTGTGCTCGATATGCAAATCCTCAGGTTTAGAACCAGAGTTGAGGTTGCCAAGGTGAAACTCTATTCTAAAGAGAAAAATTGGCGCTATGTGCACATCATAAAATGAATCTTGGTCGAATCCACATTAACTCTTTCCAGATGGAATTAAATATATTGGCTCTACACAATTAATTTTCGATCAGTTTCTAGTGCTACGATTGGTATACAAATTACCTTGCTGTTGCTTAATTTGATTTTAGCGTGACATATTTAACATATCAAAAGAAAAAGAATTGAAAAGAGAATACACAGAAACCAACAGATTGTGTATAAATTTACAAAAAAATTAATTTATGTAAAGGAGTCTACAATGTGATGCTGTGGCTGAGTGATTAGGCTGCCAAAGTGGGATCATGAAGCCCGGGTTTGAATCCGGCAAAGCCATGCCTGACGTTGTGATCCTTGGAAAGATACTTAACACGCATTTCCCCACTCGACCCAGGTGCAAAATGGGTACAACCACTAGCTTGGGAGTAAAAACCTGTGTCCTGTCCAGGAGGTGATTATTATCACCTGTTCCGCTTTGTGCTATAGAAACTGGGATAATCTCCAGCTCTATGGGCCGTAAAAGCCTTGTAGGAACTTATATTTTTTTTTTTACTAATGTCGATGTTGGGTTGACATGTAAATCCTTTTATAAATTAAATGAAGAAAACCATTCTGTACTCATCAAAGCCTGACTTGACATTTAGAGCAGTTATCAACTATTTTATACCCCAGGTACATGCTACATTCATTTCCAGATATCCAGCTTTTTATTTGAGGGAATATTCCAATATATGAGAGAGTTATGAATGTTTTTGTGATTGACGTATGTGCTTGTGCCTCTAAATCATTAGTAACTCTATCTGGATCTACACGACTAGATATATATCGAGAGAAATTGTTGGTGATCTGCACTCAAAATCAAATATGGCTACTTCTGCCTTCAAGTTCACTACTCATAGAGCTAGATCGATCTTCCTCGACTAAAATTGACTAGAAAAGTTGAAATGCCTGTTCTATCATAGGGTATTTTTCCCAGTGGAAGAGGATGGAATATCATCCGCCATTGTTTATCAGAGCAGCTGATCAAATGGAAGTGAAGCAAATATAGAATGTGAAACAAATAGAATGTTAGAAACAAAAAATGTTTTGTAAAATAAGTTAATTAAGTGGCAAGTCTGTAGAAAAAAATTTGAGGTGACATGTAGAAAAAAAAGTATGTGCTTGTGCAAATCATTAGTAACTCTAATCTACACGACTTTGAAAATTATCTGCACTCAAAATCACTTAAAAGTTCACTACTCATAGAGCTTGATCTTCCTCGACTTTGACTAGAAAAGTTGAAATGCCTGTTCTATCATTATTTTTCCCAGTGGAAGAAGTATCATCCGCCATTGTTTATCAGAAGCTGATCAAATGGAAAAGCAAATATGTATAGAATGTGAAACAAATGTTTTGTAAACAGTAAACCTGTTAGTTTGAAAATCAATTTAAAATGTTGTTGTTACTAAATAAGTTACATATTTGAGGTGACATGTAGAAACTGACATATATACCGGCCATAGGTCTGCAAGGGGTATCTTCCGGAACAGATGTATTCGGATATATTTCCGGAAAGAGTTAGAATGGTATTGCAGTTGATGCTGCTGATGAGCACAGTGTTTGGGAGGAGACTGTAAGTGTGCTTATTGCCAAGTGTGCTTGAAGTCGAGATATAAAAAGAAACCATGAAGAGAGAGAGAGAGAGAGAGACAGACTTATTTTTGTATTAATAAAGAGGATGCAAATTTGCTTAGATATAATTTTTATGCAGTGTATTATAATTTTAACTTGTAAACTTGTTACAATAGACACAATGGACTTAATTAAAATTTATTGTAACCAAGACTGATAGATAGATTTTTACTCATTGATGATGAATCAGATAGGTATGGTATCACTTAAGATGTTATCATGTGAGATACCTAAATGTTGTCGAAGAAACAAAATGCTAGAATAAGTAGATCTAATGTGACCATTCTGAAAACCTTTAGATCTAATCACAGAGATGGCACATATGACTGCTAGCGAGACATTCCCTGGATCATTATCCCCGTCTAATGGCATAGTAAACTCCAAAGAGTGCTCCATTCAAAGCAAGGCAGGCTTCCTGTCCCCCTGAGCAAAGGGGACTCAGTAGTTCAGAGGCACAGCATTGGCCTTTCAACCAAAAGGACTTTGGTTCAAGCCCCGACAGGAAGCTTTTTCCTTTTTTGAGTAAAACCTATCCCCTTGGTTCAGATAGGTGGACCAACACCTAGTCACAACGGAGACGGGTAATAAAATGAAGGTCCCGTGTGCAGATCACAACACTATGTGCACGTTAAAGATCCTTTCAACTGCTTGCCAGGTAGTCCGGGCAAAATTAAAAGTCCTACCTGAAATCACCTTAGTTGTGGATGTGGGTAAAATAAAATCAAGCACTTTCCGAGCAGCATGATTTGCATGCAGACAGAAACTGTTGATAGAGTCATCAACACCGTATCTGAAATACGGAAAGAAGGAAGGGCGTGTGTAAAAAATGCCGAATTCTTTAACACCTTAGGTGGGGGAGGTTAGGCGTGGTTTCTTTTGCTAAGTTTGAGATGCCTCTTTTCTCTTCATATTTTTCTTTCCTTATAGATCAACTTTGACATATAGATGTATGTAAATATCCTCATCTTATCCTAAGATCAATTTTTGGCATATAATGTTTATAATACAGAAGTCTCGCCAAATTGCACGCCACCAAAATGCAGGATTCACATAGTGTGTTTTTTCATGTAACCAAATTTTACGTTACTTATCCCCTCAAAATGCAACAAACGGCTGGCTGCTTTGACTTCACCAAATGCAACATGTTTTTGCAATTACGCGTCTTTCAATTTGTTGCATTTAAAGATTCACCTCTATGGAAAATAAACTCAATAACGTTCTTTTGTCTCGTCCTAATAACAAAATCTGTCACGCAATGTATGTGTGGCATCTAGTTCTGTGTTAAATATGTGCACACATGCGCACGACGATGCCTAGTCGTGGCTGTCTTAGCTCTTGTCACCTTGTCAGCCCGTTCTCTCCCTGACTCAGCCGCCGCCGAGGGTCTGCCAGGCAGACACTCTGAGAAGGGTCTTTGTGTCGCTTTTACCCATGGATATAGTACTGGGTTGTGGCCCTTGACTGCTAAAATGCACAATTTTTTTGTCACCAATGGACCATGCATTTTGGCGTGAGACTATCATATATGCGTCATCTTGCCGTAAGATTAATGTTGATGGTTAATAAATTGAAATTTAATTTAGAGCATGATATTTATGCCAGTGAGGTCTAGGAATGTTGATTTGAATTGGAAAGAACACTCAGCTGTAAATGATGTTATTACTCGTTCTGCTTGTGACATAGATTCATGGCTTTAGTTTGCTTTTGTGTTGCTTTGCATTATAGTCTACACATGGCATTGTGATAAGATGATAATGTTAGGAGAGGTGATGATTTGTTCACTTTTTGTTGTTGTCTATGTCAGGAACTGGCGACAAAGCTGGAGGATCCTCCAGAGGTTTCCAGGAAAAAGGACTGGAGGACAGCCCTTTTACGGAGGGATTACCCCTGGTAAGCCACTCTTTTCTTGGATTTGGATGAAGGACAATGCTAATGGGGATAAGACAGATTAAGTAACAATGCTAATGGGGATAAGAGGGATGGAAGTGACAATGCTCATGGGGATAAGACAGATGAAGTGACAGTGCTAATGGGGATAAGACGGATGAAGTGACAATGCAAATAGGGATAAGACGGATGGAGTGACACTGCTAATGGGGATAAGATGGATAATATATTATTTCTTTTTTGGTTTGCATGGGGGGGGGGGGGGGTTATTATGTGAGAGAGGGACGGGGCGGTTTTAAAGAAGTATTTCTTTATATCTTGATCGTAGTTCTCACCATAGATTGTTTACCATTTTCAAAGTTATATTATATATATATATACAATGTATATTATATGTAGGATTTTGATATATATATCAATAAATTTAAGGACATGCTAAAGACTTTGCACAATTAAGTTTGTACATCCAAGTATCAGTCTGTGTAACAAAATCTAAAATTGCAGATGGAGGTGGGGGCTGAATGGCATGGATGAATGAGCTTTGGACCGAGGGCGTGTGTATGGGAGTTGGTTGATATGTATTGTGTGTGAGCAGGTGGGGTCAAAATGAGGTATATCCTGTGATCTGTTTATCAAAACAAATGGGTGTGGGGTGGGGAGGGGTTGGACATGGATGAATGAGCTGACCTACATGCGTGTGTCTTTATAAGGTTGGTTGGGAGGTGTTGTGTGTGGGGGTAGGGGGGATTACTGTATTAATGTTAAGCAATTTTATGATTAATATATATAATGATTTTTAAACTTTTTTATGAGGAACAGAATGTAATTTCCTTTGGAGTGAATAAAGTATTATCATTATTATTATTATTATTATTATTATTATTATTATTATTATTATATTATTATCATTATTATCATTTTGAGTAGTTAGAATACTGTTGATTAGTTTGGAGTTCTTGTATTTCACGATATTACAAGTTGTATTACCAACATCTTTTATTCACAACTTTAGTTTTACTCCTTTTTTTGCACAAAAGTAGGAAATTTAAACCAAAACATATCTAAAAAAAGAAAGTTTACTTTGATAACGTACTTATGTTATATAAAATGGTTGACTACTTTCAGTTCTGCCAACCAATGGGATGGAGCCTGTCCAATCAAAGGAAGCAGCCATCATTCTACGTGGCCGTCCTCACGGACATGGATGGGGATCGGCATTACTGTGCAGTGTTCTCCTTTCTGGAACGGTGGCGACCACACCACTAAACCAGATGATGAAGAAGAGCAGGAAGGCACCATTGTCCACCACTCCTCCATGTTTGCCCCAGTCCCTCATTCTGATGTCAGCCACATGAATACTTTGAAGTATTTAGGTATGTCCGTTTCATTAAGTTTATGGGCTTAAAATGGGACCTTTTAGACGAGAGGATTGTAGCACTCTAGAAATTTTCAAAATTGTCCTTGAGAAATTTTTTCTCCTTAAATCTCATGGAATCTCTTCTATTGTGTTATTTTCTCCCAGACGCTCTTGAACAAGTCAAGTTATTTTGAACATGTCAAGTTATTTTGAACATGTCAAGTTATTTTGAACATGTCGGGTTATTTCTAGTCATGCCGTTTATTAATCACTCAGCTCAATTCCTCTTGGCTGTTAAGACATTGACATTGATTTTAATGCTTCCGCACTAAAATTTCTGTATAAAATTATTAAACACAGTTGTGTTGTTTCAATGTCCCGGAAATATCGTGTTTGAACAAGGAGAAACTAGAAAGATTTTTAAAAGGAAATTTATAAGATGGCATTAATCCTCCAATAGTTTTTTTGAATATCACCTGGAAACCTCCTGAAGTCTTCAATGTTCTAGATTGCGAAAAGTTATGAGCCCTGCTTGGTTTGTATGAATACATTGAAATTGTAAGCAGACATACCAAACAATGAAAAAATTATAGTATGGAAATTATTGAGGTCTTGATTACAAAAATATGAATTCTGCCTTAGGATTGCAATGTATGTTATTTCCCTATTACCTTTTTTTTTTCCATATAATGGAAAGTGCATTGCCTTCTCATTTGAACATTTGACTGAAAGAGGGAGGTGAGTTGAGTGAGAAAGGGTGGCGGGGACATCCGCTTATAAGAAATCTGCTTTGAAAAACTTATTTCAAGTCACGGATTTGGGCAGTTTTTTTCTCCATTAACCATAGAATGGCACATGCCTTCAAGAACACTCTGAATTGTTGTCTCAAACTACTTAAGAACCCCAGCTAATCTTCTTGATATTTTGGGGTGATGGGTGTTGTACCTTGAAGCCACACAACAATGAAATAAATTGTCAACATCGTGTCAGATGAAAATGCGGTCGCCCAAGATTTAGCTGAAAATCTAAGATGGGTCACTACTTTTCCTTCATATTTTGTTAGTTTGTGTTTGTTTTCTTTCTTCGCCATTTTATCATGCATTTAGATTGTTTTTGTCTTGTTTGCTTTCTATTCAGAATTGTCTTGGCATCATCTACACGGTTTACGTGGACAATTTACCTATACGGATTGAAACACTAGTTGGTAATGTTCTGGGTTGTATACAAGTACCACCTGCAGGTAATTTTAGTAAGATGATGCTTCCATGGTTGTGTTTGATGTGTCCATAGTAATGCTTAAAAGTTTGTACTTAGAAATAAGACTTTTCATGCCCTTACAACTTAATTTCTGACGACGATTTGTCCAAAATTTATCAGAAATGTTTTCAATTGATTTCATATACAGAAATGTGATTGTGTTATGCCCTTACAACGTAATTTCTGTGACAATTCACCCAAAATTTATCAGAAATGTTTTGAATAAATTTCATACACAGAGACTAAAATTTATCAGACAAAATGTTTTGAATATGTGTAAGATAATGAGAATTGAAATGTTTTGAATTGATTTGATAACTTTAATGATGGATACAATATTTCATTTCTAGAATTCGTAGTTGATTACAGTAGCAGCAGGTGATGGGTGGGTGCCCATTTTGGCCTTTTAAGTCATTTTTGCTGGTTTTTTGAGAAAGTGAGACGCCTTGGCGCATTGTTTCCTCATTCATTATGATGATAGACCGTAGAACAAGAAGTGTAAAACTGAATCAAGTCTGACTTAGGCTAATGTGTGTTAGCACACTGACGGTATGGTGGTGTGAGGGTGGGTGGTCAATATCAATGAAATGAGCAAACCTCCATATTGACGTAGTAGTTTCCAAACTGTGTAGGCTTAAAATAATAAAAACATTTTTTTTGTTGCTTTTTTAACATTTAGGAAGCCCGTATGTCTAGTTAGGATTCCGTGGCACAAGAACCACAGAAACCCGTATAATAACCATATGAGCATTCCGTGTGTCCCTATTGGGTCTAGTTCTTGACACTTGCAAACCATGTATGTCTGTGAAAATAGATTAAAAAGCGCAGCATCTTTTCCTTTGATTTTCAAAACATCCAAAGTTAGATTTGCACAGTTTACGGCTTTCACCATCGATGTAGTGTTTCCATCCTTTATCTTATGTTTTAATGCTTTCTAAGTTCTTTTTTGGTTTCTTTTTTTTCACAACCACTTCAGGTGGGCCCCAGATCCGTTTCTCTAGGTGCCAAGGACAGGCAAGCCTTGCAGCCCCTCCTCAGTTCTAGTCTGCCTGTCAGCAACACGTCAGTGGCCATCTTGTTTGACCAGTTGGGTAAGTTTGCTTGGAGTGCCAGTGTTGGTGCTAAGAGTTTACGGTAAAGACGGATTTACAGTGTTAGTATTAAGAGTTAATGATAAAGACGGATTTACAGTGCCAGTGTTAGTACTAAGAGTTTACGATAAAGACGGATTTACAGTGCCAGTGTTAGTTCTAAGAGTTTACGATAAAGACGGATTTACAGTGCCAGTGTTAGTACTAAGAGTTTACGATAAAGACGGATTTACAGTGCCAGTGTTAGTACTAAGAGTTTACGATAAAGACGGATTTACAGTGCCAGTGTTAGTTTTAAGAGTTAAAGATGAAGACAGGTGTATAGTGCCAATGTTAGTATAGGTAATGACATAAGATAATATTTGTCCCATAGGTTCAAAGATGAGACAACTACAAGGAATAGACAGAAAATAATCCTGGCCACCATGGGGATTGAACCTGTGACCTCCCTTGGGGAGTGTAGTTAGTTCAAGTTGGTACCATTTAATTCTTTCATGCCGAGCCGATGGGTGCCGATGCAAAGGTTGCAGGTTCGATCCCCATGGTGGCCAGGATTGTTTTCTGTCTATTTCTCGTATTTGTCTCTGCCTTTGTTCCTATGGGGTTTTCATGTTATCTTATGTCATTACCTTCACTTCCGACATGCCCCTTGCCTCACTGTTTGTCTTTATCAATGCTAGTGTAGTAACCGCCAAATGCCCGGTGCTAGGTGAGAAGAGAAAACGGGCATTTAGATTAAAGTTTGTCACGGCAAAAAAATCAGGATTGATCAATGGACAGACAGGGATAAAGTTTCATAACCAGGTCGTTTGTTCAGGAAGAGCTCTTCAGTTGTACATAAAATTGAATGTTAGAAATAAGAACATCTGGAAACCATTAACCTTTTCGGGAAGCCCCGCAGATCTTTGCTTGCCGCTGGTCACTCTAAGCACACGTACGCTAACGACAAGTCCCGTACATTTGCTTCACTCCCGCCGTTAGTGGCAGATACCGTATAAATGCAATGCAGTGCACTCACAGACGGGTTTTGGGAATGCCTCACGCTATGATCAACCTACACCATGAAACAGAGAAAATCTATTATCTCTAAAGGGGTGAAAGTGATAGTTCATTTGGTCAGTCTAACACACACTCGATATATTGTTATAAAGAGTATGGCAACACACAGCAGCTCTATCTCAAATGCAGGCTGTGGACCTCTGCAAAGTGGACAAAACCAAAGACTATTGTCTTCGTATGACTGACACAACTTCTGGACAGATGTCAATTACTTTAGTAAGAAGCTCCACCTAAAGCAAAGAAATAGTGATTGATATAACAAAAGATCTCAGTGGCCAGTCACAGTGCACACCTATGGTCAGCCTGAATGGAGGGCGGACCTTCAATCAATAGAAAGAAACCATGTTCAGGTTGACCAATCAGAGGGATCATTGTGTTGATGGTTATATTGTCACATACGCCAAAATATATTCCATCTCTTTTTGCATAAGAATGAAGAGATCAGAGTATTGGAGCACAAGGAAAATTGAAGCTTTTTCCGAGTTCAGCGACCAGCAACAAAGGGACTTTGATCTCAAACAGGTCCATTTCACATGGTCATGATGACATGAGGCATCTGGATATGAAAGTGCGGCTATTTGAAATGCATAGACAGTATAAACTACAAGAGGCCCATCTACATCCAGAAGGGGGGAAAATGAAAACCACTGGATTGCGAAGGGATGGGGCTGTTTGGGAGGAGGTGGATTACCATTGAACTGTAGGAAGGAACAGCCAAGAATACTAAACGATGGTCACTCATGTCAAGGAGAAGAGAGGGTGATACTAATGATAGTCATAGGGTAGAGGTAGTTTTCAAAAGCATGGGAAACATGTAGCTGATAAGAGGTGTTAGGTCTGGGATAGAGCTGCCAGCACGGCTGGGGGATACACAGTTGTGAAAGCAAGACACTGGGGGCCTGTTTTTTCATCATGGGAATGTGTCACCTATGGACTCGGTCATGGGATTAGCAAAAGGCGGTTGGACATTTCTAGTATTAGTATTAAAGTTTCATCATGTTATTTAGATGTGAGGTGAGGATGAAATTGATTCCTTTATAAATAAAGACAAATGTTGTTCATTGAAACTCTACTACATAAAATTTGACGCAGCCAGCCACGCCATTATTGGAATGACTGTTGTAAAGCCTGGCCATGCAGCCATGTCCTCTCTATTCATCTTTCTTTTTATCTTCCTCGTTTCTCTTTATGTCTCCTTATGTTTCCTTTCCTCTTTTTCTCTCCCGTTCTATCCCCCTCCCTCTCTCTCCATCTCTCTTTTGTGGCAGTTGTATTTCATTTTCTTCTTTCTTTTTGTCTTTTCATTTTGTTTATTGTTGTTATGAGGCTTGCTCTGTTGATGAACACTGTGAGATGGGTCGTTGCACCAATGGCTCTTTTAGTTTCGTCCAGCATGGTTTAGTGTTTATTTGTTTCTATGCCTCTTTGTTGCTTATGGAGGTCGGACACACTGAAGATTTCTTGGTCCTGACACGTTTTTCTATCTATTAGTATTATACCTTCATATTCCTCTTCGTTAGTAATGGGCCAACTGCAGTATTATTCCTTTTCATGTTTAATAAAAGTAGGCTGTAATAGATGTTATTGTAAGTAAACAATGCAATATTAACACGATGACAATAACAATAACAAAATGAATTGCCCACTATGTCACCTTACTCAACGAAGATCAAAAACAATCACAATGATCATAGATATGTTGTGGTCAAATGCGGCAGCCTCGTTAGCGGGCGAGAAAACGACATCAAGGGAAAAAGAGCTATCTGTGCCGGCTGTGCAGAAGATCCAATCGGACACAACGGAATGAGACTGGTCATCTTTGTTACCATTGGATGTGGTATTACATTGGTCAGCTGGGCAGGGGAATGAGCCTTATTGACCAATATGGAGTCACGTTCTTTAACGCTAAGGTGATGAGCACGCGGGTGGGCTGACTATTGCTGGCCACAAAGACCCGAATAGGCACAACAACATATATGGCCAATTGGAGACGGAGGAGTAATAAAACTGTTCATATGTGATGCGTGCCCAGTCATTTAACACTGCCAACTTATGACATCAAGGAAAGAGCCATGGATGGAGTCAAGAAGGCTGTTTAATTCTAGTTGCCCAGTGACCAACCATTGATCCAATGGGACAAAGGCTGTACAGTGCAGTGGGTGGAGTTAAGAAGAGGGACTGGTCATCTTTGTTACATTACATTGGATAGGTATATGCAGAGTGGTCACATTGCATGGCAAGCATGGCAAACTGTTGGCAGGCATAAATTAACCATATTAGCCATGGGATTACATTATAATAGAGATAAAACATTTTTTTGGTTTTAATCAATTACGGACAATCTTTATAATATTTGGAGACGAGTATACCTGCAGTTGGCATCGAGACTGGACATTTAGGAGAAATCTTGGTTTTTATGTGAGTATTTAGAGGGGCAATTTATATAGAAACAAATCAAATCATTCATTTTTTTATCTGCCAAATTAAATCATTCATAGTTTTATCTGCTAAATTAAATCATTCATGGTTTTATCTGCCCATTAAATCATGCTGCAGATCAATTAATTCATAGTTTTATCAAATCATTCATAGTTTTATCAAATCATTCATAGTTTTATCAAATCATTCATAGTTTTATCAAATCATTCATAGTTTTGATCTGCCAAATCAAATCATTCATAGTTTTATCTGCCAAATCAAATAATCCATTTCTTTCTCTCTCCTAAAATCAATGGCACTTTTTCTATTTCTTTTGATTTTAAAATTTAATTTCTGACTGAATTGATTGATTTCAATGTTTTTGTTCCTTTCCATCCCCTTTTCCAGGTATCAACAACACCTTGACAGTCTTCTCAGCTGCGTTGACGGATCACAAAATTTTGTTTTATTCTGACAGCTGTTCTAGGCTGTGTGACGCATGTAGAGCTATCACTGCCTTACATTATCCACTGAAATACATGTAAGACCAAAAGTACCACCTTGCAGTTTGATTGCTACATGCTTGCCACCCGTGTATGTTTTAATCCTTCTAGGTTCAATGGATTGTGTCAAAAAAAAATTCATTTCAGTCTTTTGATCAAATCAACAGCCAGTTGTATAAATATATATGTTGTGTTGAACACTTAAGGTCAAAAGAAATTTCTAAGCAGTTGATTACAATTTAACAAATATTATGCCTGAATGGATCTAAGGTGCAAAATAATTAATGAAGTAGAAAATTCTGGGTAGATTTAAGCATTTAGTTATTTTTGGTTTTGTTTGGCTGTCAGTTTTTGTATTGCTTTCTTTCTCTTTTTGTTTTTTGTTTTTGAGAGGCCGTCGGCATCATGGTATCTTTTCTCTTATCTCCGCAGGTATGTGTTCATTCCAGTGCTGCCCATGGCACTGATTGAAGTGCTCAATTCCCCCACACCTTTCATTGTTGGCGTACATGCCACGCATCAAAAGTGATATTTCAGACTTGGTAAGCCTCTCGTATTAGTTTTGTCAACAGAAACTCAGAATTCTTCCACGTTACTGTTGGGTCTTAGATTTAGAATGATCTTTTTCCTGTGTGATTTGCTAGCTCATCGCTGTCTCATCTTATTTTATGGGCTGTTGACGGGTGTTACTGGTAATCCCTACTTCTTTCCTTGTACTCTTTCCTTGTCTTTCTTTCATCTTGCTGTTTCCTATTCATTCACCCCGAGATCACAGCACTGCTGTTAAAGAGGATTTAAAGGAGGTATTGACGTATGAATACAGAATTTGTAACTGCTGTTGAAAGGGTTAAAGCAAGTATTGATATATGAAAACAAATTTGTAACTGCTGTTTAAAAGTGTTTAAAGGAAGTATTGATATATGAATACAGAATTTGTAATTGCTGTTAAAGGGTTAAAGCAAGTATTGATATATGAATACAGAATTTGTAACTGCTGTTGAAAGAGTTAAAGCAAGTATTGATATATGAATACAGAATTTGTAACTGCTGTTGAAAGTGTTTAAAGCAAGTATTGATATATGAATACAGAATTTGTAACTGCTGTTAAAAGAGTTAAAGCAAGTATTGATATATGAATACAGAATTTGTAACTGCTGTTAAAAGTGTTTAAAGGAAGTATTGATATATGAATACAGAATTTGTAACTGCTGTTGAAAGGGTTAAAGGGTGTATTGATTTATGAAAACAGAATTTGTAACTGCTGTTAAAAGGGTTAAAGAAGTATTGATGTATGACTACAGAATTTGTAACTGCTGTTGAAAGGGTTAAAGGATGTATTGATGTATGAATGCAGAATTTGTAACTGTTGTTGAAATGGTTAAAGGAAGTATTGATATATGAATACAGAATTTGTAACTGCTGTTGAAAGGGTTAAAGGAAGTATTGATGTATGAATATAAAATTTTGTAACTGCTTTGAAAGGGTTAAAGCAAGTATTGATGTATGAATACAGAATTTGTAACTGATTGCTCCTGCGGTTGGAAGATAATCCAATTGGTTTATTCAAATGCTAACTCTAGTGTAAGAGATGTGACTCGGTGAGTTAACTAAATGTAGTTATTTGGGTCTTTGCTTTTGAGTGGAAGAGCTGCCAACAACATAGTGGCTATTGTCATTTTCTTTTCTTGTTGAGCTTGTCTTTTTTATTTGAGAAACATTAAATTATTATTTTCATCTTTATTGTTCAAAGATATTCAAGTCATTTGAGAATCCAGCTTTGCTTGGGAAAGAAAAAAACCCCATGATTCAAATCTTTTGTATCCCTGTTCTACTCTTGTTCTACAGTAATTGATTGTTAAATTTTTTGAAAAGGAAAGTTTACATTAAATGGTCTTTGTTAATTTCTGTTTATATCCAAAGCATGACATTAGAGAATGTTTGTCTGGCCACAAGTTTCTATGTTTTGTTGTGTCACATAAGGACTTTGTATGTATCCTAGCCACCTTGTATCATCTTGGGGAGCTGTTACAGTCCCTCTTCCTACCCACCTTGTATCATCTTGGGAACTGTTACAGTCTCTCTTCCTACCCTCCTTGTATCATCTTGGGAGCTGTTGCAGCTCTCTTTCTGCTAACTTTGTATCATCTTGGGAGCTGTTGCAGCTCTCTTCCTGCTAACTTTGTATCATCTTGGGAGCTGTTGCAGCTCTCTTTTAGTTTTGTTGTCTTCTTTTTGTTATTTGTTACCCCTCAGCATAGATCTCTTTCCCTGGTCTCACTTTCTCAACCATAGAAAAGCACGTTTGTATCCCGAGATACTGTAAAGTCCTCAAGTAGCTCTCCTGAACGAATCGCATTTCTTTATAGATTAGATGATTTGAGAGAGATGGTGCCATGCAAATGACATGTTCCTTTTGTCTTGCTAGTTTTTTTCTTTTTCTTATGTTTCCCTCCTGACATGTCGAGCCTTTTGATATATCATTGCATGTCAAGCCTCTGTTGTGATCAACTGTTCCTTGTGAAAACTCACTCCTGTGGTGAAAATTTCATGAGAATTTCTGTTTTGTATCTTAAGACTCGGTTTTTACATAAAAAACAAAGTCAACAACAAAAGCATTGAAATGGGACTGAATGGCCTGCCTGACTGGTACTTTGGTTTTCTGTAAAGTTATCATGTAGTAGTGGTCTGTTCTTTCTCTCTCTCTGTATCTATCTGTCTGTCTGTCTGTCTCCCTTTTTTGTTTTCTTTTTTGACCTAAGAAAAACGGAAAACCATAAGGTATTTACTTCTATCTAATGGATTCGCTAGAAATATATAAAGATCACCAAGTTTTGAAAGATTTATTTCTCCATATCTTTTTTTATTTAGAGTACTCTAATGCCAACTCGGCTACCTAAGGACAGGAAGTAGAGGTCATGTAAAAGAAAGCGACCTGTTTGTGTCAATGAATTATCCTACGACTTAAGAAGATATCTAAAAAATAATCCCATCGTGTAATAGATCTGACCCATGTTTGTATGAACTGTGGGCTGTGATTGGGTGATGCAATGAAATGTACCCAGTTTCCCTTATTTTATCAACATGGCCACTCTTAATACAAGTATGGCTACATTTAACAGCGATACGACTGCCCTCTAGAAGACAAAATGCAGTGGAACCTCTCTTATTCGGAAAATCTCGATGGATTGTAAAATTGTCCTGATTAGCAGTTTCCCGGGACCTGGGGGTTTTGGTTTTGCCTCAGCAGTTTCCATTAAGGACACGTTCTCATCCTCTTGCAGAGTTTTCAGTGGAGATAGTCATTAGATGCACCAAGATCACGACATGCTGAGATCCCTGAATTTACCATTTCTATCATTCTTATTTCTATCATGGGTCAATTTACCCATTTCTATCATTGGGTCAATTTACCCATTTCTATCATTGGTCAATTTACCCATTTCTATCATTGGGTCAAGTTACCCATTTCTATCATTAGGTCGATTTACCCATTTCTATCATTGGGTCAATACCCATTTCTATCATTGGGTCAATTACCCATTTCTATCATTGGGTCAAGTTACCCATTTCTATCATTGAGTCAATTTACCCATTTCTATCATTGAATTAATTAACACATTACCCATTTCTATCATTGGGTCCAAGTTACCCATTTCTATCATTGGGTCAATTTACCCATTTCTATCATTGGGTCAAGTTACCCATTTCTATCATTGGGTTAATTTACCCATTTCTATCATTGGGTCAATTTACCCATTTCTATCATTGGGTCAAGTTACCCATTTCTATCATTGGGTCAATTTACCCATTTCTATCATTGGGTCAATTTACCCATTTCTATCATTGGGTCAATTTACCCATTTCTATCATTGGGTCAATTTACTCATTTCTATCGTATTGGGTCTATTTACCCATTTCTATCGTTATTTCTATCGGGTCAATTTACTCATTTCTACTCGTATTGGGTCAATTTATCCATTTCTATCATAGGGGTCAATTTACCCATTTCTATCGTATTAGGTCAATTTACCCATTTCTATCATAGGGGTTAATTTACCCATTTCTATCAAATATTGGGTCAGTTTACCCATTTTCTGTCATTGTTAATTTACCCATTTCTATCATCGGGTCAATTTACCCATTTCTATCATAGGGGTTAATTTACCCATTTCTATCATTGGGTCCTTTCAGCTGTTGGAATAGAGCAGCTCTTGAAACTGTAATGTTTGAGACCCCTGCTACTTTCTGTGGCACCATGGATAATTTTGAATTCAGCCATCTTTTTTGTTGTCATGAATAAATCACTGATTTTTACCTTTGGTGAAAAGGGGGGGAGGGAGGATTTTCAATGTGTTGTTTCCTTTTGTTTTTCTCTGTATATGATGTCATGTAATAGATATTTGACCCTTGACTTTCCCAGCTGGATGTGATTGTTGTGGATCTGGACGGAGGGAGTGTAAAGTTGCCAGAGAATGTCACCATCCCCAGTTTTACTCAACGTGTGTTGACGAGGGCCAAACAAGCTCTAACCATGGTGAGTGCGCTGTTGGCAGCAGGGGCCATACTGGTAGTTCCTACTTCTTTCCTTTACCTCTTTCACATGTCCCTCATCTTCTTTGCTCCAAGTTCATCCTGAGATCTCTGCATATGATGGACAGGATAAATGAAGACATACTGTTATTATCAACTGTTATTATGAACTGCTATTTTAAACTGATGTTATAAAACTGATATTATAAATTGTTATTATAAATCGTTATTTGAAACTGATAATATAAACTGTTATTTTATTAAGATTGTATGAACTTGATGCAAATTTGACTTTTCATAAAATCAAATCTGTTTTTATCCTGAGGACTGAAACCCCCACCTGCATAGAAACACCTTGTAATTGTAATTAGATTCACTCACTATGAATGCAAGTTGTTTA
The DNA here is from genome assembly GCA_037039925.1 of Doris montereyensis. Classification (NCBI taxonomy): domain Eukaryota; kingdom Metazoa; phylum Mollusca; class Gastropoda; order Nudibranchia; family Dorididae; genus Doris; species Doris montereyensis. Next base: position 172,087 of record JAXRKP010000921.1, on the reverse strand, counting down.
ATCTATTTCCTCTTTCATCCCTAGATTTTAAACCCAGATCTCCTATGTGCTGACCATGCATTCACGGCTTCACCCAAAGCTGACCCCAATCATCCATAGGGTACGAATATCGCAGTGTTAAAAACATTAAAAAAAACTGTTATGGTTGTAACTATATTTTCAAGTTTGTTTCTGGATTGAAGGGTGGGTGACAGATTTTAAGCTTGAAAGCACATTATTTCAGTTCAATGCAACTGTAGGCGATCTTTATTGTTTTTGTTTTTTTTTTATATTAAAAATGCCCATTGGAAGGAATGTAAGGTGGTTGGTTATTCAAAATGGCTTTGAAATTTAGGACGCCGGCAAGATTTTCACGTTGTTTCTTTTTCATGAAGTGGTTTCCTCCCTGCGTATATCATGCACAATAATATGTTTGAGTTGTTATGGGTTTTTCTTTTTTAAAGTATTTTGATAGCGGGTATAACTAAATGTTGCCGTTTGATTTTATTTCCTGTATTTGTGTCTGAACAGGACAAGGAACTGAGAGCTGTATTCATCCGTATGTTTGCTGAATTGTTTCAAGGTTATCGGTCGAGTTTGTCTGTTGTTAGAATTCATCCCTCACCTTTTATTTCATTTCATAAAGTAAGTATTTTGTTGACAAACATGTGAAGGGGTGGGGATGGGATGCCTCTTAAAAATTCTTTTTGTCAGTTGAAAATATTTCTTTACACATCAGATGCTGTTTGCTTTAACCCTTTCGTGTTTATATTAAGCATTGGCCGTTTTGTTCTATACGTCCAACTTCCTCTCCTCTGTGGCGACGTAGTTTGCTTTAAGTGGTCGAGCTCAAACTTGTAACTATAGACAACAAGAATGTCATACCCGGGATGACATGTGCGATTAATTATTAGATTGAGTCAGTACATGATCCCAGGGTTACACAGGTAGGCGGAAAGGATACTATTCCAACTTTTTAATTATGAAAAGTGTTGATATGGCGTTTTTTGGGAATAAGAATTCTTCTTAGAGTTGGGGAAAAATAATTTTTTCATTAATTAACTATCATTTAGAACCTACATGCAAACTAGGGTAACTCTTATTGGCCTGGCAACGGAGCCTTTGACGTACAAGGACCACCAACTCAGAATTATCAGGGTGTCCAGCAAGGTCGGAAAGTCTTTGAAATATGTCGGATTTTTCATACTCAGGTCTGAAAGGTCTGAAATTGATGTCTTGGGTAGGAAAACAAGTAGGAAATGGGGCTCAGGTAGTAAAAACAGGGTTTCCATGCATCAGGGAAATCCTTGAAATGAAAAAAATGTTTCCCGTTGGAGAAAATACCAGGGGAAATGATGTATTGAGGACGAACATGAGAGAAACTCAGGGAAATCGAAATAGACATGAACAATTATCGGCACCGCGAAATAGGAAAATGCAGATAAGATCGTGGACGATGAATGATCATTTTGTCATCCATTTCCGGTCATGCATGCTTTGCTGTTTGGCGATTTTTTCGTGTTGAAACTAAACGATTCCGATACCTTCTTTAAAATTGTAAAGTTTGCCTGGGGAATTGATATCTAATTTTGACACAAAGCTTTCAATACTTTATGCTGAACACCCAGTTAATACATATAGATAGAATAGACAATAGAAAATAAGTATCTTATTCTGGTAACTTGTCTTCCTGATTTTGGTTACGGCTTTATTTCCGAATTGAATTTTTTTCTATTTTAGAAGTTTTGTGCTGGAAGTCCCATATTAAAAACATTTTTTTAAGGAAAAGTAAATTTGCGTAATGTTTGTCTTGTAAGCTGATAAAATTGGTAGGAATTGGTAATGAAAGTTTTACACTTTAAACACATTTTAAGAGTAAATATGCATCTGTATAAATTGATGGATTGTTTTTAAAAAAAGTTGTTTAGGTCAGAATGACTTTTTAAAAAATATATTGGTATATACACTGGTTTAAAAAAAAAACCCCAATCTTTTTTCAGTCAGAATGACATTTGTTTAATTTATTTGTGATTATAGGGTTTAAAGTTCATATGAAATGATAATGTGTTTTTTTGTTGTTGCTTTTGAAGGCACATTTCCTGGGAGAGGAATATGGTGGACGAAGATTTTCTTATCCGCCTTCTCGATGGAATGGCTTATAGTGCCTTTATCTCGGAGCGGGGATCTCCATATCGGGTCTGTGACATCTTTGATGAGGTAAGAACTGGGAGAAGGGGGTGGGGGGGGATGCACTTCTTGCTTTTCAGTTTGGGGTGACGGTAGCTCAGTTGGTAGAGTGTCAGAGTGCGACCCAGAAAGCCTGAGTCCAATTCCCAGTTCGGGTAAACTTTTCTGGCCCTCCTTTCACCCAGCAGCAAAATGGATAGCCATCTGCCTTCTGACTGGCGAAAGTAAAGGCGGTGTGGAAAGCAATGAAACATTACCATGCTTTGCTGTATACCTAGACAAATCAGGAATCTACTCCTGATTACCGTGCGCTCAATCTTGAATATGGGTACTTTACTTTCATTTTACCACTAAATCTAGGTGTAAATGGGTACAAGTACTAGCTTGGGAGTAAAACCTCCATCAGAATCGCGTCATGTCCAGAAGGTGATTAATATCACCTGTTCCGCTTCACGCTACAGAAACCTGGATAAGCTTGGGCTCTATGGGTCGTAATGGCTTGAAGCAACTTTTTGTGTGTACTCCTAGACCTAGATGTAATGTCCATGAAATAATAAAAAAAAAAAATACTTCAAAAGAGAATGAAACGATCACCAATAAATAGGCTTTTGCACAAATGAGTGCAAAGTGTAGCCAAGACCCTGATTTGAGTCTTTATTCACTATCGTTATAATATTATATGCATTGACTGGGAATGAAGTAAGCTAATAATCAATCTCTCATCATTGCTAGTTTGGTCATGGATTGGTGTCTTTATGTTAGCTGATGCTCACCAATAGTTTTTCAGGACGACCTACTGTTTTGTTTTTATTTATTGATTGAAAAAAAAAATGTGCCACCCTAATAGGACTCTGGGGGAATCCAAAACCAAGAAATCTAAATTTGGAGCTGGAAACAGTGGTTATGGTCGATAAAGATTTCGCATACATTCATATATATCTTGATATCCAGAGAAGGAGATACTAGGAATTCTTATATTTTCTTCACCTCAGTACATTTTCTCTTCTTTTTTTTGTTGTTGTAAGGTTGTTGCGACTATTGATGACCAGGTCAAAGAGGAATCAGCGGACCCTGACCGCCTGATGGTCAACGTCAAAGACCTGGCCACCCAGTTGTTCATCAATGTGAGTCTAGAACAGGACTCATTCTGCTTTAGTACAAGTCTTCAAATCTCCTTGGGATTGGGGGGGGGGGGGATTTTCACTTCTCAATTTCACAGATGGTCCTCCATTTTTCAAATAAATTCTGCTACAATTTCATAAAATAATGTAGAAAGCAATATTTCTCTCATTTTGCTGTTTCCTCTCAATTTACTCTGTGATAACTACGACTACTGCCACATAATATGGTGAATGGAGTTAATTAGAATCCATTGATCTTTTGTTTCTTGTAAAGAAGATGCATGTCTTTATGAGAACATTTAAAAAATAACCGAAATCCTAATTTTCTTTGAAAATCCTTTCTGTTTCCTTCCAAAAATGTTAAATTTCTATGCTTTAATGCCTCTTTTATATTTTCTTTCTCCGAGGTCTGCCTTTGGTCTTTTACCTTGGGCTTTAGCACTGATTTAGCTATTCTATTGTCATTCATTCTGTTTGCATGCCCAAACTATCTCAATTGATTTATTTCTATCTTAGTTTCATGCCATCTGCTTTGGTTTGATCTCTCATTGTTGTGTTTCTGATTTTGTCTCTTTTAGTTTTCCCTACTACTCTTCTTAGATTTTTCATTTCAATTGCTTCTACTCTACTGTATTCCTTACTGTTTACGGTCCAGGTTTCACTGCCATAGAGAAGAGTAGGACAATAAACTGTGTTGTATTCTGCCATTTTGGTTTTTGTTGACAATTCTTGCTTACCTACAAATGCCTTTCCTAGATGTCTTCTTTCATTATTTCTCCTTTGGCACTCTTAATTTGTTGTATTGGGCATGCTTTGGTCTTTCTCATGCTGTTCATTGCTCCCAGAACAGCTTTTGATTTCCTTGATAGCTTTCGGGAAGTCTTTGTCCAAACTCTTCCCATTGTTTCTGTTTTGCTTTCCTCACTTCCTCTTTGACGATAGTCTTTTATTCACGTAATGTATCCTATCATCTGGTCTCTTTGTTTGCAAGTATTTCTTCCAGGCATACTTTTCTTTGATCTTAGTCTTGACATTCTCATTCCACCCTGCTGTTCTTTTCCTATCTCCTTTATCTGTCTCCTACCACAAACCTCTTCAGTACAACTGAGGAGTGTTTCTTTATACATTTGCCACTTTTCTTCTATTGTGCCTTTCACTGATAAATCTTTTATCCTAGATTGGTATATGTGCTTTACTATTGGTATATTTAGTTCCTCTATTTTGAGTTTAGTAGCTTTCTTCTCTTTCCTTTTCTGTTTGTTTTCTTCAGTCAGTAATCTCATTTTGGCAATCACTAGGTGATGATCACTAAATATTTCTGCATCCAATGTACTGTAAAGAAGGGAGCTGCTAACTATTATGTAGTCTATCATTGGGTTTTCCACACCTGTCTTCATTTACTCTTGTATATTTGTGGATATGAGGAAAATAGGTGTTAGCTATTTTACATGTCATTCTTTAGGCAAACATCTATTAGTCTCTCTCCATTTGGAGAGGTTGTTGTCTCTCCTTCTTTACCTATTACTCCTCCTGACGTTTCTATATTGTTGCCTACTCTAGCGTTTAAATCTCCTAAAACCATTAGTTCCTGTTTGTGTTTAACATTCTCTGCAGTTATTTGTAAATTGTTTCGAAGATATCTTTTCTTCTTTAGTAGCGTCTTCGTTTGGTCCATTAGCTATTAATAATTTAATTTCTCTTCATTTTGGTTTAATATTTACCTCTTATAGCCATGGGCTTATAAATTTCCAACTTTCTAGTAGATTTTCATGCCTTTTATGCACTACAGGGCCTACTCCTATTCTAGCCCTATCTTTGACATCTACTTTTGAGAAGATTAAAATATGATTAGGTCCTACATTTTCTATTCCATGTCCTTTTTTTCTTTGTTTCTGTAATTGCCAAATTGTCTACTTTGAATTTTTCCATTTCTTGAACTAATTGTAACTCTTTTTCCATTTATTGCCCTAACATTGCATGTTCTAAAAATCACAGTCCGTGTTCGTTTCCATGTTCGTCGTTGAAAGGTCAAGCCGGTATTTCATATATATTTCTCTGAATCAGTTTGGTTTTGGATAAGCAGGGGATTAGCCCACTGTACCTTTGAGGCCCCTACCAGGCCTTGTTATTTTCTGTCAGAGGTAACTCCCTTAGCCTTTGGTTATTCAAGACCAGCCGGCAAGGCAGCGGGTTGTTATTTTCTGTCAGGGTTAGCTCCCTTAGCCTTTGGTCAGCCAAGACCAACCTGCAAGGCAGCAGGAGACTCGTGGAGGGCGGGATCATCTACTCCCTGTGCAGGTGCTTATCGGTCTACTGCCTGGCTTTGAAAATCCATGTTTGGCCTTTTTGAATTTTGACATGTTCATTTACTTGCTGGCTTTATTTATTTTCTAACTGTGAGAGAAAATATTAGAATTGCATCGTCTGGCTGTGTGGCATTATGAACAATTTGATCTTCTTACATAACTGAAATTTTTAATTTTTTTTCCCCATATGTATTTGTGGGAAGTTGGGGGTTCTGATGGTAGGTCCTACTTCTTTCCTTTCACACTTTTACACACCTTTCATCTTGCTTTTTTCTTTTAATCCAGTCCTAAAATCACTGCATATGGTGGACAAGGTAAATTGCATTGAAGCCAACAAACCCATTTGTATTTCACATTATGTTTTCATGTTTTGTATTTGCGGTACATGTATTTCAATATTTGCATTGTTGGTCGTGTTCAGGAATTCCCCAACCAAGAGCCATACATTGCCAAAGTGCCAAGGGCCACGGAGGGAGCCTATGCTCGCATCCATCAGCCGCCGTTCCCGATGTTGGAAGGTCATTTGGTGCAAGAGATCATCGACGAAGGTCTCATCAACAACAGCCTCAAGAAGTGAGTTGATCTGGGTTGCTTCTGTGGGAATGTATGAGCTTTATTGTTTATCTTTCTCTCCTCTTTTGATATCAAAGATTGACATTCATTCCATTGCCAAGTGGGGATCAATTGGCAAACTTTGGCGTGACAAATTGATATTCCCTGCTCAACAATCATTTGAACAGGATCAACTTCGAGTCCAATCCTACCAGTCGATGGTGGGCGCTCCGCTAGGAAACCCAGCACATGTGTCATGTCAAATACTTGTCGCGTCAAATATTTGTCACGTCAAATGCTTGTGATGTCAAATACTTGTCACGTCTATAGCATTGACGTTAATGGGGCTAACATTGACATTGATGGGGCTATAGCATTGTCGTTGATGGGGCTATAACATTGACGTTGATGGGAGTCTAACATCGATATTGATAGGGCTATAGCATTGACATTGATGGGGCTAATATTGACATTGATGGGGCTATAGCATTGACATTGATGGGGCTAATATTGACATTGATGGGACTATAGCATTGACATTGATGGGGCTATAACATTGACGCGTTGATGGGGCTATAGCATTGGCATTGATGGGGCTATAACATTGACGTTGATGGGACTATAGCATTGGCATTGATGGGGCTATAACATTGGCGTTGATGAGGCTATAGCATTGGCATTGATGGGGCTATAACATTGACGTTGATGGGACTATAGCATTGACATTGATGGGGCTATAACATTGGCGTTGATGGGGCTATAGCATTGGCATTGATGGGGCTATAACATTGACGTTGATGGGACTATAGCATTGGCATTGATGGGGCTATAACATTGGCGTTGATGAGGCTATAACATTGACGTTGATGAGGCTATAACATTGGCGTTGATGGGGCTATAGCATTGACGTTGATGGGGCTATAGCATTGACATTGATGGGGCTATAGCATTGACATTGATGGGGCTATAACATTGACATTGATGGGGCTATAGCATTGACGTTGATGGGGCTATAGCATTGACATTGATGGATTGATGGGGCTATAACATTGACATTGATGGGGCTATAGCATTGACGTTGATGGGGCTATAACATTGACATTGATGAGGTTATAACATTGACATTGATGGGGCTATAACATTGACATTGATGGGGCTAATATTGACGTTGATGGGGCTATAGCATTGACATTGATGGGGCTATAACATTGACGTTGATGGGGCTAATATTGACATTGATGGGGCTATAGCATTGACATTGATGGGGCTAATATTGACATTGATGGGGCTATAACATTGACGTTGATGGCGCTAATATTGACATTGATGGGGCTATAGCATTGACATTGATGGGGCTATAACATTGACATTGATGGGGTTATAACATTGACATTGATGGGGCTATAACATTGACATTGATGGGGCTAATATTGACGTTGATGGGGCTATAGCATTGACATTGATGGGGCTATAACATTGACGTTGATGGGGCTAATATTGACATTGATGGCGCTATAGCATTGACATTGATGGGGCTAATATTGACATTGATGGGGCTATAACATTGACGTTGATGGGGCTAATATTGGCATTGATGGGGCTATAACATTGACATTGATGGGGCTATAACATTGACATTGATGGGGCTAATATTGACATTGATGGGGCTAATATTGACATTGATTGGCGTTGATGGGGCTATAACATTGACGTTGATGGGGCTATAGCATTGACATTGATGGGGCTATAACATTGACATTGATGAGGCTATAACATTGACGTTGATGTAGCTATAGCATTGACATTGATGGGGCTATAACATTGATGTTGATGGGGCTATAACATTGATGTTGATGGGGCTATAGCATTGATGTTGATGTAGCATTGACATTGATGGGGCTATAGCATTGACGTTGATGGGGCTATAGCATTGACGTTGATGGGGCTATAGCATTGACATTGATGGGGCTATAACATTGACGTTGATGGAGCTATAGCATTGATGTTAAAACACCCAAGTCTTTGTCTTCACCCTTTACACTTAGATCTTGTGCATAAATTTATCTTTGAAATGATGACAACTACTTGTCTCCAGACATACTTACGGCTATCCCAATACTTTGATATGAATTCGCCAGATTGAATGCCGTCCGACCACAGCAAGCTCGCATCGTGCCCATGGGGTTGTCCTCCTCTTCCTGGAGCTTCCAGAAAATGCAGGTCAACAACGCCAGGAGGCTTGAGGTACTCAGAACTGCGTGGGATTCATCTTCGACAACAAAATCTCCGACGCTAAAATTGTGAGTACACGAATTATATAAATGGAGAATTAAATTTTTTTTGAAGCATGGGGTGGCGGAGTTGGTAGTGTTATGAGTTTGTAATCAAGAAGATGCTTGTTCAAAACGCTGTCTGGCCCAGGGGTGTTTTTTCTCACAACTGTTTTTCTCTCACAGCATTGTTTTCCTAGGGAAGGCTGCTCAACTCTGCATTCCTCATTGGACTTGGGTTTGAATTAGTGTGACATGTGTGATTAAATGAGTGTGTGAAATGTGCAACTTTTGATATTACATATGCTATTGAATAAGTGTGTGAAATATGCAACTTTTGATATTACATGTGTGATTAAATGAGTGTGTGAAATATGCAACTTTTGATATTACATGTGATTGAATGAGTGTGTGAAATATGTAACTTTTGATATTAAACATGTGATTAAATGAGTGTGTGAAATATGCAACTTTTGAAATTAAATATGTGATTGAATGAGTGTGTGAAATGTGCAACTTTTCATATTACATATGTGATTGAATGAGTGTGTGAAATGTGCAACTTTTGATATTACATATGTGATTGAATGAAAATGTGAAACTTTTGATGTGAATGAAATGTGAAACTTTTGATATTACATGTGGGATTGAATGAGTGTGTGAAATATGCAACTTTTGATATTACATGTGGGATTGAATGAGTGTGTGAAATATGATATTATATTGAAGAGAATGTTGATAAGTTTCATGCATAAAAAGTTAAAATATTTAGGATTTTTCATGGTGATTATGTGATCAGTGATAATTATTTTATTGATTTCCATGTTGTTTCTATAATTGTAGGGATTTCTATGCTGTTTCTATCAATGATTGTGATGATTTTTATGTTGTTACTTTCTAAGATTGTAATTATGTTTATGATTGTAATGATTCCCATGTTATTTTTTTCTATTATTGTTATGATTTCTGTGTTGTTTCTATGATTGTAACGATTTCCATGTTCTTAAGCATCTGACTTCCATGTTGTTGTTTACATGATTGTAATGATTTGCCCATGCTTGTCCTGGCGTGTAGATCTTCCCTGCCGTCATGAGGGCCCTGGAATCTAGTGTTGTGCGGCTGGCGCTGGTCCAAGAGCTGGGAGATCACGTGAAAAGCAATCGGGCCATGTTGGAACACCGACAGTTTGACCTGGTGGTCAAGCTTCTGGACTGTGCTCTAATGGTCAGTCTCTAGGGGGAGTACAGTTGAGATTAGTAGCAATACACCAGCCGAAGGCTAACATTCCCAATAATCTCAGGATTTTAGAATCTCTTGGTAGAAAATTTCTCACAATCTCTTTTCTTTCTTTCTTTAACAGTTCCCATTCTACCTTCTGGTGTATGAGTTTAGAAACCCGAAATGATCTTTCTCCAGGCTGCCCTGTCTAGGCATTTTCTGTTTCCTTACATGACAGTTAAATTTTTTTGCTTGATGGCCTCTTTAATATCTTCTTCCCTCTTTTTTTGAGGTCTGCCTTTTGGTCTTTTACTTTGTGTTTTAGCACTGTATACTAATTTAGCTATTCTATTACCATTCATTCTGTTTACATGCCCAAACTATCTCAATTGATTTATTTCTATCTTAGTTTTCATGCCAACTGCTTTGGTTTGATCTCTTATTGTTGTGTTTCTAATTTTGTCTCTTTTAGTTTTCCCTACTACTCTTCTTAGATATTTCATTTCAATTGCTTCTACTTTACTGTATTCCCTACTGTTTACGGTCCAGGTTTCACTGCCATAGAGAAGAGTAGGACAATTTGTGTTGTATACTGTCATTTTGGTTTTTGTTGACAATTCTTGTTTACCTATAAATGCCTTTCCTAGATGGTTATATATTGTGATTGCCTTTTGGATTCTCTGGCTGATTTCTTCTTTTAGTTTTCCCTCTGAGTTAATCATTACTCCTATGTAATTGTAGCTTTGACCTTGTTCTAAATTGTTAAGGCATATCAATTTAACTTTTTTGGAAGGAGAGAGCAAATGCCAGGACAGGGCATCCTGGAGAAAGATCATGGAAATCTGAACCCATACACCGAAAGGTAGAATGGGAACTGATAAAGAAAGAAAGAAAACCTTTCCTGGATGGTTTATATTGTCATTGCCTTTATGATTATCTGGTCGATTTCTTCTCTTAGTTTTCCCTCTTGAGTTAATCACTACTCCTAGGTAGTTGTAGCTTTGAACACAATCTTCTACTTTTTAAATTTTCCTTCGAGAATTTCTCTCATAATGGACTTTTTAAACACTAATGTTCGTTCTTGCTTTGACTGCTAAACTTCTATTTAAAAAAAAAGTTTTAAAGCACAATTTTTTTTTTCAATGTCAAATTAATGTGTTTGAGGGGACTTGGTGGTCTACAGGCAAGGTGTCAGCCTCTCAATCAAAAGGTTGTTGGTTAGTGTCCGACAGGTTGAACAAATTTCCTGTGCTTCAATGGTTATTAATTATGATAAAATATGTTATATTATAGGATCTATATCTTTTATTTGTATATCTATCTATCAATCTATCTATTAATCTATCTATCTATCTATCTATCTGTCTATCTGTCTGTCTATCTATCTATCTATCAATCTCTCTGTCTGTCTGCATATCTATCTATCTATCCATCCATCCATCCATCCATCTATCTATCTATCTGTCTGCCTGTCTGTCTATCTATCTATCTATCTATTTGTCTGTCTGTCTATCTATCTATCTATCTATCTATTTGTTTCTCTGTCTGTCTGTCTATCTATTTGTCTGTCTGTTTCTCTTTATATATATGTCTGTCTGTCTGTCTATCTATGTATATATCTATCTATCTATCTATCTATCTATCTATCTATCTATCTATCTATCTATCTATCTATCTATCTATCTATCTATCTTTCTATTTATCAATCTAACTATTTATCAATATATCTATCTATCTATCTATCTATCTATCTATCTATCTATCTATCTATCTATCTATCTATCTATCTATTGATCTATCTGTGTGTCTATCTACCTATCTTTCTATCCATCCATCCATCGATCTCTCTATCTCTCTATCTATCTATCTGTCTGTTTATCTGTCTGTCTGTCTATCTATCTATCTATCTCTCTGTCTATCTATCTATCGATCAATCTATCTATCTGTCTGTCTATATGTCCGTCTGTCTGTCTGTCTGTCAGTCTGTCTATCTATCTCTCTGTCTATCTCTCTGTCTATCTATCTATCTATCTATCTATCTATCTATCTATCTATCTATCTGCCTATCTATATATCTATCTGTCTATCTATCTATCTATCCATCTATATAGCCAATATATTTATTTGTCTATCAATCTCTCTATCTATTTAAAGAGATTAGTATTTGCCTCCAATTAAAACAAGACATTATTTAAAGAGATTAGTATTTGCCTCCAATCAGAACAAGACATTATTTGAAGAGATTAGTATTTTCCTCAAATCAAAACAAGACATTATTTAATTAGTATTTTCCTCAAATCAAAACAAGACATTATTTAATTAGTATCTTCCTCAAATCAAAACAAGACATTATTTAATTAGTATCTTCCTCAAATCAAAACAAGACATTATTTAATTAGTATTTGTCTCAAATCAAAACAGGGCATTATTTAAAGAGATTAGTATTTGTCTCAAATCAAAACAGAGCATTATTTAAAGAGATTAGTATTTGTCTCAAATCAAAACAGAGCATTATTTAAAGAGATTAGTATTTGTCTCAAATCAAAACAGAGCATTATTTAAAGAGATTAGTATTTGTCTCAAATCAAAACAGAGCATTATTTAAAGAGGTTAGTATTTGCCTCAAATCAAACAACTGTTTTTTGTTGGTGAAGGAGAGAAATCAATTTGCCATGTCAAACCAATCAGCTAGATCTAAGCAGACTGGCGATAGAAATTTCTTCCGGTCGGTTATTTTCGTTTTGACACTACTAATTAATACGATGTAATAAAATGATGTGTTTTTTTGCCTAGGCCTAATGTGTCCATACTTTAGGGAGACCCTGTATAGAAACACATGTTTATATTCCTTTGTTCCTTTCATGCATTTGCTCCCTGACATCATGGGTTATGCCCCGTTGTGTTTTTTTTTTTTTTTTTATATCACAGAATGATTCAAGTCTGGACGAGAATGGAGTTGCGGCAGGCATTTTACCCTTGTCTATGTCATTGTGCCGAGTGAGTAGAAGAAAGAAATGACAAGAAGTCGGAACATTAGTCATCTGATTTTAGAAGACAGGGAGGTTATCCGTTTCTGACGGAAAGATTGTACATCACCAGTTTTTACCAAAGTTCTAGGGTTTGGTATTTTAGGGTGCATAAAAGATAACATTTAACTTAACATCGTGGTGCAGGGTCTTGGCCATTTAAAATGGCTTTAATATGCCTTTAAATCATTGACATTGTGCTGGTGGGCCGGGCTGTCGGAGCCACTAGGTGAGTGTTACTGTGCGATGCTTTCAGCACGGCAACTTGGTGTATTGACTGTCATTGTGTTATATACATTGATCTCTAAATCGGCAAAGCAGTTATATTGGCCGCGGTGGATTACTTGATTGACATATAAATAGAATTTTAAAATCATTCAAAGCTTTAGCTTAGTACCAGCGTTATAGTTGATTGGAGAAAGTTTTAATTGCTTTGATTTGTTTTATCCTTGACAGAAACTATGTACAGGGGTGATTCAGTTCTCATACACTTGCATTCAGGAGCACGCCGTGTGGAGCAGCTCCCAATTTTGGGAGCAAGCCTTTTTTCAGGATGTCCAGAACGATATAAGGAAGCTCTACTTGCCTTGGGTGAGTAACAGATGAAACCCAGGACCTCATCTAACCACTTGGCCACCGATAGCATTTCTATGGGTGTATGCAATGCTAGCACTTTTATGGGTGTATGCAATGCTAGCACTTCTATGGGTGTATGCAATGCTAATACATCTATGGGTGTATGCAATGCTAATACTTCTATGGGTGTATGCAATGCTAGCACTTCTATGGGTGTATGCAATGCTAATACTTCTATGGGTGTATGCAATGCTAAATGCACTTCAATGGGTGTATGCAATGCTAGCACTTCTATGGGTGTATGCAATGCTAACACTTCTATGGGTGTATGCAATGCTAACACTTCTATGGGTGTATGCAATGCTAGCACTTCTATGGGTGTATGCAATGCTAGCACTTCTATGGGTGTATGCAATGCTAACACTTCTATGGGTGTATGCAATGCTAACACTTCTATGGGTGTATGCAATGCTAACACTTCTATGGTGTATGCAATGCTAACACTTCTATGGGTGTATGCAATGCTAACACTTCTATGGGTGTATGCAATGCTAACACTTCTATGGGTGTATGCAATGCTAACACTTCTATGGGTGTATGCAATGCTAGCACTTTTATGGGTGTATGCAATGCTAACACTTTTATGGGTGTATGCAATGCTAACACTTCTATGGGTGTATGCAATGCTAACTTCTACTTCTTCAATGGGTGTATGCAATGCTAAATGTTTCTGGTGGCCATGAATTTGGCTTGGGTGTATGCAAAAGAAGCAGAACTTTTCCATCGCTAATAATTCTATGGGTGTATGCAATGCTAACAAAAAATTCTTTCTATCTTGCTTTCTTGGGTGTATGGTGGGCTAGCTGGTAGACTGTATGCAGTTATTGGTATACTTCTTTTGGCCTGTGAAATAGCATTACGTCTAAATTTTGGTGCATAAAAAGTGAAACATGCATGTATGTGTGTGTGTATTTGCATCTTCTGTGTGTGTATGCAATGTGTGTCTTTTTCTTTCTTTTTTTTTAGGGGTTATTGATATATCTTTGTCTTTTGGCCTTTGAAATAGCATTACATAAATTTTGAATGTGTTACTCTGTAAATGCTGTAATCTATGGTGTATGTTATGTAAATGTACACAGTTTATGAACTTGTTATTTGAACTTGCTGGTCGGAAGATGTCTGGGAGGGGCAATGTGCTTCTGGGTGTATCCTAATGCTAGCATTCATTTTTACACGTTGTCATCTTGCTGTTTCCTTTCATTCATTTTTACTGTCATCTTGCTGTTTCCTTTGCTAATATTCTATTTTGTATGCATTGTCATCTTGCTGTTTCCTTTCATTCATTTTTACATATTGTCACTTCTTGCTGTTTCCTTTCATTCATTTTTACACATTATCATCTTGCTGTTTCCCTTCATTCATTTTTACATTTTTACGTCATCTTGCTGTTTCCTAGCATTCATTTTTATGCAATTATCATCTTGCTGTTTGCAATCATTCATTTTTACACGTCATTTTGCTGTTTCCTTTCATTCATTTTTGTACATTGTCATCTTGCTGTTCCTTTCATTCATTTTTATGCAAGGACACTTCTATGGGTGTATGCAATGCTAACACTTCATTTTTATGCAACACTGTCATCTTGCTGCACCTTTTTAATTAAACTTCAGATCACCATGTATCGTGATGGAGTAAATTGTAATTTTACACAAGAAACATTGATGTGTTTATGCAATGCTAACTTCAATGCAATGCAATATTTAGAGTGATATTCCATTATTCCGTTTGTAATGTTTGGTTGTTGATGCAATGTTAACACTTCAATGGGTGTATCAATCCAATTCAATGCCAGTTCAATGCATGAGGTATGCAATGGTAATGATGGGTAAGATGACAATGAGAGCTGTGGAGTGTATGCAATGCTAGTTCTAAGACGATCCAGCCACAATTGTATCAATGCTAAATGTTTCTGGTGGCCATTGGTCCTTGGAGATTGCCGCAGAACTTTTATCGCATGAAATAAAGCAAACTGTTTTTGTTTTCTTTTTTAACTTGTTTTCTGGGCAGCTGGTAGACTGGAGTTATTGTATTTTTTGTCTTTTGACCTGTGAAATTTGGTCAAAACAAAATTTTGGATCTAAAAAGTGAAACATGCATGTATGGGTGTGTGTGTGCATCTGTGTGTGTGTGTGTGTGTCAAATTTTTTTTTTTTTTAGGGGTTATTGATATATCTTTGTATTTTGGCATTACATAAATTTTGAATGTGTTACTCTGTAAATGCTGTATGTGTCATCTGTGTATTATGACTCAGTTTATGAACTTGTTATTTGAACTTGCTAGTGGGAAGATGTCTGGGAGGTGGGCTTCTGGTAAATCTTACGTCTTTCCTTTCATTCATTTTTACGCATTGTCATCTTGCTGTTTCATTTGATTCATTTTTACACATTGTCATCTTGCTGTTTCATTTCATTCATTTTTACACATTGTCATCTTGCTGTTTCCTTTCATTTATTTTTACACATTGTCATCTTGCTGTTTCCTTTCATTCATTTTTACACATTGTCATCTTGCTGTTTCCTTTCATTCATTTTTACACATTGTCATCTTGCTGTTTCCTTTCATTCATTTTTAATTATTGTCATCTTGCTGTTTATTTGAATTAAACTTGAGATCACCATGTATCGTGGATGGGTAAATTGTAATTTTACACAAGAAACATTGATGTGTTTCTCATGAAATTTACACAGTAATATTTAGAGTGATATTCCATTACTCCGTTTGTAATGTTTGGTTGTTGTGATGCATCTAATCTCAATCCAATCCAGTGAGGATCTACGCTGGTCATGATGGGTAAGATGAATTAGAGCTGTGAGAGTGTATTTGAGTCAAGAGGATCCAGCCACAATTCTTCTACCCTAAAGTATGAATTGGTCCTCTTGAGATAGCCGCAAACAGGTAGGCATGAGGATGAAGCGCTGGATTAAATTTGATTTCTTTTTAAAGTGCTTTCTGCATGTACCTGAAAATGTGTTGTGACCTGTGTATTTGGTATGAGAATCTACACACGTGTGTAGGGATGTGAATTAATGTGTGTAGGTGTGCATTTGATATGAGGATCTACACACGTGTGTAGGGATGTGAATTAATGTGTGTAGGTGTGCATTTGATATGAGGATCTACACACGTGTGTAGGGATGTGAATTAATGTGTGTGGGTGTGTAAATCATATGAGGATCTACGCTTGTGTGTAGGGGTGTGAATTAATGTGTGTTTGGTGCTGGCTGGGGTATGTTTGTTTGTGGTGTGTATGCACTGCAGTGGTATTTCCCTTAGGATTTGATAAAGTCGTCTTACATCTCAACAACATTGTGACATTTTAGAGACCAATTTGTTTTAACAATTTTTCTTTCTTTTTACAAACTTATCTAAAATAAAGAAAACGATTTGTTTCTCGTCTGCTCAGCTGCGAATCTGGCCTACAATGACCCAGGATCAACAACAGGAAATGATCAACAATGAGGAGTCGACTGTGTACTGCCAGGCCATCCACTACGTGCACAGAATTGTTTCTTTGCGTGTTCCGCTAGACGTGTCCAGGTCCATGAAGAACTCCATGGGTTTGGATGAGAACAGCAGTACAGTCACTCCTAGGTTGGTGGGCTCACTACCTTCTTTAGCTTTAATGTATGTGTGTGTGTGTGCGTGTATGTGTGTGTGTATATTTATTTGTATGCATATATTTGTGTGTATGTATATGTGTGTATATGTGTGTGTGTCTTTTCTGTTCTTTATTTAGTAGATTGGATTTAAGCTGACCAAAGGTTTGCAAATTTATGTATTGTGTCCAACCAAGGTCAGAAAGTCTGAAATATGTCAGGATTTTTCATCCTTGAGGTGGAAAAGGTCTGAAATATGTCAGGATTTTTCATCCTTGAGGTGGAAAAGGTCTGAAATATGTCAGGATTTTTCATCCTTGAGGTGGAAAAGGTCTGAAATATGTCAGGATTTTCGTCCTTGAGGTGGCAAAGGTCTGAAATAGTTGGGAAATGGTTGAGAAAATAGGGCTGTGACAGAAGAATTGCTGATATTTTGATGATCCAAAGCAAAACATCAAGGGTGAAAAAGTTTTCTACTTTATTGAATTTCTTAATACAATTTAATGTAATATAAGAAGAAAATGATGGGGTCCCCACCAAGTTTTTGTGATAATTCACACTTTTACCGTTTCTGGCATCGGGAGGGTCTTCTTCCATTTCCTGGGTAGGATTTCTTTTCCTTACGAGGAGGAAATTTGAAGTTGACATTTACTGGACGCTCTGATATTTCTCGTGTTTGTTTATCAGTGTGCTGAGAGGCTTTTGTTTCTAAAAATAGAGTTGCCATCTGTCAGAGTTGCTACCTGTCAGAGTTGCCACCTGTCAGAGTTGCAACCTGTCAGAGTTGCTACCTGTCAGAGTTGCCACTTGTCAGAGTTGCTACCTGTCAGAGTTGCCACCTATCAGAGTTGCCACTTGTCAGAGTTGCTACTTGTCAGAGTTGCCCCTTGTCAGGGATGCCACGGAAGTAGGATGGGCCCCAGCTCTGTGTGCTGTTTGCGGCCTTGAAAGAACAAGCCACTTTACTTTGGGCCTCTAGACCTAGAGTGGACTCGGTGATCCAGAGGCAAGGTCGGGGGTGTGTGCCTGATGGGTTGAAAACTTTTCTCAAGTTCTTGTTGGTAATATCCAACCCCTGGTCCAGATGGATCCACACCCAGTCCCATCCGAGACGGACGATAAAAGGAAGTCCTGTGTTCAGAGCACAACGCTCTGTGTACGTTAAAGGTTCCCTGGCTGTCAGGACAAAATAGAGAGAAAAAAACTATCAATAGATCAACTTAGTCATGGACGTGAGTAAAATCACATAAAAGAAAGCTTCTAGGCTTGTTTTTGGGTAGATGAGTAAAGTTTTGATACTGAAAATTTTGCCTCTGTTTTGTCTTTGTATTATCTTGTGGTTTGAAATTCTTGCATTTTCAGCGTTGGGGAAAGTGATAGTTATGACGCAGAAAGTGGTTTCGATGAAACTGAACAGACAGATGTAGCATCCATGGTCACTAAACTTGTCTCCCGTTTTGTGGACAAAGTGTGCATGGAGGGAAGTGTGACACAAGAACATATAAAGTCTTTGCACCAAATGGTTCCAGGTAGGTTTGGCCCATTTCACTTTTTGTGACATTTTGCATATAACATCTGCACCACATAGGTCTGTACCACTTTTTGTGACATTTTGGTCCGAGGTAGGTTTGGTCTATACCATCCCAGATTAATTTGGTTTTAACTAGGCCTACTTATCAGAAAACTCTTATCAAAGATTTCAGTCTCGGTATTTCCTTGATCAAAATTGAAATATCCAGATTCCCATTGTTTTACGTGACATTGATTCAACTTTTATAAGCACCTGTGAGAAAACAATAAGTTAATGCTTTAACCCACATCTGGAACTTGTTAACTCTTGCCACCTAGAATTTCGACTCAAAGTGTATTTATCTTGGGTGGTGATCTGTAGTCAATTATTTTAAAGACTTCAATTTTCACCATGATAGTCAAATGGTAAATGGTGAATTACTGAGATGAATGTTATGTCTTATGGCGAATTACTGAGAAGAATGTTATGTCTTATGGTGAGTTACTGAGAAGAATGTTATGTCTTATGGTGAATTACTGAGAAGAATGTTATGTCTTATGGCGAATTACTGAGAAGAATGTTATGTCTTATGGTAAATTACTGAGAAGAATGTTATGTCTTATGGTGAATTACTGAGAAGAATGTTATGTCTTATGGTGAATCACTGAGAAGAATGTTATGTCTTATGGTGAATTACTGAGAAGAATGTTTTGTCGTATGGTGAATTACTGAGAAGAATGTTATGTCATATGGTGAATTACTGAAAAGAATGTTATGTGTTATGGTGAATCACTGAGAAGAATGTTATGTCTTATGGTGAATCACTGAGAAGAATGTTATGTCTTATGTTGAATTACTGAGAAGAATGTTATGTCTTATGGTGAATTACTGAAAAGAATGTTATGTCTTATGGTGAATCACTGAGAAGAATGTTATGTCTTATGGTGAATCACTGAGAAGAATGTTATGTCTTATGTTGAATTACTGAAAAGAATGTTATGTCTTATGGTGAATCACTGAGAAGAATGTTATGTCTTATGGTGAATTACTGAAAAGAATGTTATGTCTTATGGTGAATTACTGAAAAGAATGTTATGTGTTATGGTGAATCACTGAGAAGAATGTTATGTCTTATGTTGAATTTCTCTGAAGGCGTTACTGTGGACTGGTTTTGTTGTTAATTTGTTAGAATAAATGTTCTCCTTCAATCCTTTTCTTTGGTTTGTGTTTTTATTTTTGTCACTTTGCCGTTGAATGTTTGGAAATCCTACTGGAAGGTCTAAATTATCTTCCTTCATTGTTTTGTTTTTTTGTTTTTCTCTATCTTTCCTCTTCCTTTTTTCCTGTTAATTTAACATTTTCATCAAAAAGGCAGTTTCAACCTTTTCTCTGTGTCAAGGCTTAGACAGAACGTTGTAATTTCATCATTTACATCAAATTGCTTCCAATTAAGACCTATGTGTTTAAACTCCTCCTGTTTTCCCCTCAGGTGTCATTGCAATGCACATAGAGACACTAGAAGCTGTCAATCGTGAAAGTAAACGCTTACCTCCTGTCCAGAAAGTAAGCATAATTAGATAATTGTTACAGTCAAAGCTGCTTAATTGGAACAGCACTGTTCCACAGAAATCGTTCCGATTAGGCAACATTGGTGTATGGAATGACGTTGTAGTGTATCATACATGTACATGGTTATGATAACTGGTAAAGCTATTTGTTTATTTCTTCAATAAGTACATGTTTTACATATATGTTATTTGCCGTTGCAAATCCATTTTACCTTCGTTGTGTTGAAAACATCCCATTTGATACATGAAACACACAATACAATACATTTGTATAGAACACACATAAATCTTTGATGACGTACATCATGTATACAGTAGATGTGTGCTGTCTCATTCACGCGCCTTTGCAATGCGCTACACTTTCATTGGTCTGGCCAGATGATCATGTTTAATGTGTGGCCGCACCTTCTATCTAAATCAACACCTGGCCAGCCATTCATCGTTGTCGACCATCTGATGTGATACACTTACCTGCGTTGTTTTCTTTACACGTCCATGCCATATAGCTATACGTGTCGTCCAAACATATCAAGCGTGAAAATAGTAAAGTGTATAATGATCACACACTCCATCTACATTTAGCAGCTGATGATTGTTAAGATTTTACATTACAGCGATCTTCACAATATAATTTTTGACTCGATTTGAGACAATGACCATTTCATCCGTTCCAATAAAGCGACAAGTGTTCTACAGTATAATTTCTTTAGAAAGAATTATTATACTTATTATTATTATTATTATTATTATTATTATTATTATTATTATTATCATTATTAATTTCTTATGATAGCTGTTTGCTATTATGTTATTATGAGTTAATTATCATTGTTGTTGTTATTATAATTATTACGATTATTATTATTATCATTATTATTATTATTATTATTACTATTACTGTTATTATTAATTTTTTACAAATTATTATTATTATTAGTATTATTATTATTCTTATTCTTATTATTATTATCATTATCATTATTATTATTTTTAGTATTATTGTTATTGTTATTATTATTATTATGGTTGTAGTTATTATCTTTTTTATCATTTCATTTGTGCTTGTCCTTGATTTTTTTTATGGCCGATTGCTATTGTTTGAATGGCAGTAATGGTGGTGAGCTTCGCCCATAGAAGCCTATAGTAGAGATTGGAAAGGGCGGGATGATTTCCTGTAACGTGAAGATACAGCTTTTTGTTCTCCACAAAATTTCACCTTCTTTCTTCCTTCTCAAAAGCTACAATTTTCTGTTTCATTTTCAGTCGCACAAAGTTCTAAACATTCAACTGCTAGATACGGTATTGTTGCTGTTATTGTAAAATGATTACTTTTATATTTCTTAACAACTTATGCAGCATTATGAAAGGAATGTCAGGAATGGTATTTAAAAAAAAAACCCCATCAAAATTTGCTTTAAATTTTTCTCAAAGTATTTTCAAGATTTATTATTATCTTGTTTGATTGAATAATTGAATGATTTTGACATTGTGACTGACTTTATCTGTGTTCCAGCCAAAGATTCTGAATCCAGTGTTACTGCCTGGTGAACGGATCGTCACGGAGGGTCTCAGAGTGTACCTGTTGCCAGACGGACGGGAGGAGGGGACGGGAGGAAGCAGTGGTGGCCCTTGTCTCCTTCCCGCTGTTGGTGCCGTCTTCCTCACCACATATCGCATCATCTTCAAAGGCACACCTTTTGATCCATTTGGTAAGGCGTTCAATGCGTTGTCCTTACTTTAATACAGGAAGTTTTTTTCAGTTCAGACATTGTAGTTTTTAAAAATCTTTTTACTAAGTTAAATTCAGGAAGTCTTATCAGCTCAGACATCATTGATGATGATGACATCTCTGTCTGTCCGTCTCTCTCTGCCTCTCTGTCTCTCTCCTTTATGCTACAAGTATAGTGTAAGTCATACTGACAATATCAACGTTAGGGTTGAATGAGTTGATTCACCCTGAGACTACCACATATGGTTGACAGGGTAAATTCCATTGAAATTAAAATCCTTTTTTTCTCTCTTCTTGCTAGCCTGTGAGCAAGTCATCGTGCGAGGTTCCCAGTTTCCTCGCTGACCAAGGAGAAGAAGATAGGGGTCAAGCTGTACCTGCCCCACCTGAACCAGGGCCCACAGGAAGGGCTCCAGCTACGCTCAACTGTGTTTCAGGTACGCCAATCTGCCAGTATATGCTGACAGTCAGGTCCCAGGTCCAAACACTAATGGGGTTCCTTTGAAAAGACAATTTACATGCATTGTTTTTTTCTTCTCAAACCAGATAGATGTGGATGGTGGTCCAGAGGCAAGGTATGGGCCTCTCAACCAGATCTTGGGTACAAGCCCTGGCGTTATGAAAATTTTTCTTAAGGTTTTTGGGGAGAGGAGACAAGGATGTGATCCAAGAAGGTGGATCGACACCTAGTCCCATTGGAGACGGCCTATAAACGGGAGGTACCATGTGCAGATCACAGCACTCTGTGCATGTCAAAGACAGTATCATCACAACTGTAAACTCAGAATACCAAGATGGACCAGCCAAGCTTAGAAGCACAGTATTATCACAACTGTAAACTCAGAATACCAAGATGGACCAGCCAAGCTTAGAAGCACAGTATCATCACAACCGTAAACTCAAATAACCAAGGATTGACCGACAATGCCTGAAAGAATTTTCAACTTCTTGGCCATCACATGTTCTGCTTTACATTAATAAAGATAAAGATGGATTTGTAGTCCTTTGTACTAACACTCTGACAAGATCTTCTACCTATAGCTGGGTACTCATTCACATCCGAGTCGAGGAAAGTGGAGTGAAGTATTTTTCCTAAGAGTACAACGTTGTGAAAAAATCCCACCTGTGCCAGCCGTGGGGCTTAAACCAGTGTCGTCATGCTGATAAGTTCAAAACACTACGGTTCAGTTACAGCATCTCATGAAACTTGGATAAGCTTGGCTGTTGTCTTTGTACAAAATTTTGTATTCAACTATTGCTGTTCTCTACCAGTCTGGTTTTCTTTCTTGTTTCATTTTCCAGCTGTAAGCCCTTGATTTTTTTGTACTTGATTCCAGTTGTCTTATGCTTTCACTTTTTCAGTTGATGAAGATCGCCTTTGACAAAGAGGTCTTGTCTGACAACATTGAAACATTCCGCAAGCTAGTCCATAAAGTCCGAAGCCCCACATCCATTTTCACAACTTTTGCCTTCACAAGCCACCTTCATCAGTCCTCCACTCAAATGCAGAAAAACAAAGAGAAGAATGCATCACTGAGGTAAAGCAAAAATTGTGTCTTCTCCTTCGCATTGTCTTTCATGTCGTAGTCATCATCAAATCTTTTCTTTTTTCTTTTTTTCTTTCTTGTATTTGTTAATGTAATCTCTTTTTCTTTGTTCTTTCCTGTAGTTGTTAGTGTTTTCTTCTTTTCTGTCTTCTTTGTCACGGTGGGCGATTGGTGGGTGCCACCGGTAGGGCCTTTTTTCTTCTCACTGTTTCACTTCTCTTTCATCCTGCTGTTTCCTGGTAATTCACCTTTGGATCACCGCATATGGTGGATGGGATAAATTTCAATTAAACAAGCCCCCCCCCCCCATCTCCATCTCACCCATTTTGTTGACCTTTCACTTGTTTCTTGTTTAACCTGTTGAGCCCTGTCCACCGGTACACTGGTGGCAAGTAAAATTGACGTAGCGTCTGAACATTGGTAAGTAAGACCACATCGTACAGTGAGAAATCGTAAGCGGTGGATTTATCAGCCAATTAAAACAAATGTACTATACCGACTTGGCCAAAGTATTTGCAAAGATGTCTGCTCCCATGTTGAAGTTGTGAAATATGGAGTAAAATAGATCAATTTTATACATGAAACACGTGGAATCTGAACCTGATTTGTCAGTGGTAGAACGTGCGAGGAAAACACTATTCACTCCCAAAGATGTCGTTGATTTTTCAGAATTAGCCAGGGGTAAAACCAGCTGATTGAGGGAGGTGTGGAGGTTTCAAGGTGTCCCCCTGGGCAGTGTGCTTCCCTCGCCCGCCAAACCAGCTGATTGAGGGAGGTTCCAAAGCGACGCGATCCCCCCGGGAGTGTTCTTCCCTCATCCGCCAAACCAAGGTCATTTCCTGGGAGCCTAGACCAACAGTGGCTGTTACCCGACAAAACCCCCAATGGCTGCGTTATCCGACAAAACCCCCAATGGCTGCGTTATCTGACAAAACCCCCATGACCAACAATAACTGCGTTACCCAATAAAACCTCCTATGACCAACAATGGCTGCGTTACCCGACAAAACCCCCTCTATGACCAACAATGGCTGCGTTACCCGACAAAACCCCCAATAGCTGCATTACCCGACAAAACCCCCAATGACTAACAATGGCTGCATTACCCGATAAAACACCCAATGGCTGCGTTACCTGATAAAACCCCCTCTATGACCAACAATGGCTGCGGTACCCGACAAAAATCCCCAATGGCTGCATTTCCCAAAAACCCCCAAAGGCTGCGTTCCCGACAAAACCCCCAATAACTAACAATGGCTGCGTCACCCGACAAAACCCCCAATCGCTGCGCTACCCAACAAAACCCATATGGCTGCGTTACCCGACAAAACCCCCAATGACCAACAGTAAACCTGCCTCCCCTCCATCTCACCCATTTTGTTGACCTTTCACTTGTTTCGTGTTTAGCTCTTTTTCTATGTGAAACTTTGATTCTAGTGAATGCTGACCAATTTGCACCATGACAGTGTGTAACTCTGTACTATCCAACCTTGCTGGTCCAGAGGCAAGGTGTCGACCTCTCAACCAAGAGGTCAGGAGTTCAAGCCCCAGTGGTTGAAAATTGTTTTTGATCTTTGGTTTTTAGTAAAACCTGACCCCTAGTTTAGGTAGGTGGATCGACACCTAATCCTATCGGAGACGGATGATAAAATGGAGGTCTCGTGTGTGTAGATCACAAAAGATGCCGTGGCTGTTTACGGGGCAGTCCGAGCGAAATTAAAAATCCTACCAAAACCCATGAGATCACCTTAGTTGTGGATGTGGGTAAAATCAAATCAAATACCCAACTTAAACCAACATTGCCGTCATTCTATATTTGAGCTCAGGTTTCTTGGGATGCCTAGCCGCATTCACCATCGGTGCCTTCATGCCTTCTTCTTGTTCTCGTTCATTCCAGGCACTTTGCTAAAAGAACCTTGCTCAAAACGGCACGAAAGGCCGGCTTGAAGAAACAAAAAAATAAACATGTTTCTCCACACCTAACGTCATCTAGACGCAGCAACGGAAATCAGTCGCCACGCTCCTCTGACAGCGAATCAGAATGTGCTGGAAGCACACACCCAGACGAGCTTTCAGGTGAGAAAAGACGCCAAAGATTGGTGAGGCAAATGGCTATAGGTAGAAAATAGTACCATATGTATAGACGTTTTCTTTGGTGTTTTTATTGGGTTTTTTTTTTTTTTCCAACTAAGATTGGTAGACATATTTCATTCAACATTTCTGAAAATGATGGGTTGTTTTTTATTTCTAGATTTTGCCATTTATCTATATCAATACAGATCTGTCTCTGCATCTACCTAGCTATCCATCCACTCATCTATTCCCCTCTCTATCAACCTTTCCATCTTCCCATATATACAGACGTTATGTACAGATTAGAACTCCATATAGGAATGAAAGTTTCGTTACGGCCAACATAGCTGATAGAGCCGGAGCTCAGCCTGGTTTCTATGGCGCAAAAGCAGAGCAGGTGATAATAATCACCTCCCGAACAGGATGCTAGTCTGATACAGGCTTTTATCCCAGTGCTTGTACCCGTTTGCACAGAACGCAACTTGTCTTTTCTATGATTTGAATCAGGACCTCATGATCCCTTAGCCATTAGGCCACCGACAGCTCCTACGGAGTCACAGACAAAGGTGTTATTGTCTGTTTCCAGATACAGTCGTTCCTCAGGAGACGACAAAACCGCCTCTTAGCTGGGCGGTCTCTATGGGAAAAATATTGGGTATTAACAAATCATTATGTAACACTGGTTGGTCGGACCCTTAGGCTTAGAACTGAACTAGAATCACTAGAACTGAGCCTCAAAACAGGAGGGAGGAGGACGTGTAAGAGAGAAGAGGACGAAAGGAGCAGGGTTAGTTTATATGTGTTTTCTACTACACTTACCCAGCTTTACTACTGGTGCCCCAGTCAGTATTGAAGAAAAGTGTAATGAAAATTCTTAAGTTCTTTGTGGATATTTATGACATAAATAATTGTGAACATTTGTGACTGTTTTACAGTAAAGATTGCAATTGTTGTAGCACTAACAATAAATGACATGGAAACTCACTCACCACCAAAACAACAACATATATCACACTCCCCCCCCCCCCACCCTTTACACCCCTCAATGTGTAGTAGTTGTCCAGTTATACAGAAAGGAAAGAGGGAACATAACCTACATAAATAAGAATTAGAATCAAGGACAATGAGGTCAGAAAATTCACAGCTTGCTCATCTTATGTTCATTGGTTTGTTCTATTTTCTTCTCCTGTCAGTCATAGATGAAAATGACTTTGCGCCATCGTACTCGTCTGACCCGAAGAACGTAGAAAGGTTAATGGAGTTACATGTGTATCAAGATTACCAGAGATTAGGGCTGGGAAGTGTCGCCACGTCTGGCCAGAGGGGAGGTCGCTCCGAGCCGTTCCGTGTCTACAGTCAATTCAACTTATCTCTTGTCCAGAAGGTAAGATAGGCTTGAAATTTTGCTATGTCAGGCTGTCATTTCTTTAGAATGTATGTCAAGCTATATTTTCTGACTTTCTATGTCTGTCTATCTTTCCACTTGAATGTATGTCAATCTATATTTTCTGTCTGTATGCATGTATATACCTGTCTCTCTTTCCATTTAAATATATGTCAATCTATTTGCAACTTGCTTCCTCAATTTAAAAATGATGTGTTTATATGTGTTTTCTATTACAGCTACCCAGCTTTACTAGTGGTACCCCAGTCCGTATCAGACGAGAGCATACGAAAATTCTCCCGATCTCACCGCCAGTCTAGGTAATATCACTTTCATCTATTGTGATGATTGTCTCTAGTAGTCAGATACTTCCCATTGAATTTTTATTTGTTGGCATGATTATCTACTTGTATATCTAGATCTAATGAGTAGATTATAGCTGCCTCCGTTCTCTGTTCAGTTTTTTAAATCGAGTGCATCTTTGTCAGTTCATTTTCAGGTTTGTCTTGAACAAACTTAGTGTTCAATTGTTTTGATTATAATGGCCCACATAGAGATCATGGCGTTTTTTGTGTTCACTCTTTTGTTCATATGATGCGACTTATATGAAACAAATATATTTTCAACTTCTCAAATCAATAAAAATTAATAGGCCCACTTAACTCCGCACCTAATTTTAAGCGGGTATGCAAATTTTCAAGATTGAGTTTCAGTTGTTTCAAAACTATTTAATGGTGTGTTAGATGATCTTGGTTCTGTGTCAGTTATGCATAAATTGTTATTCACGCCACAATTGGAATCCTCCACTGCTCGTCCTCCTAGGTTTCCCGTCATTACGTGGAGACATCCAAAGACCAGAGCGTTGTTACTTCGTGCCAGTGGCTTTCACTCCAAGGGCTTCATGGGAATGTGGAGGCAAAACACACCAACTAGTAAGTCCACCTTGTGTGTTTTTAGCACAATGGGTTTATATGTGTTTAGGACAATGGGTTTATGTGTGTTTTTAGCACAATGGGTTTATATGTGTTTAGGACAATGGGGTTATGTGTGTGTTTTTAGGATAATGGATTTATATGTGTTTAGGACAATGGGTTTATGTGTGTTTTTAGGACAATGGGTTTATATGTGTTTAGGACAATGGGGTTATGTGTGTGTTTAAGACAATGAGTTTATATGTGTAGGACAATGGGTTTATATGTGTTTAGGACAATGGTGTTATGTGTGTTTTTAGGACAATGGGGTTATGTGTGTGTTTAGGACAATGGGGTTATGTGTGTTTTTAGGACAATGGGTTTATATGTGTTTAGGACAATGGGGTTATGTGTGTGTTTAGGACAATGGGGTTATGTGTGTTTTTAGGACCATGGGTTTATATGTGTTTAGGACAATGGGGTTATGTGTGTGTTTAGGACAATGGGTTTATATGTGCTTATGACAATGGGGTTATGTGTGTTTTAGGGCAATGGGTTTATATGTGTTTAGGACAATGGGTTTATATGTGTAGGACAATGGGTTTATATGTGTTTAGGACAATGGTGTTGTGTGTGTTTTAGGACAATGTGTTTATATGTGTTTAGGACAATGGGTTTACATGTGTTTAGGATGGACAATGGGTTTATGTCTGTTTAGGACAATGAGTTTATATGTGTTTAAGACAATGGGTTTGTATGTGTTTAGGACAATGGGTTTATATGTGTTTAAGACAAGGAGTTAATATGTGTTTAAGACAATGGGTTTATGTGTGTTTAGGACAATGGGTTTATGTGTGTTTATGACATTAGGTTTATATGTGTTTAGTACAATGGGTTGATGTGTATTTAGGACAATGGGTTTACATGTGTTTAGGATAAATGGTTAATGCGTGTTTAGGGCAATGGGTTTGTGTATGTTTAGGACAATTGGTTTATATATGTTTAGGACAATGGGTTTATATGTGTTTAGGACAATGGGTTTATATGTGTAGGACAATGGGTTTATATGTATTTAGGACAATGGATTTATATTTGTTTAAGACAAGGGTTTATATGTGTTTAGGACAATGGGTTTATGTGTGTTTAGGACAATGGTTTATGTGTGTTTAGGACAATATGTTTATATGTTGATGTGTGTTTAGGATATATGTGGGTTCATATGTATTTAGGACAATGGGTTTACATGTGTTTAGGATAAATGGTTTATGCATGTTTAGGGTAAATGGTTTATACGTGTTTAGGACAATGGGTTTATATGTGTTTATGACAATGGGTTTATGTGTGTTTAGGACAATGGATTTATGTGTGTATAGGACAATGGGTTTATATGTGTATAGTAAAATGGGTTTATATGTGTTTAGGACAACAGGTTTATGTGTGTTTAGGACAATGGGTTTTTGTATGTTTAGGACAACGGGTTGATGTATGTTTAGGACAATGGGTTGATGTATGTTTATGACAATTGGTATATGTGTGTTTAGGACAATGG
The DNA here is from genome assembly GCA_037039925.1 of Doris montereyensis. Classification (NCBI taxonomy): domain Eukaryota; kingdom Metazoa; phylum Mollusca; class Gastropoda; order Nudibranchia; family Dorididae; genus Doris; species Doris montereyensis. The sequence continues at coordinate 142,924 of JAXRKP010000921.1, read as the reverse complement.
GTTTATGTGTGTTTTGGACAATGGGTATATGTGTGTTTAGGACAATGGGTTTGTATGTGTATAGGACAATGGGTTATGTGTGTATAGGACAATGGGTTTATGTGTGTATAGGACAATGGGTTTATATGTGTATAGGACAATGGGTTCACGTGTGTTTTGGACAATGGGTTTATATGTGTTTAGGACAATGAGTTCATTTGTGTTTAGGACAATGGGTTCATGTGTGTTTAGGACAATGAGTTCATTTGTGTTTGGACAATGGGTTCATGTGTGTTTAGGACAATGGGTTTATGTGTTTAGGACAATGGGTTTATATGTGTTTGGGACAATGGGTTAACGTGTTTAAGACAATGGGTTTATGTGTTTTAGGACAATAGGTTCATGTGTGTTTAGGACAATGGGTTTATGTGTTTAAGACAATGGGTTCATGTGTTTTAGGACAATGGGTTAAAGTATGTTTAGGACAATAGGTTCATGTGTGTTTAGGACAATGGGTTCATGTATGTTTTGGACAATGGGTTCATGTGTGTTTAGGACAATGGGTTTATGTGTGTTTAGAACAATAGGTTGATGTGTGTTTAGGACAACCGGTTCATGTTTGTTTTGGACAATAGGTTTATGTGTGTTTAGGAGAATGGGTTCATGTGTGTTTAAGACAAAGAGTTAATATGTGTTTAAGACAATGGGTTGATGTGTGTTTATGACAATGGGTTGATGTGTGTTTATGACAATGGGTTGATGTGTGTTTAGGACAATGGGTTGATGTGTGTTTAGGACAATGGGTTGATGTGTGTTTAGGACAATGGGGTGATGTGTGTTTAGGACAATGGGTTGATTTGTGTTTATGACAATGGGTTGATGTGTGTTTAGGACAATTGCTTCATGTGTGTTTAGGTCAACGGGTTTATATATGTTTAGGACAGTGGGTTTATGTGTGTTTAGGGCAATGGGTTCATACGTGTTTAGGACAATGCCTTCTTATGTGCTTTGGACAATGAGTTCATGTGTGTTTAGGACAATGGGTCCATATGTGTTTAGGACAATGAATTTATATGTGTATAGGACAAAGGGTTTATATGTGTTAAGGACAATGGGTTCATGTATGTTTAAGACAATGGGTCTATGTGTGTTTAGGACAATGGGCGTATGTGTGTTCAGGACAATATAGTTCTGAACCGACGTTATGTTAAAAAGGTTGGTGATTGGCGGGTGTTGCTGATAAGTTCTACTTATCCATTTCACTCTTTTACACGTCTTTCTTTCATCTTGCTCTTTCTTCTTAATTCTCCTTGCGACCACTACATAACAGGGTAAATTGCAACGAAAGAAACAGATCTGTTGAAACGCTATCGGTCGCTTCTCTCCAACACATCCTGAATTTGACACACGTTTTATTTTTTTCTCTGTCTGGTTCAATTGATTGATTTGATTGATCTGTTTACAATCCGATCTCGCCCCCTCTCAGGCACATCAAGCGGCGGGGAAGCCTCATCCAGCCTAGAACACGAGAAATACTTCAAGCTCCTAGCCGCGGCCACCCCAGGCAGTCACCGTGGCAACTTACTCAAAACCAACAGCGACTCCATGACCTCCCTGGACTCCCTGTTAATGACCGGCCTGGGCAGTCCCACCTTGGATGCACCGCCGCAGTCCCCCGATGCTGGTCACCATGGCAACGGACGAACACCCGACAGCAAGAGAGTCAGCGCCCCTCCCCCATCTAGCTATGGGAAAAGCAAGTCGGGATGTAAGTAGAGTGTGGTTTTGTCTTTGGCCGTCACGCGTGGCTGGCCGGTAGGTCCTACTTCTTTCCTTTCCCTTTTTCACATGTCCTTGTCTTGCTATTTCTCACTGAATCCATCAGAAGATCACCGTATAAGGTGGACAGGATGATTTGCAACAAGTTGAAACCAAAATTGACTGTCATGTTCTATGTTGTGCATTTGAATTCGTTTTTCGGTTCTTTTACTCGATTTAGGCTGTAGAAGCATATGCTATCATGGGCTGTTTTGTGTTTTATTCAGGCTGTACCTAAAGTCTGGACACATAGGCCTAGGCTAAAATACATGTTTTTCGAGAAAGGAAATAAATATTCACCAACTTTATTCAATTGGAATATTATCAAACAACGTCTTGGATATGACTTCCATCTATCCTTCGTATCTTTCGACAAAGCCATATTTAATCTGTGGGAGCAAGCAGATTTATAGTTAACAAGATTTCCTATGTGTAAAGATTTGTGGGAACCCTGTATATGGAAAAAAAGAACTCCCGAGAGAGGTTTACTGAGTTGAGTGTGCTACAGAAGAAAAATTAACAAAAAGATTAAAAGTATTTTTGTATGCTGTGAGATATATCAAATATTATTCCTACCTTAATATCAAATAATATTTACTGCCCTTATATCAGAGCATGTGAAATATTTTTGTTCTTGTGTTTGTTTTTATTTGAAAAATAACAACACAACAATGCTTTGTTTTAGGTAAATTTGTGAAATGTGCCAAATGTGCATTCCCTTCAGATAAGACTGACCAGAATTAAACTGGTTCCCAGATTCTTTGTTTTAAACAAATTTGTGAAATTTGCAGAAGAAAAAAGCCAGATGGAGGGTGAAAAGTGGTAAATGTGCATAAAGAAAAGCCAGGTGGAGGGTGAAAAGTGGTAAATGTGCATAGAGAAAAGCCAGATGGAGGGTGAAAAATGAAAAGTGGTAAATGTGCATAGAAAAAAGCCAGATGGAGGGTGAAATGTGGTAAATGTACATAGAAAAAAGCCAGATGGAGGGTGAAAAGTGGTAAATGTGCATAGAAAAAACCCAGATGGAGGGTGAAAAGTGGTAAATGTGCATAAAAAACCCAGATGGAGGGTGAAAAGTGGTAAATGTGCATAAAAAACCCCAGATGGAGGGTCAAAGGTGCCAAATGTACATTAAAAAAAAGCCAGATGGAGGGTGTACGGTTCAAAATGTGCATAGAGAAAAGCCAGATGGAGAGTGAAAGGTGCCAAATGTGCATAGAAAAAAGACAGATGGGGGGATGAAAGGTGCCAAATGTGCATAGAAAAAAGACAGACGGAGGATGAAAGGTGCCAAATGTGCATAGAGAAAAGCCAGATAGAGGGTCAAAGGTGCCAAATGTACATAACAAAAAGTCAGATAGAGGGTCAAAGGTGCCAAATGTACATAACAAAAAGCCAGATGGAGGGTGAACGGTTCGAAATGTGCATATAGAAAAGCCAGATGGAGAGTGAAAGGTGCCAAATGTGCATAGAAAAAATCCAGATGGAGAGTGAAAGGTGCCAAATGTGCATAGAAAAAATCCAAATGGAGAGTGAAAGATGCCAAATGTGCATAGAAAAAATCCAGATGGGGGATGAAAGGTGCCAAATATGCATAGAAAAAAGCCAGACGGAGGGTGAAATGTTCCAAAGGGGGCGAAAGGTGTGCATGCATAGAAAAAAGCCAGACGGAGGGCGAAAGGTGCCAAATGTGCATAGAAAAAAGCCAGAAGGAGGGCCAGAAAGGTGCCAAATGTGCATAGAAAAAGCCAGATGGAGGGTGAAAGATGCCCAACGTGCCCAATGGAGGGTGAAAGATGCCCAACGTGCATAGAAAAAAAGCCAGATGGAGGGTGAAAGATGCCCAACGTGCATAGAAAAAAAGCCAGATGGAGGGTGCCAAATGGAGGGTGAAAGGTGCTAAATGTGTCAAATGTGCATTAGCTTCAACTGATACTGTCTGAATCAAACTGGTTCCCATATTCTTATCCAAATTAATCCCAACTCGACTGAATCGCTATAATAAGTCAGGTAGAGGATGTAGAATTATTCCATCAAGCTTTTTCTCGTGGCCTCCTCATGCGTGTATTTTCCATTCACTAATGTTGTGACGACCAGTGTTTTTTTGTGTTTTTTTGTTATTTCTTATAATTTTTGTTGTGTTTCAATTTTGTAACAAGAAAAATATTAAATAGATGTTTTTACCCTGCCCCTCCCGACTTTTCAGTTCTCACGCTTCAGCATAGACCGTCTCAGCGTGCCTGGCCACGTAATTGTCATTTTGTTTTATTCTTTCCTTTTATTTTCTAGAATGTTTTTTTTGTTGTCTTGGTATTTTGGTTATATGGGAACGGCCTGTCGTGTTGTTGAATGTTTGTTAGATGGATCATAATATTGTCATATATATAAGGTCACCTCATAATAATAAAAATAGCATTATGTATACGTCTCAACACCTGTAAGTTTGGAATGCTGGCTTGAATATACACCTGTAGCTCTCTTACCTAGATTTTTTCAGTTAGTGGACTCTAGAGGGATGACTAGCGGCTTTTAATTGATAGCATGTGTTCCACAGGGAGCTGAGAGGCAAAGAGAGAGGGCTGCCGTGTTGTATGGTATGCTAAGTGATAGGAATTGTCTTAGACTCTATTTAGTTAATTTTAGCACAATTTTTGCAAATAAATACTTTCCTATCATAAACCAACCTTTTACTTCTTCATTGGGACCTTTAAAAATGTCCACAATTTTGCATCTTACATTCATCTTTTTTGTTTTCATTTCGTTTTCTAAAAGGAATTAATATTTGCAGCATTGTTTTTTTTATTAATAGGATGACATTCTACGCTCTTTTGATTGAAATTCATACTGAAGGATTATCTATCCAAAGTCACAACCCATACTTTATAGTTATCTTTCCCAAGTCAGCCTTAAATAGATAGAAAACAAAAAACGAATGGAAACCAAAACCAAAAAGGCTTTAGCCATTGCACCCCAACTGTGTGGAGAATTAGAGGAAAAAATAAGGGGAGTTTGATTGGACGATTCTATGAGTTGTTGCTGGTGTATATTTAAGGAAACCCAAAGACTTGGTGGAAACTACACTCCTAGTCCGTAATTCCCTTTTAACATCCTTATATATATCTTGCTAAACACCCTCAGCACCAGAAGAAAACAACTGATTTTGAACTGTCTTGGAATGCGTTCACAGCCTGAGTTTCTATTCACGTCAAACACATTCACACTCATATTTGTAGATGAGCATGGATTTTATCTCTTCTTTTTTTTTTCCTATTTTTTAAACAAGTCAAGTGGAAATTTTTCAGAGAAATCTGATCAGGTTTTCAAAAAAAGAAAAAAAAAGAAAAGCCTGTCTTTGGATCCTTGCCCTGTCGTAACCTTGGGTTCTGTGGTCATGTCATAGACATTGTAATTGAGCATGACTTTTTGGTATAGTTATATATGGGTATCGGGCTATATGGTCTATATATATATATAGTAATATTTTTCAGGTTGTGATTTGGTTTCAGATTGTTCAGTTCATGCTATCGTTGTCTCTTCTTTTGGTGAGAAGATACTTGTGATTTACTCTTTGCTTGAACTGAGTCACGGAAAAAAAAGAATTCTCTAAACAAATTTTTGTAAACCCAATGTTTTAACGGGAATACCCAATGTTCTAATGGGAGTACCCAATGTTCTAATGGGAGTACCCAATGTTCTAGTGGGAGTATCCAATGTTCTAGTGGGAGTATCCAATGTACTAATGGGAGTACCCAATTACCCAATGTTCTAATGGGAGTACCCAATGTTCTAATGGGAGTACCCAATGTTCTAATGGGGAGTACCCAATGTTCTAATGGGAGTACCTAATGTTCTAATGGGAGAGTACTAATGAGAGTACCAATGTTCTAATGGGAGTACCCAATGTTCTAATGGGAGTACCCAATGTTCTAGTGGGAGTACCCAATTACCCAATGTTCTAGTGGGAGTACCCAATTACCCAATGTTCTAATGGGAGTACCCCCAATTACCCAATGTTCTAATGGGAGTACCCAATTACACAATGTTCTGTTCTAATGGGAGTACCCAATTAATGAGAGTACACAATGTTCTAATGGGAGTACCTAATGTTCTAGTGGGAGTACCTAATCTTCTAGTGAGTACCCAATTACCCAATGTTCTAATGGGAGTACCCAATTACCCAATGTTCTAATGGGAGTACCCAATTATGTTCTAATGGGAGTACCCAATTACTTGAATGGGAGTACCCAATGTTCTAGTAGGAGTACCTAATCTTCTAATGGGAGTACCCAATGTTCTAATGGGAATACCTTATGTTCTAATGGGAGTACCCAATCTTCTAGTAATGGGAGTACCCAATCTTCTAATGGGGAGTACCCAATGTTCTAATGGGAGTACCCAATGTTCTAATGGGAGTACCCAATGTTCTAATGGGAGTACCTTATGTTCTAATGGGAGTACCCAATGTTCTAATGGGAGTACCCAATCTTCTAATGGGAGTACCCAATCTTCTAATGGGAGTACCCAATGTTCTAATGGGAGTACCCAATGTTCTAATGGGAGTACCCAATGTTCTAGTTGGAGTACCCAATGTTTCAGTCAGAGCATATTGTTCTAATGGAAATACCCATCGTTATAGTGAGTACCCAATGTTCTAATGGGAAAACCCAACGTTTTAATGGGAAACGCCAGCTGGTCACAAGTTTTGCCATTTAAGAGAAATCTCAAATCAATGACCTCAACATTTCATCCATTCATGGTCTCAGTATTTCATTCATTCATGACTTCAGCAATTCATTCATTCATTACTTCAGCAATTCATTCATTCATATTTTCAGCATGCCATTCATTCATGACTTCAACATTTTGTTCACTCATGACTTCAGCATTTCATTCATTCATAACTCAGCATTTCGTTCTCTCATGACCTTAGCATTTCATTCATTCATGACTTTAGTATTTGAAACTTTCATTACCTCAATTTCATTCACTGATTTATCCTCAACGTCTGACTAAGGCACAAGTTTGTCACCAAACCAATTCAACAACTCATACCTTGCTTTTAGTGTATTATCACACGATGAATCTTGTGGTAAACAGAGGCATCCATTTTGTTTTGTTTATATGTGTTTGAGTCTCAATACCAAGCTTAAAATTTGATATATGAATGAAAATATGTTAGGCATCATTTTGTATGAATGCATAAATATTCATCTCCTGTAGACTACAAAATATAAATTTATTGAAGTGCAGATGGATTATTTGGGGTTAATGGCAAGTTTAAGAAGTTTTGTTTTTCGTTATGGTCTCATTTATGTTAGCATTAATATGTTACTAACAGGTATTTGGATTAAAATTCTATGTGACATTTAGTGCTTGTTAGTCGTTTTTGAAATCAAAACAAATTTTAACTTTTAAATTCTTTAAACATTTTCTTTTCTTTTGTGTGTGTGTGTGTGTTTGTGTGTGTGTGTCTTTATGTGTTTGTGTGTGTGTTTGTGTGTTTGTGCATGTGTGTGTGTGTTTGTTTGTGTTTGTGCATGTGTTTATTTTAATTGCATTCGTTGTAAATTTTCACAATGTCCATGCAAATTTGGTTCCTTGTATTATTTTGTTTTTTAGCCCACAAGTATCCTCTTACTTTGAATATAATAGTAGTAATAATAATAATTATAAAAATGATAATGATGATGATGATATAATAATGATGATATAATAATGATAATAATAATAATAATAATAATAATAATAATAATAATAATAATAATAATAATAATAATAATAATAATAATAATTACAATAACAATAATCTGTTCACCTTGTGCTTTTGTTCCTCTCACACCACTTAGTCCCCTGCCCTCTCCTTCCCCCTCTCTATCTCTCTGTCTCTCTCTCTCTCGCTCTCTCTCTCTCTCTCTCTCTCTCTCTCTCTCTCTCTCTCTCTCTCTCTCTCTCTCTCTCTCTCTCTCTCTCACTCTCTCTCTCTCTCTCTCTCTCTCTCTCTCTCTTTCTAGGTCTGTGTGTCTCTGTCTGTATCTATCTGTCTGTCTCTTTTTTCTCTCTGTCTCTCTCTCTGTCTGTTTGTCTGTCTCTTTCTGCCTCTGTCTCTGTCCTTCATTGTCTCTCTCTCTCTCTTTCTCTTTCTCTTTTCTCTTTCTCTTTCTCTCTCTGTCTCTCTCTCTCTGTCTCTCTCTCTCTGTCTGTCTCTCTCTCTCTCTCTTCTCTCTCTCTCTCTCTCTCTCTCTCTCTCTCTCTCTCTCTCTCTCTCTCTCTCTCTCTCTCTCTCTCTCTCTCACTCTCATCTGTCTCTCTATCTGTCTCTTTCTGTCTGTCTCTGTCTGTCTGTCTCTCTTTTTCTCTGTCTGTCTGTCTCTTTCTGCTTCTGTCTCTGTCTCTCTCTTTCTCTCTCTGTCTCTGTCTCTCTCTGTCTCTCTCACTCTCTCACTCTCTCTGTTTCTCTATCTGTCTCTTTCTGTCTGTCTCTGTCTCTGTCTCTGTCTCTCTCTGTCTCTATCTCTGTCTGTCTGTCTGTCTGTCTGTCTGTCTGTCTGTCTGTCTGTCTCTCTCTCTCTCTCTCTCTCTCTCTCTCTCTCTCTCTCTCTCTCTCTCTCTCTCTCTCTCTCTCTCTCTGTCTGTCATCGTCTGTCTGTCTATCTCTCCATCACTTTCACTCTCAGAGCCTCTCTTTAATGACAGATACAGTCGACTCCGGTTAATCACAACTCGGTTACTAACAATTTTCGCTTAATCACAACTTTTCCCAAGAAGCAGAATTAATTTTCTATGAAAGTCACTGGTTAATCACAAATCACTTCGGATAATCGCAACCCTTGGGACACCTTGCCTCAGATTTTTGGTTAGCTTTTGTTCTGGTTTCTCACTTTGCTTAACGATGCTGGCATGTTTACGTTGTCCTTACCTAACAACCGTAATGATACAATGGCCTGACAGTATTGACGCTTGTCAATTATTGTATTGTTGTTGTTTTTTATCTTGTCTGTGACAGCTGTGGCCACTGGGTCGGGAGCTTGAGAGCGGACAGGTCTCCCAACGTCAACTCTAGGATGATGCGAAATGCCAAGGACTCGGCCCACGGAGATGTCGTGGGGAATAGCCAGCGAGGGGGCGCATCACGTGGCCCTCTATGTGTTGGGGGAAAAGGCTCAGATGAAGGTGAGGCAATTCATTGCTCTTTTCACAGGATTTCCCCCTCCTGACTTTCCCTAAATTACACCCTGAATTTCCCCTAAATTTCCCCCCTGAATTTTTTCCTAAATTTCCCCTCTGTTTTATTGTTCCCAAATGGTTGCCGAGTGTCACTGGTAGACCCTTTTTTTCTTTTCCTTTATAGCTTTTTTGTTAAGGATGAAAATCTTTGATGTGAATGTTCGCTTTTAATTGTAGTGAAATCACGGCATATATGGTGAGTAAAGTAAATTTTAACGAAAGGCTAATACACATCTTTTTTGTTCTTACTGGCTTAGCACCTATCTGCTATGTCGACGGGCACACAGACAAATCAATAGACAGACAGATAGATATACAAACAGACATGTAAAATGGAGACTTGGTGGTCCAGAGGCAAGGTGTTGGCCTCTCAACCAAATGGTCATGGGTACTTGCTCAGATGATTGAACATTTTTCTAGAGTTTTTTAAAGTAAAACCCACCCCCTGGTCCAGGTAGGCGGACCGACACCTAGACCCATTGGAGACGGGCGATTAAAAAAAGGAGGTCCGGCGTGTGCAGATCACAACACTCTGTGCACGTTAAAGATTCCTTGGCTGTTTACAGGACAGTCAGGACAAAATTAAAAATCCTATCAAAACCCCGGAGATCACCTTAGTTGTGGATGTGGGTACGTCTAATCAAAGAAAAGAAAGAGAAAAAAAAAGAAAGAAAAAAGACTTTTATCACCCCTTTCTGCCGTTTGCTGTCCCATTTAAGGTCATCAAGACAGAGTCGTACCCGCAGTGTGATTTCATCCCAGTGGAGTTCTACGAGGTGCGTCACATCAAGACCAGTTTCAAGAAGCTGATGCGGGCGTGTGTGCCCAGCACTCCGCTGTCAGACTCTAGCCACACTTTCCATAAAGCCGTGCAGGATTCTGAATGGTTTTTACAGGTCAGTTGATTGGGTGAAGGTCATGAGATGCATGGTGTGGTATTACTGTCACCATGACCATTTCCATATGTTGGCGGCCCCTCCTTGTCGTAGAAGGCTGCCATCTGTCCCGGTCTCTACTTTGGTGAATTGAAGGGGTCATTTCAATAGTGTGCCTAAGTCACAATTTAGAGAATAATGCCCAAAACCATGGTTTTTTGGCACTATTGGCTTAGGGAATTCCAAGTTTCAAACAGTTGTAAATGATATTTTCACACTTTTCAGAAGCATGATTTCTTTTTAGTCTCTAGAATTGTCTCTCTAAAAAAAAACGAAAATGGACATAGGCACACTATTGAAATGACCCCTTTAATTACTTATTAAAATTATAGACCACTGTCAGTTTTCACGTTTTCATCGCACGATGTAGGAGGTCTTCACTGATTTCTTTTTGCCTCCGCTTTGCCATGCTGCCCAGTCGTTATCAGGTCTTGTGTTTTTATTGGCGGGACCAAAGTATTTTTGCTGATCTCAGAGAACATTAGGTGGTGAACACCAAGTTCTTTTAGGACGCTTTCATTCATTATGTTGTCTGTCCATTTAACATGAAGCAGTCTTCTGTAAATCCACAGTGTAGTCTGTGGAGTTCAAATTGACATAACCGATAACAGGGACAGCAGCAACAGCCTCCCCTCACTTGATAAAACTCTCGAGGAAAAAATATATATAGGAAAGTGAATAGATGAAAAAGTGACATTCCATCCATCCACACAGAAAAGCAATATATTATTTGGATAGTTGATACCTGTCTTAAAGTGCCGTTCATGGCCTAGTTGTTAAGACTGTCAGGTCCTGGGTTTGATTCCTAGTGATACTAGGTCCGATGTTGGGTCCCTTGGGAAACTTTGAAAAAACACATAACGACAAGTGGTTTCCCACTGACACATGTGAGAAATAGGTACCAATGTCAGCTGGGGACTAAACTTGAGGACAGACCACTGTCCTGTCCAGTAGACCCCATGTTACTGCTTCATGCTATAGAAACTGGGTTACGTTTTGGCTCTACAGACTGTAATGGCTTTGAAGGAACTTTTTTGCGGATTTCAGATTAAAATGGATATGCAAGTTTAATGAAGAGACGCTGAGGCGTAAAGCACTGTTTGACCTTCCACTTACCTGGGCCATTGGCTGTCGGAGTGTGCTACTGAAAAGGCTGATATGATTCAACTGTACTTTTATCTTTCTTTCTTTCTTTATCAGTTCCCACTCTACCTTCCGGTGTATGGGTTTAGATGCCCGAAATGATCTTTTCCAGGCTGTCCTGTCCTGACCTGACATTTTGTGCTTCCTTCTGTGAAAGTTAAATTTCTTTGCTTTAGCGCCTCTTTTATATCTTCGTCCCACTTTCTCCGAGCTCTATCTCTTGGTCTTTTACCTTGGGTTTAAGCATTGTATACTGATTTAGCTATTCTCTTTTCATTCATTCTGTTTATATGTCCTAACCATCTGAGTTGATTGGTTTCTTAGTTTTAATGTCATCTGCTTTGGTTTGATCTCTTATTGTTGTGTTTCTGATTTTATCTCTTTTGGTTTTCACCACTTCTCTTCTGAGACATTTCATTTCAGCTGCTTGTACTCCACTGTATTCCCTACTGTCTAAGGTCCAGGTTTCGCTGCCATAGAGGAGAGTAGGACAAAATTGATTTCATTATTAGATTGAGTGCCAGTGTTTTATAATTGAAATTTGTTGTTAGCACATTTGTGACTCATCAATGGTGTCAGTACAATAATGACTCAACTTCTATGAGCAGTTTTATGATTCAACCTGACTCTTAGCACATTTGTAAATCATGTCCACTTTGTTTCTAAGTTCACATTGTATTTTGCTTTACGTTTCTGCCCCGTCCCTACAGCTTCGCAGTGTCCTTCAGTTGGCTGGCGCAGTGGTTGACCTGATGGACATCCAGGGTGCCTCCGTCTTGATCTGCTTGGAAGAAGGATGGGACCTTACCTGTCAGGTAGGTGTGGCCGAAGAGAGGACTGGCTGGGGGCTTCCAGACGGCGTTTTTACCTTTCTTTCTTTTCTTTCTCCTCCCAATTCATATTCTCCACTATGTTATTTCTGGTTTTCAGGTAACGAAGTTGACATGAATTGTGGAATTGAGTTTGTGGACAGGTATGTAGTGGGCGGTTAGGAGTGCTGATTAGTAGGTCCTGCTTCTTTCCTTTCATCTTGCTGTTTCCCTTAAGTCACTGTGAGATCAACACACATGGTAGACAGGGTCAAATTCAATAAAACGAAACAAAAAACCCTCAAAAGACAAAGCAACCAGCTCTCAAAAGAACCCCCACCAGACAAACAGGTGCATGTAAGATTTCTTGATAAATTTGGTTACGCTAGTCAACAGATCAATTCATCCTCCATAACAAAACAGGTGAACAGAGCCAGACAATGAGATGCCTATTTCCTTCATAACAAAACAGGTGAACAGAGTCAGACAGTGGGATTTCTATTTCCTCCATAACAAAACAGATGAACAGAGCCAGACAATGGGATGTCTATTTCCTTCAAAACGAAACAGGTGAACAGAGCCAGACAATGGGATGTCTATTTCCTTCAAAAACGAAACAGGTGAACAGAGCCAGACAATGGGATGTCTATTTCCTTCAAAAACGAAACAGGTGAACAGAGCTAGACAATGGGATGTCTATTTCCTTCAAAACGAAACAGGTGAACAGAGCTAGACAATGGGATGTCTATTTCCTTCAAAACGAAACAGGTGAACAGAGCCAGACAATGGGATGTCTATTTCCTCCATTACAAGACAGGTGAACAAAGCCAAACAATGGGATGTCTATTTCCTTCATAACAAAACAGGTGAACAGAGCCAGACAATAGGATGTCTATTTCCTCCACGTCTCCCCCCTCCCCCTCCCCTCCGTCCGCTAATGAAAATCTCAATAAATGCTGCTGAGAGTTCTTCTTTCCTTCTACTGTTTCACTTGTCTTTCACCTTGCTTTTCCTTTTGATTAACCCTGAGATTGCTGCATATAGTGGATAGAGTAAATCTCAATGAAACAATCAAACAAACAAGAACCCATGCATGCATCAATGCACATGAATGCACTTTATTATTCATTATTTTATTTATTTATCTATCTATGTATTATTAAAAGGGGCTCGGTGGTCTCAACCGAAAGGTAGTGGGTTCGAGCCCCGCCAATAATTGACAATAATTCTTGATTTTGTAAAAAGCAAAATCCCCCTTTCCCCTCCCCCCAGTGCCCCCTACCCCCGTAAACCCCCCCCTCTGGTTCAGGTAGGTGGATCGACACCTAGTCCCATCGGAGTCGGCTGATAAAAAAGGAGATCCCGCGAGCAGATGGCAACACTCTGTACACGTTAAAGATCCTTTGGCTGTTTATAGGGCAAATTTTGTAAAATCCTACCAAAAACCCAGAGATCATCTTAGTTGTAGATGTCGGTAAATCACATCAAATCAAATCAAATCAAATCTATTTTTTAATTTACTTTTAATGTCACTGTCCACCTCACCAGGTAATGTCCGTGGCTCAAGTGATGATGGACCCTTACTACCGCACCGTTGAGGGATTCATCTCTTTGATTGAAAAAGAGTGGCTGGCCTTTGGTCACCGGTTCAGTCACCGTAATAGCCAGATTTCCACCACGCAGACCAGCGGCTTTGCTCCCATCTTCCTGCAGTTTTTAGACGTTGTTCACCAGGTATGTGGGCCCACCGTTCGTTTTCCTGTTCTGCCCTTCTTTCTCTCTTTTTTGTTAATCGCTTTCATTTGCCGATGATTTAGTTCTGTTTGGAAAATAGAAAGTGACCTTCAGTTGAATATCAACATTATGAACAATGAACTAAATATAAGAGCAATGAGAGTAAATGCAAAGAAAACCAAAACAATGCTAGTAATTAGGGAAGTTAAAACACAAAATCATCAATATGGGCAGGAAGAATTTAGAACAAGTTCACAGCTACAATTACCTAGGAGTAATGATTAACTCTGAGGGAAAACTAAGAGAAGAATTCAGCCAGAGAATCCGAAAGGCAAGTGCAATATATAACCATCTAGGAAAGGCATTTGTAGTTAAACAAGAATTGTCAACAAAAACCAAAATGACTGTATACAGCACAATTTATTGTCTTACTCTCCTCTATGGCAGTGAAACCTGGACCTTAGACAGTAGAGAATACAGTAGAGTACAGGCAGCTGAAATGAAATGTCTAAGAAGAGGAGTAGGAAAACTCTCTTTCTCTCTCACTCTGCCTTCCTCTTTCTTCTCTCCCTCTCTCTCCCTTCCTCTTTCTTTTTCTCCCTCTCTCTCCCTCCTCTCTCTCTCTCTCTCTCTCTCTCTCTCTCTCTCTCTCTCTCTCTCTCTCTCTCTCTCTCTCTCTCTCTCTCTCTCTCTCTCTCTCTCTCTCTCTCTCCTCTCCTCTCTCTCTCTCTCTCTCCCTCTCTCTCTTTCTCTCTCTCTCTTTCTCTCTCTCTCTCTCTGTCTCTCTCTCTCTCTCTCTCTCTCTCTCTCTCTCTCTCTCTCTCTCTCTCTCTCTCTCTCTCTCTCTCTCTCTCTCTCTCTCTCTCTCTCTCTCTCTCTCTCTCTCTCTCTCTCTCTCTCTCTCTCTCTCTCTCTCTCTCTCTCTCTCTCTCTCATTCTGCCTTCCTCTTTCTCTCTCTCTGTCTGTCTGTCTGTCTGTCTGTCTGTCTGTCTGTCTGTCTCTCTCTCTCTCTCTCTCTCTCTCTCTCTCTCTCTCTCTCTCTCTCTCTCTCTCTCTCTCTCTCTCTCTCTCTCTCTCTCTCTCTCTCTCTGCCTCTCCCCCCCCCAAAGTTGAAATCATGAAGTAAAGTTCAAGAGTCAGCTTTTTTCATCTTACCTTTCTTTTCTTCTGAATGTTGTAGATCCATCAGCAGTTTCCGCTATCCTTTGAGTTCAGCCAGTATTTTCTGCGTTATCTGGCATACCACTGTGTCAGCAGTCGTTTCCGCACCTTCATGTTAGACTCGGAGTTTGAGCGAGTTGAAGCCGGTTTCCTGCTAGATGAATGTAGCAGGGCTCCATCTGTCAGTTCAGACACACACAGTGAAGACGGAACCGATCTCTTGTTTAATAAACACATTGGAATGCAGCTGGAGGGCAGGTAAGGTTGACTGCTGAAGAAAGATTAGAGTGAGTGATTGAAAGGGGGGGGGGAGAGAAAGAGAGAGAGATGGTTTTAAAATTTTGAACTTTATGCTACAATTGAAGGTTTATTTTGGTTTTTTTTCTTCTGACTAGGATTCTTTTTAAGTCATTTCTCTTTCCAAATCTGCTCTTTGTTTAATTTCAATCGACACGACTGATACTAGCCTGCAGACTAGATTAAATGAATACAGTGGTCTCTACCTAAGAGGTCGGTCATCAGGAGACAACAGAAAGGTCTCTAAACCGAACACAAAGGGTATAAACAGAAGAATCCTTAGCTAATGCTAATCGGTCTGAGTCTATGGCCGACAGCTCAAACTCAAAACAGGAGGGAGGAGAACGTATACGAAAATTAGGAGAAATGAAACAATGTACATTTCTTTACAATTTTGTTCCTTTTCTATTTTCATACTGATTACAAAAGTAGTAAGCCATGGCATCAAATGACGCCTGACTAACTCAGTTTTCATCCAGATCATCATTCATCAGTCTTTTATCAATGGAAACACGCATCTAGTTTGTATTGTCCATTGTGATGCTTTTGATCTGGTCAAAATGTTCCAATGACGGTGACTGGTCAGCAAGTGTTGCATGCTGATGATGCGAACTGTGGGTGTTAATGGCCTTGTTGGTCTGATTTGGGGTTTGAGGGGGAGGGGGTGTATGTTGAGACATCAAAGAGCTCAACAGGATCTAGCACTTCTTTAATATTTATGAGATTCCACTGTGCATTTCAGGACCCTGTCGTGGGATAGAGCGACACGGACCGCGGGAACGTGTATATGGCAAGAGATTGCCAGGCTCTCCAAGGGAGACCCGCTCTTCTTTAATTTTCCTTATGCTGTGGATGAAGACGAGCCCGTGAGTATTGAGGACAACAAAGTAAGGAGAAACAAACAAAGGGAAGGGTTTACATAGGGAACACCTTTTTCTCCTTCTTTTGGCTAGATGAGCATGACAGATTGAACATTAAAGTTTAAACATTTCATTTTAGTGCTCTGCATTGACACTTGTGTAGTAAAAAAACAATAGATTTTATTAAGGAAAACAAACAATTTTGAGAAAATGATGATTGAGCAATTTACTGTTAGTCATACTTCATTTGTCAATTCAGGGCGTTTATTCAGGTGTTTAAATGCTAGAACCATATTTTTAAGGTCTGGGTTTGAGTCTGGTGGTTAACATTCACCTGGAATTTGTTCCAGTCAAAAGATTGTCACTTGACTAAATGAAATGAAGATCTAAATTTAAGTCTTATTGGAGATGGCCAACAACAGCTGCCTGATTCTCATAATGGGTGTGAAGAGTTGCAACAAAGTTAATGGTGGACACTTGACTAAATGAAATGAAGATCTAAATTTAAGTCTTATTGGAGATGGCCAACAACAGCTGCCTGATTCTCATAATGGGTTTGAAGAGTTGCAACAAAGTTAATGGTGGATATGGGTAAAGAACTTAACAGTCTAATATTTTAACGGCTTCCTTGGTTCCACCAAACTTGCCAGTCTAATATTTTAATGGCTTGCCTTAGTCCCACTGAACTTGCCAGTCAAATATTTTAATGGCTTGCCTGTGGTCCCACTAAACTTGCCAGTCAAATATTTTAATGGCTTGCCTTAGTCCCACTGAACTTGCCAGTCAAATATTTTAATGGCTTGCCTGTGGTCCCACTAAACTTGCCAGTCAAATATTTTAATGGCTTGCCTGTGGTCCCACTAAACTTGCCAGTCAAATATTTTAATGGCTTGCCTCCCACTAAACTTGCCAGTCAAATATTTTAATGGCTTGCCTGTGGTCCCACTAAACTTGCCAGTCTAATATTTTAATGGCTTCCCTTGGTCCTACTAAACTTGCCAGTCAAATATTTTAATGGCTTGCCTGTGGTCCCACTAAACTTGCCAGTCTAATATTTTAATGGCTTCCTTGGTCCCACTAAACTTGCCAGTCAAATAGTTTAATGGCTTCCCTTGGTCCTACTAAACTTACCAGTCTAATATTTTAATGGCTTGCCTTAGTCCCACTAAACTTGCCAGTCTAATATTTTAATGGCTTCCCTTGGTCCCACTAAACCTGCCAATCTAATATTTTAATGGCTTGTCTGTGGTCCCACTGAACTTGCCAGTCTAATATTTTAATGGCTTGTCTGTGGTCCCACTGAACTGGCCAGTCTAATATTTTAATGGCTTGCCTGAGTCATTGGTCCCACTTTCATAGCCTTCAACCAGTATGTAAACAAATTTATTTACTACATTTTTTGTCCACTATGTTAGTCTGTGTTTCCCTTTATGCATATCGGGGCAAAATGTTTTTCTAAAGAAACCCCCTGAGTTAACGGAAAGACTAGAGATTTTGGCGTGAGAGTCCCTAGACGCCATTCTGAAGTTGTAAAATTACCGCCATTCTTTGCCAGAAAGGCTAAATTTTTCTGTTATTTACTTTAAAGGGGCTAAATTGAAGTTGAATTATCAATGTTTTCTGGAATATTACAGGCCGTCGAGCAAGCTAGAATTAGTGTGTGAGGTCAAAGTTGATTTGAAAAGGTTGGCAGCTCTGCTCTGCACTTTGTCTCATTGACCATGTGGTTATAGGCTTCTGAACTCGGGATGGTTAGCTAGGTCCTGGGTTCAAATCCCAGCAATGCAATGTCCAACACAGTATTCCTTGGGAAAACAGCTGATGCACATCTCCCCACTTGACCCAGGTGAAAATGAGTACCAACATTAAGTGGAGAGTAAAAACTACATCACGATAAGGCAAAGGGAATAAAATGTATATATAAGTATCTACCAATTGAAACCAGGATTTGAATCCATGACTGTGTCAAGTTTGCAATCTGATTATCTACAACTAAATTTCTGACATCACCAACAAAAAAAAAAGACGCATGCACGTACTGGTGATTTAAAATGCGAAAATCCTTTCACAGGTGCTGCGTCCCTACTCCAACGTGTCCAACCTGAAGATCTGGGATTTCTACTTACACGAGGATCTGAGCCACGGAGTGCCGCATTTAACCGGACCTTGCCGAGGATCAGGATGAGAACGACGAGCTTGAGGCCGAGGCAATGGGTGTGGTCAAGAGGCGGGTCTTTAATTCCTGCTACCAGGACATGACCTTGCATCAGCCCAATTACTATTGGTCCAAAATACAGGTGACTGGCTGTCAAACGGCAAAGTTTATTTATTTATTTATTCCCATTTATTGCAGATTATTTCTGTCTTTATCATTGTCCTTTGATCTCTTGCTGTGTATGAATTTGCAGGAATTTTTCTCTCTCTTTCTCTATCATTCTCATTTGACCTTTTGGTATGTGGGCAAATTTCCAGTATCTATTGTTCTCTCTCTTTCTCTATCATTCTCATTTGACCTTTTGGTATGTGGGCTCTCTTTCTCTATCATTGTCATTTGACCTTTTGGTATGTGGGCAAATTTCCAGTATCTATTGCTCTCTCTTTCTCTATCATTCTCATTTGACCTTTTGGTATGTGGGCAAATTCCAGTATCTATTGGTCTCTCTTTCTCTATCATTGTCATTTGACCTTTTGGTATGTGGGCAAATTTCCAGTATCTATTTTTTCTTTTCTCTATCATTGTCATTTAAGTGTGCAATGTGTTGGCAAATTTCCATTATCTTGTTGTCTTCTTTCTATTCAATATTTTAAAACGTAGGCCTTTGAGCTGTTGATTTTCATTTTATTTGTTTGTGGCTCTCTTTCAAAACAAATTTTTTTTTTTTTTTTACGTAAAGGAAATCAACCGGATGGAGGAGGACCTTGGTATGAAGCTTTCACCCTGGAGGGCATTGTGGGACAGGCTGGAGTGTCCGGGACGGGACCACTTCCATCGGCAGGTGAGGAAATGATAATGTGCAACGTTATAGCTTATGTACATGAAAAGCTTTAATTTTGTATCTTGAATTGATGTCATTGAGTCGTACGTTTGAGTGACGGTTTGTAAGGGTTACTGGTAGATCTCGCTTCTTTTTTCTCTCACTCTTTTGCCTGTCATTCACTCTATGTATTTCAATCTCCCACAGATATCGACCAACACTCAGCTGGTTCGTTCTCATGGTCGCCATGTACACAAGCAGTCAACAGTAGAAATTTTGCTCCGAGGTAAAATGCTTGGCGACTCGGCCCGCCTGCTGCCCCAGCCCCACAGGTTTGAAAAGCATACCTACACAACCCCAACATACTGCGACCAGTGTTCTCAGATTCTCTGGGTCTTTCCAAAACAGGTGCGTCCCATATTTTGTTTGGCACCCGCTTGATTAGGGGAGATCATTCAGTAGAGAGTCATTTAAAACAGCTTTGTATTAATTTATTTTCTAAGACATTTACTCTTCTACCCTTTTTATATCTTTTTCAGTTTTGCATGTTTCCGTAGTTTTTAATACAGCTAATATTGACTGTATTGCTAAGGATGTGATGGGCTTTGAGATATAGAATGAAGAATGTGCAATATAAATGCTTATTATTATTATCATTCCTTCCCCCCCCCTCGTGTCCTGTCCAGGAGGTGATTATTATCACCTGTTCCGCTTATTTCTTTCTTTCTTTCTTTATCTGTTCCCATTCTACCTTTCGGTGTATGGGTTCCGATGCCCGAGATGATCTTTCTCCAGGATGCCTTGTCCTGGCATTTTCTGTTTCCTTCCAAAAAAGTTAAATTGTTATGCTTTAATGCCTCTTTTTTATCTTTTTCCCATTTTCTCCGAGGTCTGCCTTTTGGTCTTTCACCTAGGCTTTAGCACTGTATACTGATTTAGCTATTCTATTGTCATTCATTCTATTTACATGCCCAAACCATCTCAATTGATTTATTTCTATCTTAGTTTTTATGCCATCTGCTTTGGTTTGATCTCTTATTGTTGTGTTTCTGATCTTGTCTCTTTTAGTTTTCCCTACTACTCTTCTTAGATATTTCATTTCAGCTGCCTGTACTCTACTGTATTCTCCACTGTCTAAGGTCCATGTTTCGCTAACATAGAGGAGGGAAGAACAATAAACTGTGTTGTATACTGCCATTTTGGTTTTTGTTGACAATTCTTGTTTACCTATAAATGCATTTTCTAGATGGTTATATATTGGCATTGTCTTTTGGATTCTCTGGCTGATTTTTTCTATTAGTTTTCCTCTGAGCTAATCATTATTCCTAGTCCTAGGTAATTGTAGCTTTGAACTTGTTCTAAATTCTCCCTGCCCAATTTAAGATTTTGTGTTTAACTTCCCTAGTTACTTACATTGTTTTGATTTTCTTTGCATTTACCCTCATTCCTCTTTTATTTAATTCATTATTCATCATGTTGATATTCAACTGAAGGTCACTTTCTGATTTTCCAAACAGAACTAAATCATCGGCAAAATGAAAGCATTGATACATTTACTGGTTTGAGCTTCCACACACCTACATTCATTTTCTTCATTTTTGAGAATGCGATTGCGACTGAATCCATAAATGTGATTTTGTTTGTTTGATTTGATTTACCCACATTCACAACTAAGGTGATCTCGGAGTTTTTTGTAGGATTTTATATTTTGCCCAGACTGCCCAGTAAACAGCCAAGGGGATCTTTAACGCGCACAGAGCGTTGTGATCTGCACACGGGACCTTTTTATCGTCTGTCTCCGATGGGACTAGGTATTGATCCACCTACCTGGACCAGGGGGGTAGATTTTACTCGAATATTTTTCAACCATTGTTGGTGGGGCTCGAACCCACTACCTTTTGCTTGATAGGCCGACACCTTGCCTCTGGACTACCAAGTCCCCCTATAAATGTGATAAACAAAAGAGGACTCTCTGTATTACTCCTATATCTGCATCAAATTCTTCAGACATGTTTTCAGCTACTCTCACTGCACATGTTGGTTTATTGTATAAACTTTTAATAGCTTTTTATTAAATTTTGCTCTATAATGTGTTCTTTTAAGGAATGTCATAGTTTGTCCCTCCTTACAATGTCAAATTTCTTTTCTAAGTCAATAAAACACAGGTGCAAGTCAATGTTTCTCTCAAGGAATTTTTCTATTATTTGTCTAATTGTAAATATGTGGTCTCGTACACTTTTTCCTGGTCTAAATCCACTCTGATGTTCTTTAATCTGATCGTCTACTCTTTTCCTTAGTCTCACTTTCAGTATCCTGGCATATACTTTTCCCGGTACGCTAAATAGTGATATCCCTCTATAGTTTGAGCATTCCATAGTTGATCCTTTCTTGTCTATTCGTTCTACCGTTCACTTTTTCCAGTTGTCTGGCACCTGTTTGGACTTCCATGCTTGTTGACATATTGCATGTAGTAGTTTGTCTGCCTCTCTGCCTTGGATTTTAATCATTTCTGGATAAACTTGATCTACTCCTGGGGATTTTCCTAATTTCACTTTTCTTATAGGTGTTTAGATTTCTTCCATTGATATATCTGCATCTTCACCTGTGTCCTCTGGATTACTGGTTACTCTTACTAATTGATCTGTACTCCTTGTTTCATATGTTTTGGAGGGATTATGTAATTTTTCAAAATATTTTCTCCCACGCTTCCATGATTTGGCTGTCTTCTTCATTACTTTTCCTTTGGCATTCTTAATTTGTCGTATTGGGCATACTTTGGTCTTTTTCATGCTCTTCATTGCTCCCCAGAACAGCTTTTGATTTCCTTGATAGCTTTCTTGAAGTCTTTGTCCAAACTCTTCCCATTGTTCTTGTTTTGCTTTCCTCACTTCCTCTTTGGTGATAGTTCTTTTATTCACATAATCTATCCTATCGTCTGGTCTCTTTGTTTGCAAGTATTTCTTCCAGGCATCCTTCCTTTGTTTGATCTTAGTCTTGACATTCTCATTCCACCACGCTGTTCTTTTCTTATCTCCTTTAATTTGTTTCCTACCACAGACCTCTTCTGCACAACTGAGGAGTGTTTCTTCATACATTTGCCACTTTTCTTCTATTGTGCTATCATTCAGATCCATCTGTCTTTCACTGATAAATCTTTTTATCCTAGATTGGTATATAGTCTTTACTATTTGTTTCTTTAGTTCCTCTAATTTGAGTTTAGTAGCTTTCTTCTTTTTCTTTTCTGTTTTGAATTCTTCAGTCAGTAATCTCATTTTGGCATTCACTAGGTGATGATCACTAAATATTTCTTATCCTCTGTTTACTTTTATTGCATCCAATGTAAAAAAAGGGAGCTGCTAACTATTACCTAGTCTATATATCATTGGCTGTTGACATCTGTCTTCATTTACTCTTGTATATTTGCTGATATCTTTACGAGGAAAAAAAGGTGTTAGCTATTTTCATGTTATTCTTTATGCAAAAATCTATTATTGTCTCTCCATTTGGAGAAGTTGTCTCTCCTTCTTTACCTATTACTTTTCCTAACATTTCTACATTGTTGCCTACTCTAGCGTTTAAATCTCCTAAAAGCATTAATTCCTGTTTGGGTTTAAGATTCTCTGCAGTTATTTTTAAATCGTTTTCGAAGATATCTTTTTCTTCTTTAGTGACGCCTTCTTTTGGTCCATAAGCTATTAATAATTTAATTTCTCTTTGTTTTGGTTTAATATTTACATCTAATAGCCGGGTGTTTTTCATGCCTTTTATGCAGTAGGATGCCCACTCCTGCTTTAGCTCTATCTTTGACATCTACTCTTGAGAGGATTAAAGTCTTGTCCTTTTTTCTTGTTTCTGTAATAGCCAAAATGTCTACTTTGAATTTTTTCTCATTTCTTCAACTAATTCTATCTTTTCCATTTCTTTAACTAAGTCTATCTCTTTTCCATTTCTTCAATTAATTTGATCTCTTTTCCATTTCTTCAATTAATTCTATCTCTTTTCCATTTCACTCATTTCTTTCTTCAACTTTCCATTTCTTCAACTTTTTTTCTTATTCTTTTCCATTTCTTCAACTGATTTTATCCATTTCTTCAATTTCTATCGCTTTTTCCATTTCTCCAACTATCTCTTTTCCATTTCTTCAACTAATTCTATCTCTTTTCCATTTCTTCAACTAATTCTATCTCTTTTCCATTTCTTCAACTGATTCTTATCTCTTTTCCATTTCTTCAACTGATTCTATCGTTTTTCCATTTCTCCAACTGGTTCTATCTCTTTTCCATTTCTTCAACTGATTCTATCTCTTTTCCATTTCTTCAACTGATTCTATCTCTTTTCCATTTCTTCAACACTGATTCTATCTCTTTTCCATTTCTGCAACTAATTCTATCTCTTTTCCATTTCTTCAACTAATTTTATCTCTTTTCCATTTCTTCAACTGATTTTATCTCTTTTCCATTTCTTCAACTGATTCTATCTCTTTTCCATTTCTTCAACTGGTTCTATCTCTTTTCCATTTCTTCAACTGATTCTGTCTCTTTTCCACGTAGAAACCAGGATAAACTATGGTTCTATGGGCTGTGGTTGTAACGGCCTCGAAGGAACCTTGCTTTTCCACTATTCTCCAGCTAAGTGCACGGTTGTCGGGAGACAAGAAAATAGGCTTTCAGGCGGACTGTGTCTTAGACAAACCGTCCTATAAGACAGATTCATTTATAGTGATGTAATCTAGCAGCATCAATTGGGAATGAATAATATAATCATTTTTTTCTGTGAGTTCCCAAGTTGTTGTACTTGGTTGCAGGCTTGGGACTGCCTTTTTGCTAACTTCTGTTTGTACATGTGCGACATTCCCACACTCTGTGTGTGTGTGTGTGTGTCCATGTGTGGGTGTGTATGTACATGTCGTATTGTTTTGGAAAAAAACTGAATAGCGTTGTTGAGATGAAATTGTTGAGCAGACATTTGGCACAGAAAATGCCCAAAACCGTGTACGCAACCAGAGTTTTTTCTCTGCAACTGCGCACTTGGAGGGGTAAATTTTATATGGAAAAAATACTTTTGCGTGATGACTGCACTTAAGCGGGCTGTGCTCTTAGGCGGCGTGCATTTAGTCAGAGAATACTGTGCTTACTTTCCACACATAGAGATAATAGATACCAGCCATTTGGTGAGTAAAAATCTGCCAAAGACTAGCGACATGATCAGTATGCAATACACTTTCATCTAGTTTGCTGCTTTATGCTATAGAAATCAAGATAAGCCAGGGCTCTATAGGCCGTAATAGTCTTGAAGGAACTCTGTAAATGGTGGAATTTTGGGGCTGCCGTTTATAACAACGAAAAGAAAAGATCATGAGCTTCAAATGAAACACTTTCTACTTTTGTTGTTGTTTTTCTACTTTGTTAGGCATGCAATGTGCAGACTGTGGCTTCAACTGTCATGAGAGATGCCAGTCATCTATGCCCAAAAATTGCCGACGGCTGAAGATGGTCACAGACAAAGGAATGAACATCGCAACCATTCAAGGCAATGGGGGTCCTGTGATGGCAGACACCTCCAATGGTAATTCTGTCTGGGGATGTCCCTGTGTATACAATGTGGGGGATAGCCATGTAGCTGACTTAACGCTAAAGCTGATGTTATCGGGACTTCCCCATGCATTAGCCCTATGGCTGATAATTTCTCTTCACTCTTGAAAAATATGTTGACTGAAATGTAACTTAACGTTTTACAGAATGAAAGTAGAGCTCTTTCTTTATAGAGATTAATGAACATTAGTCTTGCTATTTCCTGATTGCGGTCAGTGTCAGGTTTTCAATTTAGAAAGGTTGGGAGCTATGTATATTTCCGAATAAACGCTGACTGTGTAACGCATCGAAAATCTTACATTTAAAAAAATTAAATAGCTTTTTCATTGTATTATCAGTCTGAACCCTCTGTAATGTATTGTATACTAAAACATTTTTTTTAATACCATAGAATTGATTGAATTGTGTCGGTTGACATTTTTTCTTTCTGCCAAGACATGTCTGTCATCCACTGGTTTATCCATCATGTCTTATCCATCCTGTCTCTCACAGAGCCGGCAGCTAACTACAAGACTTTTGAGCCAGGTGCCAAAGAACACAGCATCAGAGAGGGTTACCTCTTTAAACAGGGCGTGGTCTTCAGGCAGTGGAAACAGCGGTGGTTTGTCCTGGACTCCATGAAACATCAGGTCAGTCTCCAATCTGTCTGTCCGTCTGTCTGTGTGTTCGTCTATCTATGTCTTGTTTTATAGTATTTGTCCTGGACTCCATGAAACATCAGGTCAGTCTCTCATCTGCCTGTCCGTCTGTTTGTCTGTCCGTCTATCTGTGTCTTGTCTTACAGTATTGAACTACCGCCCAGTATCCCTAACTTCAATTTCTTGCAAAGTAATGGAGCATATCATAGCACACACGATAATGAACCACCTGGAAGAAAACAACGTACTGGTAGACTACCAATATGGATTCCGTAAGCACCATTCCTGTGAAACACAACTTATATCAACACTAGAGTCGATAGCTAAATCAATAGATGACAAAAAACAGGTTGACCTACTAATCCTTGATTTTAGTAAGGCTTTTGACACTGTACCCCACCAACGCCTCCTCCAAAAACTAGAGAATTATGGAATAAGAAACACCAACGTTATATCCGATAATGAAACAAACAACCAACAGCTCCTGAAGTGGTTTGAAAGTTGGCTCCGTGGTAGGACACAAAGAGTAATCCTAGAAGGAAAATCAAGCGAACCTTGTCATGTCCTATCTGGAGTCCCCCAGGGCACAGTCCTTGGACCTCTTGTTTTTTAATATTCATAAATGATCTTGGGAAAAATATGTCCCCTGATACAAATCTTAAACTGTTTGCGGACGACAGCCTGTTGTTTCGAGAAATAACAAACAAAGCCAGTGCAGAAAACCTTCAAAGAGATCTGTCAACCCTTGAAAAATGGACTGAAAGAGTGGCATATGAAATTCCATCCATCAAAGTGCTATGTGATGAACGTTACACCAAAACGAAAGCCAGTCATATATGATTATACCCTCATGAACGAGCATCTGGAACACGTTCAAAGCATACCATATCTGGGAGTCCGTCTCAACAACAAACTCCAATGGGATGATCATATAAATGAAATCACATCAAAAGCAAATAGATGCCTTGGGTTTATCCACCGAAACCTGCGTCAATGCCCCATGCAAATTAAATCTCAGGCATACACAGCACTTGTTAGGCCGACGCTAGAATACGCTAGTGCTGCATGGGATCCACACCACCAATACCAAATTGACCAAATTGAAAAGGTACAGAGACGGGCAGCGCGAGTTGTAAAAAATGCTGGTCAAGAGAACAAGGATGCGTGACTCAAGCATTACAGGAACTTAACTGGTCTTCTCTGGAAACCCGCCGAAAACACTCTCGCCTCATACATATTTACAAAGCAATAAACACAGACACATCAACCGTGAAAATCCCGACTTATTTTTCTCAACGCAACAATGAATATACTCGCTCAACAAGAAATCATCACCAGCAAAAATTCATCAACCCACATACCCGGACCAACATTTACAAACACAGCTTTTCCCTCAAACCATCTGCGAGTGGAATGCCCTGCCAAATAGAGTCATCAACAGCTTATCTGTTGACCAATTTAAACGTGTGCTTGGACGTGAAAATGTGTGAACATGAACTGTGAAGTGTAACACTATATTCGCATTCATGGGCAAAATGCCTTTGCGAATTATCAATTCTGATTCTGATTCTGATTTGTCCTGGGCTCCATGAAAAATCAGATCTGTGTATTCGTCTATTTTTGTCTTGTCTTATAGTATTTGTCCTGGACTCCATGAAACATCAGGTCAGTCTCTCATCTATCTGTCCATCTGTCTGTCTGTGTTTTGTCTTATAGTATTTGTCCTGGACTCCATGAAACATCAGGTCAGTCTCTCATCTATCTGTCCGTCCGTCTGTCTGTATTTTGTCTTATAGTACTTGTCCTGAACTCCATGAAAAAATCAGGTCTGTCTGTCTGTCCGTTTGTCTATCTGTCTCTTGTCTTATAGTATTTGTCCTGGACTCCATGAAACATCAAGTCAGTCTCCCATCTGTCTGTCTGTCTGTTTGTGCCTTGTCTTATAGTATTTATCCTGGACTCCATGAGTCATTAAGTCAGTTTCCGGTCTGTCTGTGCGTCTGTCTGTCTGTCTGTCTGTCTGTCTGTCTATATCTTGTCTTATAATATTTGTCCTGGACTTCATGTAACTTCAGGTCAGCCTTCCGTCTGTCTGTCTTTCGGTCAATTTGTGTCTTGTCTTATAATATTTGTCCTGGACTCCATGAGACATCAAGCCAGTCTCCGGTCTGTCTGTCCGTCTGTCTGTGTCTTGTCTTATAGTATTTGTCCTGCATTCCATGAAACATCAGGTCTGTCTCCCATCTGTCTGTCTGTTTGTGTCTTGTCTTATAGTGTTTGTCCTGGGCTCCATGAAACATCAAGTCAGTCTGCCATCTGTCTGTCTGTTTGTTCATCTGTCTGTCTATGTCTTGTCTTATAGTATTTATCCTGGACTCCATGAAACATCAGATCAGTCTCCCATTTGTCTGTCTGTGTCTTGTCTTATAGTATTTGTCTTTGACTCCATGAAACATAAGATCAGTCTCCCATCTGTCTGTCTATGACTATCTTATATATTTTGTCCTGGACTTCATGAAACATCAGGTCAGTCTTCCATCTGTCTGTCTGTGTCTTGTCTTATAGCATTTGTCTTGGACTTCATGAGACATCAGGTCAGTCTCCCATCTGTCTGTCTGTGTCTTGTCTTATAGTATTTGTCCTGGACTTCATGAGACATCAGGTCAGTCTCCCATCTGTCTGTCTGTGTCTTGTCTTATAGCATTTGTCCTGGACTCCATGAAACATCAAGTCAGTCTCCCATCTGTCTGTCTGTGTCTTGTCTTATAGTATTTGTCCTGGACTTCATGAGACATCAGGTCAGTCTCCCATCTGTCTGTCTGTGTCTTGTCTTATAGTATTTGTCCTGGACTTAATGAAACATCAGGTTAGTCTCCCATCTGTCTGTCTGTGTCTTGTCTTATAGCATTTGTCCTGGACTCCATGAAACATTGGGTCAGTGTCCCATCTGGTTGTCTGTCTGTATGTGTCTTGTCTTATAGTATTTGTCCTGGACTCCATGAAACATCGGGTCAGTCTCCCATCTGTCAGTTCGTGTGTCTGTGTCTTGTCGTATAGTATTTTTCCTGGATTCCATGAAACATCAGGTCAGTCTCCCATCTGGTTGTCTGTCTGTCTGTCTGTGTCTTGTCTTATAGTATTTGTCTTGGTCCATGAAACATCAGGTCAGTCTCCCATCTGGCTGTCTGTCTGTCTGTCTGTCTCTCTATGTCTTGTGTTATAATATTTTTCCTGGATTCCATGAAACAGCAGGTAAGTCTCCCATCTGTCTATCCGTCTGTCTGTGTGTTGTCTTATAGTATTTGTCCTGGACTTCATGAAACATCAGATCACTCTCCCATCTGTCTGTCTGTCTGTCGGTCCATCCGTGTCTTGCCTTATAATGTAAAACCTAGTGCAGGCGGTTGTAGGGCGGTGCTGATAGGTCCTGCTCCCTTCCTTCCACACTTTCACTAATCTTCCATCTTGCTGTTTGCTCTGCACTCACCCTGACATCACATAATGTGATGGAAAGGGTAAAGTTAAATGAAATGGAAGGACATCAAGGTTTGAATCTGAGACTTTGGCATGGATAACATTTACCGAGATTTTATTATTCTTTTTCTTTTATTTATCTACTTATTTAGTATAAGTATGGGGGAGGAGGGGGTCAAGATTACAAAATAAATATTGTTATTATTATTATTATTATTATTATTATTATTATTATTATTATTATTATTATTATTATTATTATTATCATTATTATTATTATTATTATCATTATTATTATTATTATTATTATTATTATTATTATTATTATTATTATTATTATTATTATTATTATTATTATTATTATTATTATTGTTGTTATTATTTGAAGGCCTCATCTCCATGCTTCCCATAAAGTTTTGTGTCTTAGCTACTGACAACTCATTTTTATAAGATCCTGTTCCCTATGGCCCTGCTGGTAGATCTTACTACTCATTCACTGATCTTTCATCTTGCCATTTCTTCTTAATGTGCCCTGAGATCACCATATATGGTGGAGGGGTACTAAATTCCAATTAAACAAAACAAAACTTCTCTTTATCTGTTTGATTTCTCAGCTCCGTTACTACGAGACGGACAATGACCCTACGTGCAAAGGATTAATTGATTTGGCCGAAGTGGAGTCGGTCAGTTTGGTGAAGTCGGTGCCCGGAGCTCCCAAGAGGGCGGAAGAAAACTCTTTCATGGAGGTAAGGGAGATAACTGAGTTGAAGTTGAGTGAGAAACGGAGAACGGATTGCTAAGTTGTTATTGAGTTAGAAACGAGAGAACGGATTGCTAAGTTATTATTGAGTTAGAAACGAGAGAACGGATTGCTGAGTTGTTATTGAGTTAGAAACGAGAGAACGGATTGCAGATTTGTTATTGAGTTAGAAACGAGAGAACGGATTGCTGAGTTGTTATTGAGTTAGAAACAAGAGAACGGATTGCTAAGTTGTTATTGAGTTAGAAACGAGAGAACAAATTGCTGAGTTAATTGTAATTGAATGAGAAACTGAAGAACAAATTGCTGAGTTGTAATTGAGTTAAAAACGAAGGACAGAATTTTGATTTGTAATTAACTTAGAAACAGAAGAACAAATTGCTGAGTTGTAATTGAGTAAGAAATGGAAGAAAAAATTGCTCCATTGTAATTGAGTTACAAACGAGATTGCTAAGTTGTAATTGAGTGAGATATGGGAGAACAAGTTGCTAGGTTGTAATTGAGTGAGATACGGGAGAACAAATTGCTGAGTTGTAATTGAGTGAGATACCGGAGAACAAGTTGCTAAGTTGTAATTGAGTGAGATACGGGAGAACAAGTTGCTAAGTTGTAATTGAGCTAGAAACGAAAGAACGGATTGCTGAGTTGTAATTGAGTTAGAAACGAGAGAATAGCTTGCTGAGTTATAATTGAGCTAGAAACGAGAGAAAAGATTGCTGAGTTGTAATTGAGTTACAAACGAGAGAACAATTGGCTGAGTTGTAATTGAGTGAGAAAGGGAAGAACAAATTGCTGAGTTAATTGTAATTGAATGAGAAACGGAAGAACATATTGCTGAGTTGTAATTGAGTGAAAACGGAAGAACAAATTGCTGAGTTGTAATTGAGTTAGAAACGGAAGAACAAAGTATTGAGTTGTAATTAACTTAGAAAGAGAAGAACAAATTGCTGAGTTGTAATTGAGTAAGAAACGGAAGAAAAAATTGCTCCATTCTAATTGAGTTATAAACGAGATTGCTAAGTTGT
>JAXRKP010000921.1:105000-107500 GCA_037039925.1 Doris montereyensis | reverse complement strand
CAGCTTATTGGTCGATGGAATGAGAGCAGAGGCAGGACTTGCTGTGTCATTGAAATCGAGAAAAAAAGAAGAAAAAGAAAGAAAGAAAACTAAAATTTGAAAAATGAAATTAAAAACTGTTTTCTCTTTTCGCCTCTGTACTTATTCAAGTTTTATTTGCATCGCAGGGTTTCTATGTATTTTGTTCTCCTTCAAATTTTGTATTTTATTGTATTTATAAGAGATAAAAACTGCCTGGGAAAGTCTTTGTATGGTTTGAAATAATGGTGGACATCATTACTCACAATTGAGAAATAAATGAAAACGTTATATTGGAAATAGTTTTTTAATGCAAATAAAATGTTACCCACAGCTGTGCAGGAAAATGAGAAGGTTTGGCCATACAAACCCCAACGTTTCCATTTTTTCTGAGGCAGGAATAATAAATGGATATCTGACCAAGACTCAGCGATTAAATAAATGAATGAGAATGAAATGCAACTGTTCACTAGAGCCCTCTAATGTCTCAATCACAATTTTCTGTAGTGCTCAAAAGCATGTAACACTTCTGCACCTCTTTTTGTTTAGATTTAGTGATAATTTTTCTACACACAGGCCCTGGGGAAGGGGTGTGAAAGAAGTGTCAAGTGACGACTGGCACACACACGTTTTTTCTCTCTCTTCTGTTTTTTTTTGTTTTTTTTATAGTCAACCCAGTGTTCACACCCAGTCATCTCTCCCTCCCTTCACTTCCTGATTTCCACTGTGAGATTAGCAAAGTCAAACTAGTAAAATGGAGAAAAGCTAACACTAGAAATACTAATATTTTCTTTATTGGATACATTTCTTTGTATTTTACTATTACTTCAATGTGCATTTAGTTTCTTCAGTTTCTTACTTTTTTTAGTTTTGTTTTCCTGCTTTAGTTTTGTAGAGTCGGCAGTTGGAGGTCTTGGCTGCTAGGTCCTACTTCTTTCCTTTCACTTTTTTACTTGCCTTTCATCTTGCTGTTTCTCTCTTCATTCACCCTGATGTACCCACATGTGGTGGACGGGGTGATTTCAAGGATAAAAACAAACAATACTATTTTCCATGTGATTTGAAAATGTTCATGGGCTTTAGAAAGACGAAAATTTATTGGCTTACACAAGAAAGCTGCCAGAAAAGTGCCGTTGCAATATTCTTGGCGCACTTTCGGTCTGTTGTTTGTTTGTTTGCAAGTTAGACTTTTTATACTCCTATACTTATAATTTCAATACTGCCATTTTTAAGTACACATTTTTCGCCTAGGATTGAATTGAATGAAATTGTCTGTCATTGGTTGATATTTTTCATGCTGTGCGTAACTGAATTCTAATTTATTTCATGTCAAGGGGTGAAATGTGTTACTTGTATAATATAAAATTTTTATCTGCTTCCATCGGGCTCCCCTGGTCTCATGTTGCTGTTTTTATTATGGCTCTCCATAAGGAGAGAGTAAGTCCACACGCACCCTGTTTTAAAAGTTTTGTTGAGTTTTTACATTTTTTCTTATTATCATATCTATCCATCAAGTTTAATTTTTTGTGTTGACCTTGAAATGCTTTGACCTTGAAATGCTCGAATTTGTCAGATTTTATCGTTTTGTTTTGCTCATCTTTTGAAAAATAAGATAACATCTGTTTGATGTTTTGTTCTTGGTGTGTTTCTTGTATTTTTGCGTATTTGAATTTTAAAAGTAAGGGTTAATCAATTATACATATATTTATTTATTTATTTATATCGGGCATTTCCACAGACTGGGAAAATCTGAAAAAGTTAGATTTAGTGATTTGATATTCTCTTCCTTCCTGGGGCTATGGTAATTTGGTTTAGTTTTGGCAGCCATGTTATATCTCCCATTGTTTCCGTAGTCAGTTAGAGAAATTGCTTGTAACTTATGTGACAAACAGTGTGTACAACTAATCTTTTTTCTTAATCCCTCCGTACCTTTCGGTGAATTGTATGATAGCTTACACCAAGTTAACCTGAAATTCCTGATTTTATTTGAAATGTTTTCATTCTATTGTACAAATTAGATGTATGCAAATAGTAACGTTGCCATATGTTCACTCAAACACAAACACAAACACTAAACAGTTTGAGATTCTGCGCCCGCATATTTTTCTTGCCATGCACAAAGCAACTGGAGTAATCTCTTGTTATTTTGATCAGATGCCTAAGTCATCGTGTTGCGTCTGTTATCACCAATTGTCATTTATGCCATTTTAACACTCGGGAGCTTGCTCATGTTAGGTATGCAGTAGTGAGTATTGATACGGTAGTTTTAGTTTTAGGGTGTAACTCAAAAGATTCGGTAGAGTTATTGAAATTGTCTCCGTCTTTCGTCTAGAAGAAAGTCATGCATAGTGTTAATGGTTGTACCAAGGCTTGTTCTAAAGTACGGAAAAATCTGTGTTTTTAAGCTGAAGGAAAGTTTAGAATAAGTCTATGTCTCTCTCAAAATTGATAAGAAATTGGATTGGAATTCAGCATTGCTTTG
>JAXRKP010000921.1:50000-100000 GCA_037039925.1 Doris montereyensis | reverse complement strand
TAGCCGTGCTAAGGAGATCAGATAGAAATGTGTTTGTATTGTTGCCGTGGTAAGGAGATCAGATAGAAAGGTGTTTGTATTGTTGCCATGGTAAGGAGATCAGATAGAAATGTGTTTGTATTGTTGCCGTGGTAAGGAGATCAGATAGAAATGTGTTTGTATTGTTGCCGTGGTAAGGAGATGAGATAGAATGTGTTTGTATTGTTGCCGTTCTAAGGAGATCAGATAGAAATGTGTTTGTATTGTTGCCGTGCTAAGAGATCAGATAGAAATGTGTTTGTATTGTTGCCGTGCTAAGGAGATCAGATAGAAATGTGTTTGTATTGTTGCCGTTCTAAGGAGATCAGATAGAAATGTGTTTGTATTGTTGCCGGGTAAGGCCTGAAGTGGTTTGTATGGGGCAGTGAGAGAATGAAATGAAATGAAACAACTTGTATGAGTTTTCATGATGTATATCAGTATCTCATGGTAATCATACCAGTAGAAGGATGTCTGAGTAGTGACGTTATCAGCATATGTTGACATTTGAATTGAAATATTGTCTGCATAACTTGAGAGTGGACTAAAATTGTCAGCATAAAGTGACATTTGAGTTGAAACAATGTCAGAGTTAGTATGAGTTGATATTTGAATAGAAATGTTATGTGCATCTATCTTGTATGTACTGACATTTGAAACAGAAAAGAAATGTCAAGCGGGCTGACTGTGTGACGCAGGCTGACTGTGTGACACTTCTATGTACATTGTGTAACCACTGTGACATTTCAAACTGACTCTTGTAAATAGAACACTGATCTGTACATGCAATTTCTGCTCAACAAAACCATTTTGGTCAGTATTTCTTTCAATTCATTCTGTAATGTGTTGCTTTTTATAAGTGTTGAGACCAAACTTATTTTGGCAGATTAATATATAATCATCACCTTAGTGTGATTTCTTGTCCAATGTGAAGCCATATTCATTGCTCTGTTGTTTTGTCATGAAAATGTACTCGGGGGGCATAGAGGGTGCTATTGTTAGTGTTTAGGCCTACTTCTTTCTTTTCACTCTTTCTCAAGTCTTTCATCTTGCTGTATCCTCTCATTTCATCTTGAGATCACCGACTGGGTAAATTTCAACGGAACAAATTGTTTAGAAATGCTCATTATGTATCAATGCTTATTGAAGATATTGTCGTTTGTCATGCAAAAAGCTTTTTGATGGCATGATTGTTAATTTTGTGGAATCAGACTTATATGTAGAGAAAAGCGAGATTAGCCTCTGTGATGATGTATGATGCATATGATGGGGTGACTTATTTAGGCCTGTGTAGTAGTGGCATCAGCGATGGTTATGCTTGTTTCTCTTTGTGTTATGTTATTAAGTGAATTATCAAAATATGTTATTCCAATGAATTTCGTAATACGGTACCAGTATACGGCACATTTTAAAAGACTTAATATAGTAAAACACGCGTGTGACGGTGGCGTTGGTGGCCTGGTTATTAGGCTGCTGGACTTAAGGCCATGAGGTTCTGGGTTCAAATCCTGACAATGCCAGAGCCGACATTGTGTTCTTGGTGATAGACACTTGACATGCCTTTTGCCACTTGGACCTAGATGCAGATTGGTACCAGTATGGACTGGGGAGAAAAATTTGCAATAGTCCTGTGGCATGTTATGACAGACTAGTGTCCTGTGGCATATTATGACCTGTCTACTTCACACTATATAAACCAGGATGCGCTTTGGCTTTACGGGCTATAATAGTCTTTAAGGAACTTTACATTTTGACATTTGTAATGTAATGGTCCAAGGGAATCTGGAAATGTTATAAAGATACAAAAGTTTGTTGTGACTAGTGTCAGTTGTTTTCTCTCCTGGCTTTGGCTTGAAAAGAGAAGAGTTGATCAACATGAACAATGTTTTGTTGGGGTTTTATTTTACCTCGTTCAAAGGCTCATTTAAAAAAAAAATATTGTGAGTGTTGATTGTTTTATAATGCTCATGAAACATTGAGACTATAAAAGGTTTGAATTAATTTTGTAATCACATTTTTCTAAGGTAAAGCACAAAATTCTTGCATTTAAAAAAGAAATTTGTCTTTTTATCTTGTTATGTAATAGTCTTCCAATGTGGAGATTGAATATCAACTTTTTTTTCTTTTTTGTACACATGTTGTGTGTTTGAAATAATTGTTTTGAGTTCAAGAGAGGCTGTTGGTTCATTTGGTTTTTAATGTGAAGTTTCATTTGTAACTGCATTTGTCAAAAATTTATATCTTTCTTGTGGAACTTGTGTTTTTTTTCTGTCTTTGAGAACTTTCTGACTAGCACATCGTTGCATTGTGACAAAGGGCAGCTTACGTACGTGTATAATCATTTATCACGACCAACTAGGATGAGGGGACAAAAGTGAGCACATGAAAACAATAATGAAATAATGACTTAGGGCTTCTTTTATACTTTAATCTATTTCTTCTCTTTACATGGCAATTATTTCCAAATTGTTTTAACACAAAGTGTATGAGGATGTTTAACCCCATCGCTGCCATGTGCTCGTATATTGTAGGAGCCAGTCTCATGCATGCTACACGTGACAGGACGTATAACAATACATTTACTGGCTGGCCTGAGGGACATAACTACATAAAAACACTTGCACATTGTTTGAATATCAACCCTTCAGGAAGTAAGCCGCTAGTTTCTATTGGCAGTAATGGCAGCGAAGGGTTAAAGGTGTTTCATGATGATTGTTTTGACATTTTTCTGATATAAAGTGTAGGAGGATAATTTAAAGGTGTTTCATGACTATCGTTTCCAAATTGTTTTGATATACAGTGCATGATAAAGATACATTGTAATTTAAATGTGTTTTGAAGGACATCAGCTTAGAACTGATTGTTGTGTTTGAATTTTACCACACATGTATTTGTTTGTGTGTGTGTGTGTGTTTGTGTGTGTAACTGCGAGTGTTTGGGTATTGGTCATTATGATAAGATGCACTCTCCAATGTAGAGGATGACGTTCCGACTTTGGATAAAAATACCCACGGTGTGTCTCTGTAGGGTGTCTGATGTTTGTAAATGTCAATGTCATGCATAATGCTTTTTTATAGACACATGTGTTAGTGATAATTCAAATAAATTTTTTAAAATGTATTTATTCTTATCAATCATAATATACTGTATATTAATTCTTGAATGGCTTTTTATTTGGAAATTTCACACTGTTGACTAGAATGGGGTTTATCATGAATACTTCAACTGCCAAAAAACCCAACCAGTTACATATGAATAAAGAAAAAAGGAAGAAAGAAAACAAAAAATCAATCAGGAATGGAGAGGGTTAAAACGGCTTTTGTTTGTCATCAAATTTACCAATTTTTCCTCTCAAAAGACACATTTTTATTTGTAGAATGAGAGAGAAAAGATTCACACTGGAATAAAATTTCTCCTTCACTAGTTCACTGCGTGAATAAATTTTATTGTCAACTTTGTGAACTCATAACTGCGCGTTGATGACAAAAATCTTTTTCCATTCTGGAAATGAATTTCCCGAGTATGAGTTTCAGTAGACTCCGTCAAACTTTTTGGGCAAATAGAAACTTTTGGCTTTCAACTTTGAAGGATTGGCGTAAATGTGTCGGCTGCACATTTTAGAGCTTAAAGATTCAGGATGAAACTCCGACCGAAATGTTGGTATTTCAAATGCTCATTAGATTGGCCAAATTCTTTAGTACTTTTGATTTGATTAACCCACATCCACAACTAAGGTGATCTCAGGGTTTTTGGTAAGATTTAAAATTTTACCCGGACTGTCCTGTAAACAGCCAATGGATCTTTAACGTGTACAGTGTTGTGATCTGAACACACAAGCCCTCCTTTTTTCGTCCGTCTCCGATGGGACTAGGTGTTGATCCACCTACCTGGACCAGGGGGGCAGATTTTGCCCGAAAAATCGAGAAAATTCTTCAACCGTCGGCGGAGCTCAAACCCACTGTCTTTTGGTTGAGAGGCGGACACCTTGCCTCTGGACTACTGAGTCCCCCTGCTTCCCTAGAGTGGAGTGTACATTGCAATGGTAATTATTGTGTGCATTAATTGTATCAGTTGTATGACGGAATTAAATGTGGTAGTGGTAGTTTAGTTATAACTGTGTGAAGGAATTGTATTCAAGAAATGTAATCGTTAAAATTGCATGAAGGAATTGTACTAGTTATAAATGGATGAAGGAACTGTACTAGTTATAAATGGATGAAGGAATTGTACTAGTTATAAATGGATGAAGGAATTGTACTAGTTATAAATGGATGAAGAAATTGTACTAGTTATAAATGGATGAAGGAATTGTATTAGTTATAAATGGATGAAGGAATTGTACTAGTTATAAATGGATGAAGGAATTGTAATAATGATTATAGATATGTATAGGAATTGTCATCATAGATATAATACCTGGAGGATTATCATTCTGTGAAAAAACTAATTACTCGATGAAGGAACTGTAATGATCGTCATAATTTTTTTGCAGGGATTGTAATAATTGGTATAACCGGTTGAAGGAATTGTAATGGTATAATTGGATGAAGGAATCTCCCACCCTCCAAGTTCATCTAGAACTACTAAAACTAATCATCACTATGTAATTGATTTAGACTACCCCATTGACAGTGATGATACTCTATCTATGCAGTTTTTATGTTGACACAGTGATGTGACGTTAAAAGCAATGCACACAATGATGGTCTATAAATAGCCAATTTTTTTTCAGGAACTGTGTTTCTTTTTAGAACCATAACTTTCAGTATTTTTGCTCCGACATCTCATTCATTTCAGTGTTTTGTATTTCAAATGTATGTGAATATTATAAATTTTAGTTTCAATTTCATCACTTCATTTAGACATGAGCCTTATTTTACATTATAAATGCTCCTATTCAAATTTAAATTATTAGCACTTTTTGACTTTTTGCCAATTTGAATAATTATCAATTTTGCCTTTGATGTTTTGCTTTAGTTGCACATGTGTGCATTTCTTTTGAACCGAGATTATTTGTATATATTTCTTGTAATAATAAAGGTATTTCTTGCAAATACTGCTCTCAAAGGGTGAATAGTAACAATAATGTTAATAATTTTGATAATAATAATGATAATAATAACAATGATAGTAATAATAAATAATGATAATAATAATCAGACTGAATGTTATCCTCACTCATTTTCCTGTCATTTAAGTTTTTTTAGACTTTAGCACCTGTTTGTACACCTGTTGTCATCAAACTTGTAGCCACACACTCTCTCTAGATCACATTAATGTTTTCCTTTTCTTTTCCTTGAATAAAAAGAATAATTAAAAACTGATTTTTGTTTCATTAAATGTCTAGTTAATGAATTCCTGTACACATAATAATATTTGTTTAATATATAATTATTATAATATGCTTTGCCAATGTTCACGTTTTAAACAGACACCAGTCATAGTAAATTTTCCCCTCACTTTTAAATTTAATCTGGACTGATGGCTGTCTGTAGAAATATCTTCTATATTTTAACATATTAATAATACAGACCTTCCATTCACCCTTGACAAGATTGCCTGAAAATTTTCTCGGGTCATATGTTATGCAATATTATACAAAATATACACTGTTACATAATATGATGACAACATTAGGAGCAGCACCATAAGGTAGGGTTTTTTGTAAAGAGATTGCTCCTTTTTCCAAATTAGAAGTCGATCTGAACACAGCTGGCAGAACATCGTTACTATTCAGGATCTGTCTCTTTTTCTTATGACTCATGCTGTCAGAATGCCATTTGATGTGCGATTTTCCTTTCTGACTGTAGTCAACTTTAGTTTTACAATACGTTCAGAATACCAGGCCTGGATTAGCGAGTTGTCTTACGTACACAGACAGGAAATCTCCGTTTCGTCCCATCCTTCTCTAACTAATTCCATCAAAATTTATTTCTCACGCCATTTTCTATAGATTTAATGTCTGAATTCCTATCAACAAAGTCAAGAATTTCCGACATGATGAAAGTTTCACAAGCTAAAGGTAGAGATCTAGATTGATACGTAGTTGTTAACAAAGCAAAGCGCCAACTCGAACTCAGACTGAGACTGGAACAGTGCCTGAATCTCAATCTCAAATGGAAGTTCCAAAGCCGGAAATCAAAAATTTAAAACTCATTTCTTCCGAAATTCGTCATTTCTGCCATTCAAATCGCAAATGTCCGAAAATAATATAAAAAAATTTGTTTGGTGGGAAAATGTCGGAAATGTTGGCAAATGATAAAATTGCCGCAAATTCCGCCTTAAGGCGGAGAAATGGAAGGTCTGATAATATTATTAATTGATGAATTAATTATAATATTGATATACAGTAACATGTATTTTCTTAGTTGTTGACTGCTACACAGAATATAATGTAAGAGAAAAAAATGCTTTTAAGACTTAATTTGCGTTGCTATTTTTACTATTTTTATCAGTCCATCCACTTTTTGCTATTTTTCCCATATTATTTTTTAAAGATTTCAATTGGTTTGTGTACATTTGGTGGCCTGTTTTTTTCCAATTTATTTATTTCTCCATTTGCCTGCCGCCAATGCTTTTCTGCTAGCTACTTGGGCCTTGCACAGCACTTACATGACATTTTGTAATAAAGTTCAGACCCTTCTACTTCCTGCTCTCCTTTGGACTCGTTTTCACCCTGGATGGATGTGAATGTGGGTGTGGGTGGGGTTGCCTGTGACGTGGTAGGTGGTAGTGGTAGGCTGGGTGGGGTTTGGCTGTGTGAAATGCCCACCGTATGCAGTGATCTCAGGGTGAGTGAAGAGGATATACTAAGAGAAAAGACTGAGAATGAGATGAAAGCTGTGAAAGACTGAAAGGAAAGAATACCCCCCTCCTGCCAACTGCTCACGATTCAACCAACCAAATGGCATTGCTGATGTAGGGACACCTAAATAGAAAAAAAAAAGAGAGGGAGAGACCCCATCCAATCGGGAAAAAAAAAGGAAAAAGAAATAAAATTAAAGAAAACATAAAAGTAAGACTAAAATAGAAACAACACCACAGACGCGCACACAACCACACACAAACCCAACAAAAGAAGACACAAACTATAACGATTTGAATTTGATACACAAATATATATTTACCAAAATCACAAAATCACATAATAATGATGGTACAATTGGAAAAATTGAACGTTGCCACATACTGACATAATTGATATGTGAGGAAAGATTGCGTATGATTATGATTAACATTAATCTGTGTCAGTATTGAATAGAATGATAATTGATTAAACCAAAACTGGATTTTCTTATAATGGAATCAGAACTTTTACAAGCGGAAATTTAAAAAAGACATTATATGTAAAGCAAAAAGAAAAAAATCAGAAAGGTTTGTTATTTGTTTGTTTCATTGACATTTACCCTGTCCACCATATGAGTTGATCTCACAGTGAATAAGAGGAAACAGCAAGATAAAAGATAAGTGAAAGAGTGAAAGGAAAAAAATAGGGCAATCAGAAAGGAAAAATAGTTAAAAACAGCATTAGCAACAGATTGTTTACACATTATACAAACCAGCCATTCTGAGCAACAACATCAAGAATTCTACACACAAAGAAACAAACAATACTAGTGTACTTGCGGTGCAGAAAATTGAATAAAAATTTGTCCATATTTGTTTCACATCACACCCCATCCACTTTCCCCCAAAACATTTATTAATAAGAAAAGGAAACTCATTTGAAAATAGAGACTGACTTTTTGTCAGTCAATCTACCAAGGCTACGGGTACCATGCCTGAGATCAGTGCAATCAGGAAAAGCTTTTTTCCCCTTTTCTTTGTTTTAGTAACAACCCTTTTTAAGAAAATCTTTTTATATTTCTTTTAAATCAAGAAATTGGAATGTACAAGAAACTGTTTCTGACGGTGTATGTGTATGGTTCACTGAAACATTCTAAACCATCACAAAATCTATCATATACACACAACACCTAGGACCTAATGGAGATTTTTTCCAATTACTTTACAAATAAGATCAAAGACATTCAGAAAGGACTAGACAATAGCAACGTCATAGATGGCTGCAGTCCGGTCAACACTTCACCTGAGCACCCCTGGCCACAGATCCCTTCCTAAAAACATGTTCCTTTTAAATGTTCTCCCTATATGGATTGTTTAACAATAATTTTGTCGAAGGTGAAATACCATTTACTTTAAAGAGAGCTGTAGTTAAGCCTATTACTATAATGAAAAAGAAAGGTTTGGACAATAATACTGTGAAAATAATATAGTGTCCCTGTAAGTAATTTATATTTATTATCTAAAAATATAGAGAACAATGTAGCATCTAGATTCAACAATTATTCAAATCAAAGCAGTACAATGTATTTCCATTTTCAGTCTGCTTACAGGCCAAGGACAGCACAGAGACGGCTCTCTCTAGAATCCACAATGACATTGTTGACCTTGTTTCGTAAAAAGTGGACTGTAATGCTAGTTCTTTTAGACTTAAGCACTGCTTTTGATATCATTTATAAAGAATTTTTGCCTAATTAGAAGCCTAATTTGGAATCAGAAACACTGCTCTTAGTTGCCACGGTCATATTTGACTAATAGAACAATGTCCAACTCTACCAATTGAAGCCATCTTCTGTATGATACGGAGTGCCCCAAGGCTTCAGTTTAGGCTCCCTCCTTTAGTCACTGTGCACTGTACCTTTAAAAAATTGTTTTTGCACATCAATTAAATTTTTTACTTATAATTATATGCAGATGAAACACAATGTACCAATTAGCCATGAGAACACTAATGTGAAAAACCTTGAACGTTGTCTCAAAGAAATCAAAGAATGGATGACAAAGAATAAATTAAAATAAGATGATGAAAAAAAAATGAAGTACTGTGTATCACCTGTAAGAGAACAAAAAGAGAAACTGTTCCTGAAACACTGAACTTTGATGGCAGTCCACTCTTTGTTTCTTTTGATAATGCAGTAAAAATTGCAGGCTTTTATTTTAATGATCACTTAAGCATGCAAATTACATAACAAAAGCATGTCAAGCTTGTCACAGCTTTCTCAGAAACCTTAGAAAGATATGTGATCTTTTAGACAATGAAACCGTACACATGCTAGTTCATTCTTTTATCATCAGTCGTCTGGACTATTGTAATGCACTATAAAGGAGTTTACTATCACCTTACTTATAAAAAAGATTGCAGCTCGACTGCTGACAAAGCAAAAAGATATGAGAACTCTCATAGAATTGTAATGGATTTGCATTGGCTGCCAAACAGTAAGAAAATTGATTTTAAGATGGTGCTTAACACATATAAATGTCTTAATGGAATAGTGCCAACTTATCTTACTGAACTTGTAGAAAAGTAGGTTACAAAATACAAATCCTCAACAGCTTTGAGATCAACGTCTGCCACTGTCATTAAATGTCAGACAGCAACAAATTGTTTTGAAGAAAGTATTACGGCTCTGAAAGTTTGGAATGCGTTGTCTTTTAAGACTAGATCTAGATGCAGCCCCTCACTAGAGGTTTTTAAGGAACATTTAAAAACTGACTATTTTAATGAATCATTTGAATAATTCCATATTCATATATAAATGTGCTTTGTTTATCTTATATTTAACGATTGTGTGTTTTGCATGTTTTAGACCAGTATTCATGTATTTTAGAATTTTACCCCATTGTAATTGTTCCACTGACCACTCGAGTGGATATTAGGCATGTTAAAAAACATGATTATGGTTATTATGTACAGTTCAGTGAACAGGATATGAAGCTTTGGATCTATAAGAAGCAGCCATAATTATGAAAGTACACTGGCAAGTAAGGGTTGACTGGAAAGAACAAAAAACAATGGAAATATAAAGAACAAAACAATGGAAATATAAAGAACAAAAAACAATGGAAATATAAAGAACAAAAAACAATGGAAATGTAAAGAACAAAAAACAATGGAAATATAAAGAACAAAAAAAATGGAAATGTAAAGAACAAAATACAGTGGAAATGTAAAGAACAAAAAACAATGGAAATGTAAAGAACAAAAAACAATGGAAATATAAAGAACAAAAAACAATGGAAATGTAAAGAACAAAAAACAATGGAAATATAAAGAACAAATAACAATGGAAATGTAAAGAACAAATAACAATGGAAATGTAAAGAACAAATAACAATGGAAATGTAATTGTAAAGAACAAAGCACATTGAAAAATTAAAAGTCAAAGCATGATAGACAGAATCAACTTTGCATTGCATTCATTAGATGAACTGGATACATGTATGCAGTATTATATTATTGTATATTCACTGACATCGTTATGCAGATGTAAAAAAAGAAAAATGAAAAAAAGCAACATATGATGAAAGAAACTCAGTTATTGATGAAAAAGGAAAGGCAGTTTCTTGCCACACTTGACAATTCACATTGCTGTTTTCATAAACAATTCATAAAAGCATGATTTAATTGTGACTGATTATGCTGAATACATAACATTAAACACAAGAACATTAATTTCACTTGGATTTACTCCATCCACAACAATTATGTTTTGCTTTCAAGTTTGTTTGATTCATTCGGCAAGATGAAACAGATACGTGAAAGGCTGAAAAGAAAGAAGCAGGACCTACCAACAACTCCCACTACACCACCCACTCCTCCTCGGGTAAATTTCAAACCAAATAGCAAAGAATGATAATGTAAGAGAAATAAAAAGGAAAGAATAAAAATCAAAAAAGGAAAGAAGGAAGACCAACCAGCCAACATCTGCCATCTTTACAACATACAAAGAAAAGATAACTCTGAATGAATTACAATGAAAAAGAATGGCTGTGTGTATGTGTGTGTGGGGGGATGGGGGAGGTGGGTGTAAAAGGTTTATATTTTAAAGAGAGACAAGAGAGACAGAGAGAGAGAGAAAGAGAGATGGAAAGAGAAAGGGAGAGACTAGTGAGAGAAAGACAAGCGAGAGAGAGGGAGGAAAAAGAGAGCCGACGAGAGAGAGAGACAGAAAGAGACAAGAGAGAAAGAGAAATAAAGAGACAGACGGATATAGTGGGAAAGAAAGAGACGAGAGAGAGAGCGAGACAGAATGAAAAGAAAGAGAGATAAAAAGCGAGACACAGAGAGAGAGAGAGAGAAAGAGACAAACAGACAAAAAAGAGAGGCGGATATAGAGAAAAACAAAACAAAGACAAGAGGCAGAGAAAGAAAGATGGAGAGGAAAAGAGAGAGACACAGAGAGAGAAAGAGACAAAGAAAGAGAGGTGGAGAGCGAGAAACAGAGAGTGAGAGACAGAAAGACAGAGAGAAAGAGAAACAAAAAAAAAGAACCTCACGGCCAAAGAATACACAGAATCTCAGAGGTAAATAGCCAGACCAATTTTTTACAATCCATATCTATGTACAACACTTGTAGAAAATTTATGGAATTCCTGACAGCTATGTAAAATAAAGAGTATGAAGAAAATCAAATCTCAAGGCATCTTTTAAAGATCAACAGATATCGTTTTTGTTTCTTTTTGCAGCAGCATTAACAAAATAAGGGACGGACGCAAATTCACAGCAGAAAAAATTATTGAAGGCAAGACTGAAATAACGATGGGGCAGAAAAAAGG
This sequence comes from Doris montereyensis, assembly GCA_037039925.1. NCBI lineage: Eukaryota > Metazoa > Mollusca > Gastropoda > Nudibranchia > Dorididae > Doris > Doris montereyensis. The sequence continues at coordinate 88,363 of JAXRKP010000921.1, read as the reverse complement.
CCAGCTGAGAACACGTCTCCCCCACAATAGCCACATCTTCATAAGGAAAGGAGGAGGAGGGGGGGGAGTAGAGCAAAGAAACTCAAACAAAATATTTAAAAAAAAAGCATATTATATTATACAATAGTCTCCGCTCAAATTGCACGCCGGCAAAATACATGATTTGTCATAATGCAGTTTTATCATGTAACCGAATTTTACAACGCTAATTACCCCCTCAAAATGCAAAAACGGCTAGCTTGCCTTCGCCAAAATGCAACAGATTTTTGTAAGTCTGTTTTCAATTTGTTGCGTTTAAAGAGTCAATTCATGTGAAAAATAAACTTGATGACCCTTTCTTGCCTCTTCCCAGTGACAAAATCTGTCACGCACGTGTGTCTGTGTGTGTGTGTGTGTGTGATCTAGATCTATGTTAACCATGTATACACATAAACACGACAATTATGCAGCTGGTCTTGGCTGTCTTGGCTAACCCTTACCCGCCCCTTCCCTCCCTGACTCGATAGATCTGCCCAACAGACAGTCCTGTCATCTCACTCTTTTGATCAAGATGAGAAAATCTGAGAAAGGTCTTGTCACTTTTTCCCACGGAGATCATGCTCTGTATGACATGTGTCAACCAATATTTAAAAAAAATTTGTTGCTGAACATCTTCACCTGTTGTAGGCTCGAGTCTTGAGTGAGAGAAAAATGACGTAACATATTTATAAGAAGGTCTCTTGGGTCTTATTCTCAAACCAACAAACGGCAAACTAATCCCAAACTAACACACAAAAAGAGAATTAACGTATACAAACGTATTTCCAAACAAGATTGGTAATGTAATACATAGTAATGGGCCCTGGCCTTTGACTCCGTCAAAATGCACCTTCGCCAAAATGCATGACTTTTTTCGCCTTGTGGGCCGTGCATTTTTAGGAGACTATGTACTGCAGCAATCAATAACAATAAAAAAAAAAAAACAGGGAGACAAAAATTATCAAAATGTAGAGGCATTCATCTATTTAATAATAATTAAAAAAAACTGAGCATAACAAAATATTAAACTTCCTCTATGGAACATCAGAAACTTTTGCACGCAAAAAAACACCCAAATCTTTTGAAAAAAAAACTTTGGCTGCGCAACCAAAATCTAACTTGCCAGATGGCCTGCAATAGTCTAGAAAACATTGGTAATTTAATTTGAATTAACTCCTTTAAGAAAAATAACAAAAAATCTGCCAATCGTTGGCCGTTCTGATGGAGTGCGATGGTAGTTTTGCATACTGAGAATGGTGTCTCCCGATTTTCATGCCGTCAACATAGGATTTCTTAAAACAATTCAGTCAGTAGTTAGCCCTCAGTAACATAGCTTTCAAGATGAACACAAAGTTTAGGACTCAAAGCCAATTTATATACAGGTTGGCAGCTAGGCAAACCAATTGTCATCCTTTTAAAAACATTTTGCTTCCTTAAAAAAATAAAAAGGATATCTGTGGTTTGCACAGTTCCACTGAAGTGGGCAAAAACATGAATTATCTTTCTGGATACAGCTGGTCCAAAGGGTAAAGTGGTGACCTTTCAACTAAAAGGTCATGGGTTCAAGCCCCAACATGCTGATCGATTCCCCATGTCCAGGTAGGTGGACATCTAGTTCCATCTGAGACGGACAATAAAAAAGGAGGTCCGTGTGCACATCACAACAGTTTGTGCACATCAAAGATCCTTTCATGTGTATTAACAGGGCAGTCCAGGCAAAAGAACAAAATTCTACCAAATACCCTGAGGTCACCATAATTGTGGGTGTGTGTAAAATCGAATCCACATGCAATGGCAAAGAAAAGAGGAGTGAAGCTGTCGAAAAATCTATTTGGTGATCTTTTCATTACTAACATACACTCAAAATGACTGGCACATCCTGTCAACACTGACTGACAACTGAAATTATAGCAATGCTACATGTGTTTCTTTATGGGGACGAGATATCCGAGTGATTAAAGGCATTGCACTGTGACCCAGAGGTACTGGGTTCAAGTCCCAGTTCAATTGACCCTATTCTTTCACTTGGCCAACATGGGCGACTCCTGTTGTAGTTGTATTGAGTGCAGACCCGATGATAGTCTATGTTCTTTTCTCTAAAGACAATTTTTCGGTGTAGCGGCAGTTACTTATTGTTATCATTCTAAAACAACGTATATGTATACTTATACACCTATTTATCAACAAAGAAATCACTGGGCAAGGTTAGAATCTTGTAATCCCTTTCCTATTACATGTACTGTTAGTGTCTGCATTTTAAATAGAAAGCTGTCAAAAGCTGTCAAAAAACAAAACAAAAACCTACTGACAAGTGACAAATCACTATATTTTTTACTGTCACAATAGCACAACTAGAAACCAATGTGATGTTATGAGAAACATTAAAAACAGAAACATCGGATAATTTAAACGCTTATAAAAATTTCTTTCCCAATGAGGGTGCAAATGGAATGGCTTGGAACAACACATGACAAAAGTCTTTCTTTTTTTTTTGCATCATTTCTAAGGTATTGTCCAGTCTCATCAATATTTCAACAAACATCGGGTAAAAAACCCCCAAACTAACAAAGCATGGATAAATTGAAAGTAATTCAATAAATTTTCTCCATTTGTCGTCTTCCTCACACACTGACCCCAATGTCAAAAGACTGAAAGCTTATTGAAAGTGCATTAGCAAACATATCTGAACGAAAAGTCAAGGCACATAAATTTAGAATCAAATAAAGCAGTCACCATTGTTTCCTTTTAAAACGAAGAAGACAACACTAAAAGTCATTAAACAAGAAACAAATCAAAGCAGAAAAAAAGAGGAAAAACTGGGTGCTAAAGAATGATACCAAAATGAAAATTTCAATAAAAGGGATGAAGACAAGATTTAAGAAAATTAACAAATTGAATTATTTCACTTTTGACTTGAAAATGAAAACACGCATTAAAAGGTTAGAAACAAAAATAAAGAAAACAACCCCCCCCCCCCCCCAGCATAACCCATTGAAAAAAAACTACCACCCCCAACCACCCCTGATCCTAAACAAAAACCCCAACCCAACAAAATCCTGGCATAAAGAAAAGAATAATAATAAAAAGATCAATGTAAACATCAATGATACACATGTGTATGAATGTAATTAATATATAATAAGCAATATAATATTATAAGACTCTGTGACTCTGGCTGGATAACAAGATCAAGAGATTCATGTAGAAAATACAGGCGGAATGTTTTGAAGTGGCCATTGATGCCAAAAAAAACAAACTGGATCGGGTAAAAATGGCATACAATGGCATACATGTAGTGTACGTTGTGAACAATAAAAAAACCATATTTACTTATCGGAAGCCATTGAAACGTTATGATTCTTTCCTATGCTTATAAATGTCATTACAACCATCAGACTATTCAGACCAGCACCTTGTGTCTGTAGAGTGGCAGTGACAGGGTCATCTTTATTGATTGATTGATTGGAAATTTACCCCGTCCACCATACGTGTTGATCTCAGGGTGATTCAGAGGTAACAGCAGGATGAAAGATAAGTGAAAGGAGAAGTAGGACCTACCTGTAGCACCTGCCAATCGTCCGTGCCCAGAGTGTCAATTTTTTGGAAGAATGGGATGCATACACAAAAATGGCACAATCAACTATTTCCAAGCCTTATTCTTTTGTGTCACAGGGCAGCACATTGGCAATGGGCAAAGATAAAAGAGATTCCATGGCCGCAATATTCATATTATGATAAATCTCAAAAAAAATTTTTTTAATAAATAAAAAGAAAATTCTCAAAGATACTCCTGGTTCCTACAAAAACTCTTTCGTAAATTTCCTGACTTTCTTTCTGAACAAATGTTGACAAAACACCTTTTTTTCAATTAATATTTGAGAAAACACGCTTTTTTCAATTAATATTTGAGAAAACACGCTTTTTTCAATTAATATTTGAGAAAACACTTTTTTTCAATTGATATTTGAGAAAACACCCTTTTTTCAATTAATATTTGAGAAAACACTCTTTTTTCAATTGATATTTGAGAAAACATCTTTTTTCAATTAATATTTGAGAAAAACACGCTTTTTCAATTAATATTTGAGAAAACACGCTTTTTTTCAATTAATATTTGAGAAAACACCCTTTTTCAATTGATATTTGAGAAAACACCCTTTTTCAATTGATATTTGAGAAAACACCCTTTTTTCAATTGATATTTGAGAAAGATAAGACACTGGATGTATGTGGAAAAGATCTGAGAAAAACACCTTGAAAACGTTTTTATTGCATAACAAATTAACAGTGGGGGAATGTTGAAAAAGACACTGGAATTTGTTATGATCTTAAACAAAATCATATATAAAAAGGAATTTCATCAATGCAATTCGTGACATCGACAAATTGCGTCATTCGAAACAAAAATGATCAAGACAATCATGAAGATTCTAACAACATTAAGTGAATGCAAATGTTTCCCCTTAAAGTTTTCAAATTATCGTGTAGAAGACAAATAAGAAATCAAATTTCGATTGTTAGAAAGCCTTCTAAAAAAAGAAAAGAAAAGATGATGGAAGCTTGCATGAAATATTTTTCTCAACAACCAGTTTCTTTTAATTTGCTTTTCTTCCCTGCTTCGTGTCTATTTCACAGTTTTCGTGTTCCTAGAAGAATTAAGTAAGAATACCCTGGTTTGGTTGCATTGAAATTTACCCTGTCCGCCATATGCAGTGATCTCAGGGTGAATTAAGAGGAAACAGCAAGATGAAAGAGAAGTGAAAGAGTAAAAGAAAAGAAGACAAACCCACCAGCCCCTCTGGTAATTTCAACATCAAGCCTATAGAGTTTGAGCTTCAACACACGGAGGGTTGCCTGACATGAATTTTCTCTCTTAAGAAAGGCATTAGTGTGACACTGCAAGTCTACAATACATGAAGGCTTAAGCCATCACATGTCTTTAGAAAATGTCTAAACTTTGAGATCTTGCAAGAGTAAAAAAAAATCTGAATGATGGAACGGTGAAAAAAGTGACAAAATGCAGGCAAAAGGGGCATAACCATAACATTGTAACAGACACTCAAAGAGAAAAATCTTTTTAACACTTGACCCTTACACAAAACCATGAATGCATGAAAAATTGTTGCAGCTATTAGAGATGTGTAAAAACATTTTGTTGTGGCTTATAAGTTATCAACAGTCAAATGAGCAAGATATTCACACACAGGTTGACATTGAATGAGTAAGCTGCCAGTTGGCACACACGTCGAATACATCCGACCCGTATCACCAAAACTCTGAACAAAATCTATCAATTCCCCCGTTCCCCACCCTGCCTAAAAAAACCACACTCTGCAACAACAATAAAATGTTTCATAGAAATTTATCTGTTAACCATATGAGGTGACCTCAGGGTGAATTAAGAGGAAACAGCAAGATGAGAGATGTAGAGAACAAGTCAAAGAAAAGAAGTAAGACCTACTACTACTACTACTAGCAGCGCCAGGCAACCACTCTGGCAACCACAATAAAACTAGTACCCCCTACCTCATAAAAAAAATTAATCTGAAGCAACAACAAAACCAGTCCCCACCTCCCCCTCTCTTCCCCCCCCGACAAACTTAAAAGTTATAATTCACCATGCATATATCATGAGGCACAGAAGAAAAAAGAGTCATAAATAAGCATGAAATCATGAATATGTTAAAGTCCCATCAGGTGACATTTTGAAAAAAAAAATGAAATCATGTATATGTTTAAGTCCCATCAAGTGACATTAAAAAAAAATAATGAAATCATGAATATGTTAAAGTCCCATCAAGTGACATTTTGAAAAAAACCCCAACAAAATACCCAAGTGTTCAAGCAATAGTCAATCTGTAATTTAAAACTACATCTCGTACGTGCTACTAATAGAAAAGACAATGTACTAGCAACGTTCCGATGTTTCATTGAAAACTTTGTTGGAGAAAAAACGAATGAAACACAGACATGTATTTAAAAACATACACTGTAATAAAGATACACTCGTTTGAACAAAACAATTCATGCCTTTTCAAGGAAATACCTGGCACCCTTCTTAGTTGCAGTTAGTTTAGAACAAGACTTAGCCTTCAATTATCACGCAAGTCTTTGTGGCATTTCAGCAACCTGATTGGAAGTCATTTGTGGAGTGAGCCCAGACTTTGAGCCAATCAGAAAGCCAGAAGTTTGAGCCCATCAGCATGCTAGACTGCAAGAAAGCCAAAAGTTTGAGCCAATCATAATGCTAGACCTCAAGACAGACAGAAATGTGAGCCAATCAGAATGCTTTACCTCAAGACAGCCAGGATTTTCAGCCATTAAGAATGCTTTACATTCAAGACAGCCAGGAATTTGAGCCAATCAGAATACTAGACCTCAAGAAAGCCTTGCCAGGAGCCTGGCATCCACAGCAACCACATCAAAATCAATGTTGATTGAATCCTCTATTCAAAGTGAACAATGGAACACGTTTATAACGATATACATTTATATATATACACACACATGCTCTTTGGCACATAGCGAAAACACAGTTCAAAGCACTATTTTGATAGCCGTCAATTTTTCCTTCGTGACGTAGTTTCTCAATTCTGAGACAAAGCCTGGTCGGCAGGTGCCTTGGAAGGTCACCTTACATTCTACTGACGTGATTGGCTGAAACATTCCGGCACAAGATTTTCCACCAATCAGAAAGCTAAATCAAAAGGCTATCAAGGCACCTGCCGAGCGACAGCTTAACATTCATTTGAAAAATAAGATATTTGGCTTCTTGGCTGATTTGTATAGAACCTCATTTCAAAAGTGTAGTAATAAAGATATGATTACAATAATCACAGAAAAAAGTTTCAACATCAAGAATTTGACAAAAGAAAGAAACAAAAACTGCAAACACAATGAATGACGACTGCATGGAAAACCCACAAATTTATACAAGGAGTATGACGCATAGACATGCATTAATAATCTCATTTGTTTAAATAATCATTAGTGACCAAATCATTGTTCAATCAAAAGCTTGTGGGAAAACACAATAAGGAAATCAGGCAGTTCAAACAGTCACAGTATTTGCATCTAATAAAGAAGAGATGACATCGCAAATTTAGTAAACTGAAATCCTGGACAAAAAGCCTTATAGAAAGAACTTGTAAAAAGTTTTACTTGCAAGAATTCCTCAATGACAAACACTCATTTCCTCCCCCCCCCTCTCACTCTCAAGGTGGTAAACAGAATTAAAAGATGAATTGTAGTCAATTTATCATCTACTAGCAACCAGGAAACAAAACGGAAAAATAAAAATAATTCCTGTTCGTGGTATACTCTGTCGCAGATCTGAATATCAAAAAATTTCTAGATGTGCAGTTTTGCACCAAAGATGTCTTTACAAGGGAAAATGACAAAAATAGGAGGCAGGACTTTGAAATATTATTGTTTTAAATGCAAGAATTAATAAATGTGTGTATGTGGCAGACATAGAAATACGATTATGGCTCTCAACTTGGAATGCATTTAGTCATGAGTATAATATTTACGTTTAACCAAATCTTTCTTCAGCACAGCTCCATGTCAAGACCACTGCGCAACTTTCTTCATATTATGGCATAAAATACATAGACACACTGTCTTGAGATGACACCCAAGAATTCTGTCATAAATTTTGATGAAACCGTTGATCAGATCAGCCAGAGCGTAACATTTCTGTGTAGCAGCCGTATTTCAAGTTTAACAAATATTTCATTCCAATGTGCCAGTCATCAATTCTTTTGCTTGTAAAATAAAATCACTCTTACTCTAAGGGCTGAAAATTGTCCAAAGACGTTTTGTCAAAATCCATTGCATTAACCCTGAGGCTTCAGGTAAGAGTTAAGTACAATGAGTAGATGAGATGCTACGACCCCAAACGGCAAAATCATCCAAAGTCCATGCAACATGCAAATCATAATTAGCATGATGTTAATTTGTTACAAGAAAGAATACAAAACGTTACAGCAAAACAGTTGTAGTCAAGATTTAAATACAAAACAAATGACTTTTTTCTTGACTCAAAAATCTTTGTTTAAAGACATTTCGGGGCTTTTGTATCAGATAAGCTAAAAACATTAATTAAAAAAACTATTGAAAAAAACAGCATAAATTGTGTTCATAGATCCTACAGTGTAATAATAACAGAAGGTTGAACACGAAAGAAAAATTTCTTTTGTCTTTGGAGAAATATTCATTTGGAAATTTTCTTACGACAGCAAGATGTGAAAACAATGAACAAATATTCATTATGGCTATAGACGATGATACGTACGTGGTGTTTATAATCAACTATCATAATATACATCAAAGCAATAAGAGCGTAATTTGAAAACATGTTGGATTCATACACCTATATATCCATCTCATACTTGTTTTGATAAAGTCATTGTGAAGTACAGACAAGCAATGAGGCGATGAAGCCTATCCCTTGTGCTTAGCAAGTACACCATGACAATTATTATCGTAGTCTTTACAATGGTGACTGCCCACCTACCCCCTACAAGGTTCGTGTCATTGAAGTTTACCTTGTCCACCATAGGCAGTGATCTGAGGGTGAATTCAGAGGAAACAGCAAGATGACAGACAAGTAAAAATAGTGAAAGGAAAGAAGAACCTTCCAGGCCCCCCCCCCCCCCCCCCCCCCCCCCACCTCCCCCTAACAAAAAGACAGGATGGGTGGAATGTGAGTTGTTTTATCTCACAAGAATGACAATGTCCATACTATGCGGTGATCTCAGGACGAAGTGTACAAATCTGGCAAGTTAGCTCCGAATGTATCTTAAGTCGCATCTGTGGTAGACAGAATGTTAAACAACAAAAACCCTTGGCCACATGCACTGCACAAACAAATTTCAAGACAACAAATGTAATTAGACAGACAAAGAGCGACGTAGCATAAGGCTTCTTAAGACCATAAAGATAGCAGCCATAGAATAGCAAAATTGTATATGTCTAAATCCTGTTAGAATGTATTAGTTACAAAGATGGAGGACTTTGAATTCATGACCCCCCCCAATGGTAAATCAATCCATTATTACTAGCTGATGATTCATCAACTGATTCTACAAAAGATAAAATGAAAATTTCATAGGGCCCATGTGCAAGTTACAGATCACTTAGTTTGAAAAATTGTGCCCCCTCCCTCCCTCCCTGATTGGACTGTAACAAAATAAAAAATTAAAAAATTAAAATGAAAATTACCAACTTCAGACCAAAAGCATCCCCCCCCCCCGTTTATCATGATTTCTTTAGCCCAAAACCACCCCTTCCCAATCTCAGACAGACACTCCTCACCTTCCTTTATCCCATTTACTCATTCGCATGACAATTTTTTTATTTTTCTTTGCAACTGTCTCAACCGCATTCCTGTGGGTCAGAACGCTCACTCTCCATCTTCGTATAAAATTAAGCCAATAACGATATGGCGTCAACGACCTTGACTAAATATACAACAAACTGCTGGAAAAATGACAACAGGAATACTGATGATGATGATGACAATGATGATGACAGTAATGACGTGAGCGATGAAGATTCCTTCTTCGCAAGTACAAAGAAAAGAAAAAAAAGATTACAGGTTGGGATCTTCATCGGTGTAATCATCTGCACCAGGGTCGGCATCTCGCACAAATGGGCGTTTGGGTTTGCGTATCCTCTTGTGAAAGGTGAGGCAGGTGAAGGCGATGCCCATGAGACAACCCAGCAGGAGGCAACCCACTGCCACACCCGCTACTGTGTCTGTGTGCCAAATGGGGAAACGGGCAAACAGTTAAGATCAGGTCGCATAAGTAATAAATAATAATAAATATAATGATAATAATGATTATATCGTAATACAGTGGAACCTTACTAATTGGGAAATCCTGGTGATCGTAAAATTATCCCGATTTGCCGGGTTTCCTGATTACCCGGGGACCTAGGGATTTTGGTTCTCTTTCTCTGTTCATCGTTTTATCTATCTATCTCTCTCGCTCTGTATCACTCTCTCTCTCTCTCTGTCCGTCTGTCTGTGTGTCTCTCTCTCTCTCTCACACATATTTTCTATCTCGTGTCTGTTTGTCTCTCTCCTCTCTCTCTCTGTCTGTCAGTTTGTCTCTCTCTCTTCTTTCTCTCAAACACACATAATTATCTCTCTCTCTCTCTGTGTCTGTCCACCGGTCTGCCTGTTTTTCTGTCTCTCTCTCTCTCTCGAACATTTTATTGTAGCCACAGACCAGTTGATCAAACCAAACGTGGCATGAATCGGTGGTGTCACTCACAGTCGACGGTGGAATGGTATGACACGCAATCAAGAATGCATGGTGGATCTTAAATCTACTCACGGTAGGCCTGGGCGAGCCTCGAGAATTACCCAATCACTCATGATCATGGCTTCCTGATTGCTTTTTGATGCTCAAGCGGTAATCAAAGCCTTGTGGCGCTGATCATTGATCATAGCATCGAGCATATTCATCTGCTGATACCTTCAACACATTAGTCTCCGACTACATTAATTCATTATAATCCCAGTTTAAAAGTGAAACCAACTGCTACCTATCAATACTTTGATTTTAAAAATCTGCTCGATGGCTCGTAGCATCATGCAAATATGTCTGTCGATACCTTCAATGCACCAATCTTCGACTACATAACATTCATTCTAATCCCAAACTGAAAGTAAAAAGAGCTGCCACCGATACCATTATCAAATAAATGCCTGCTTGATCAGTGATCAGCCACGTTTGAGAATGTGTGATGACAGGAAGACAGGCGTGGGATGATAGCTGTAGTGTGTAAATGAGACGGAGCGGGTAGGGAGAGCGGGATTGGGCTGAGGGGGAAGGCTACGGTTCTTTTAAAGTCGCGGTACACTCATGCGTTGGTTGGGATGGTGGGGATGGAGAAATGTGACGGGGCTTTGCCAGGCATCATTTCAACCATGCCTTAAAAATAGCTATGTAATATTTAGCAATAAGGACCTTTACTAGGGATTAATTCCTGGTTAGAACCTCTAAGTCGGTGCCTGAACGTAAGATATTGCAAAAGTTACAGTAGGAACTGCTCGGCTTTGTGTTGTTGACCCATAATAAAAATTAATGTACTAGGCATGACAGGAAATTTGGACAGACACAGATACAATGACAGTGTTTTTACACAATTAATTTCTAGTGTCCCTTCTGAATGTCATCTGCCCCGATGAAAGGTATGATTAAGTATGAAGATGAGTTAATGACATTAAGAGACAAGATCTGTAAGTCCTTAAAGGCTAACATAAAAGAACCGACCTTGCATTGAAATTGCCATTCACCATCACTGTTTGGAAGTGTACCGGGTTCATTGTAAAATACCGTCAGCGCTTTCTCTACACACATTACACTATCACGCAAGTGTCTTTTCTTCCACGTCTACTGGAATCTGTTTGTCTTCGTAATGGCTCCTAAATCACGCAAAAACCCAGTTTAGATAAATACGGAAAAGCAAGGAGACATAGTCCTGCGTCTCACCGTTCACTTTTCTCCATTTGCTCCTCCCACCCATCCTATTTGACGCTTGTCCCAGTTTCTCCTGTCTGCCTCCCCAGTCCAGTCCCAGTCACAACTTCTCTCTCTTATATCAAAATGGCAATGAATGAGCTAGTGGTGCAAATAATTTACTTTGCTTTTTTGTTACCAAAGTTCATGTGGTTATACACAGCAATTACAAATTCATCACTTTTTCAAAATGACCTTCAGAACCCACTCCTCCCCTTAAGAACAATTTCATATCTAAATCAAATGTTGGTCTTAAATCAGAGGCACACCAAACAAAATTCCTTTGCCCCTCCTCCTACCTGCGCAGTGTAAATCGCTTCTGCCACTTGACCGTGATTTCGCCAGCAGGAAGTCATGAGCAACCCATGACCACAGAGAGGCCGTCATTGGTCAAGAATTTCTTGCTTTGGACAAGGTCATCACCATAGAAGATTCCCACACCTGGAAAATACAAAGACACAAAGATACGAGATGATGGGCCACATGACGATTTCTGTTTAAACTCGTCATCAGTCTTCTAGTATCTGGTGTCGTATCTTGCACTTACAAATTTTTCTTTGCTCAGTGGTAACAAAAAAATCCCAAATGAGACACACAATAGAAAGGTAGTAAAAAAAAAGGTAAATATCCATAGAGCCAGCACTTATCCCGATTTCTATAGCATCAGGCCAAACAAGGAATAAGCATAGTCGCTGGCCTTTGGGATGCAAGTCCGCTGCAGGTCAACACTACCAAGCTGATGCAGGTACCCATTCATACCTGGGTCAAGTCGGAAAATGCGTATTACATGCCTTTCCCGGGAGCACAACACTAGATGTAGCACTGGCAGGATTCGAATCTGAGACACCACCATCAAAGTCCTGCAGTCCATTGCATCGACACCATTTCAAGTGACAGGAGCAATCACGTTAGATAAAAAAAAATGGATTTGTAGTCTCGATCCCTGTACAAGTGGAGGATCACCCTCACATCATTTTCCCCCCAAGCCATTTTATTCAAAGTCCTTCTCAACTCAGGGGGAGAGCATACAGTACACACAAGCCTGGGTACTCATTCACATGAGTCCAGGAGGAAAGTAGAGTGAAGTACCTTTCCTGTGAGTACAACGTTGTGGAAAAATCCATCTGTGCCAGCCATGGGGCTTGAACCAATGTCGTCGTGATTCCAAACTCACAAGACTACGGTTCTGCCGGGAGCAACACCAGCCACCTTAAATCTTATTGAAAACCTGAGTGCCACCTTAAATCTTATTGAAACCTGAGTACCCCAACACCTGGTGCCACCTTAAATCTTATTGAAAACCTGAGTACCCCCAACACCTGGTGCCACCTTAAATCTTATTGAAAAAACCTGAGTACCCCCAACCTGCCCCAACACCTGGTTAAATCTTATTGAAAACCTGAGTACCCTCAACACCTGGTTCCCCTGAGTACCCACAACACCTGGTTAAATCTTATTGAAAACACCTACTTAAATCTTATTGAAAACCTAGTACCCCCAACACCTGGTTCCACCTAAATCTTATTGAAAACCTGAGTACCCCCAACACCTGGTGCCCTTAAATCTTAGCTGAAAACCTGAGTACCAACACCTGGTGCCCACTTAAATCTTATTGAAAACCTGACCTGAGCCCACTAAATCCCTCAACACCTGGTGCCCACTAATCTTATGGAACACCTGAGTACCCTCAACCTGCCACCTAAGTGACTGAAGCACTTGCCGCATGCCATGGTACAGAAGAGGAGGAGAGTTTTGATGTGACAACCTACGCCAGCTTACCTGCAAGGGACAGCTCTTTGACCAGATTGTATTTCCCTGCCAGGCTGTAGTGATCTTCAAACCAGACTTGGTGATGGATGGGACCGTCCTGTAGGAAAAATGGTTATGTTGCCTGATTAATAAGAAGTTTCTTCAAGGCCTCACGGCCCACAGAACCAGAGCTTATCCCAGATTCGATAGTGTGAAGATGAATAAACACCTCATGGACAGAACGCCAGTCTGAAGCAGGGTTTTACTCCAAAGCTGGTGCCTGTACCCATTTGCACCTGGGACAAATGGGGAAAATGCATGTTAAGTGCCTTTCCTAAAGGAACACAATGTCAGGCCTATTTGCTTTGCCAGGATTCAAACTAGGGACCTCATAATCCTAAGTCCGACAGTCTAACCCTCGGCCACGAGTGGTAAGTCTGTAAATTGCAGAGGGAAAAACACCAAAATACGTTGAATCTATTTTAAATCTAGGCTAAGAATTAGATCAATCAGGGCTTGCCATACTTTCTATGCCTATAATTTAGATGTATCCACCCTATATTCTACAAACTAGGTTTAGATACGTTCATTAATTTCTATATAAGTAGGAAATAGTAAATATCAAAAGATTATTTTCAAGATGAGAACTACATTTCTTGGAACTAGCATCTTAACTCTCAGCGATTCCAAACAAACAAAATCAATCATCGATGATCACGCCATACCCTTACTTCTGTGCAAATTGTTCTCTTCTCTTATGTATCTATATATCTATATATATATAAAAAAAGAAATCCATGGATTTGATCACTGTGTGGGTGAAAAATGGGTGTTTGGAGTTTTCTGCAGATGTGAAAATTATCACATTTGACCATTTCGATTTTCTGAATTAATTTTTTTAAACGGTTTGATTTTTAATGTCGTTAACACAAAAAGTCATTTTTTAAGACTAAAATATGTACCTTTTCTACGTTTTTGTTGCAATCATTTCTAAATCCGCTTGTAACGGTCTTCTTATTCTCTATTTTGAGTGTAAACATGCTCTTGCATAGAAAACAATAGTGAGGTGTTATGAAAGTGACTTAAAATTTAAAAACAAAAAGATCACGCACTTTTAACGCACAGCTAACGTAACCTTTGGCTGACCCCGTGGACCGGGTCGTTGAGGGTCATGGATCCTTGGAACTAAATGCACCGCTTGGAGATGCAGTGCACTGTTTAATTTATCTGGCAATTGAAAAGTGATACGACCCTGACCTCTACGCTGAGTCGCGATCTATGGCCCCATCTCAGGGTGTAGCCAAGTTGAAAAAACCACCATTAGCATTAAAATAACCCCAAAAAACCCAGAAACGAATAAGGCAACAAAACAAAAAAACCTTGCTTAACCGTACTCAGGCAAACACACAATAGAAAGTCAGAAAAACGTACACCTGGTCCAAAACCGTAACAAAATAATGGTTCCTATAATGGTGGAACTCTGGATGTAAACCCAAGAGATCTAGGTTCTACATCTAGAGATCTATTATATGCCTTATATACTTTTCTCCACCATTTGTAGAATGGGTGCTTATCACTAGTGATATCATTAGTCATAAAAGAAATGACTTTTTTAAAGGATGCCAAAAGACGTTTTTTATATATCTTTAACAACACTTGTTCAGTTGTCTTTATTTCAAAAATGAAAGATTCGTGTCTTATGAGGTTTATCACCTTGTAGTTGAAGTATGAGCGTTGTAGAGCTCACTTTTCTTGTGATCATGAAGTTTACTGGAATGGCCGGTGATGATATCCCGAGTAGGTAAGCCTCTTCTTGTTGGAAAAGTCACACTTGGTCACTGTGGAGTTCTCAATGGTAATAGTCTCCAAGGTGCATAGTCATTCTGAATAACAATTATAAAACGCTTTAATAAAAAATCAAGACATGTTTATTAAGACCTCTTTCCTTTAACTCTTTCCACCCAGAATTAAATATCCGGTTTCCCCTCATTTTCGCCAGAATTAACTCTTTGGAACGGAGAGAAATTTCTACCTTTCGAGTATCTAAAACTGGCCATAAAAATATCAAAATAAGCAACAAGTCAACATATTTGGGTATCATATTAAAGGAAAATAAATTTCCTATCGCTCTTCATAGTGTTTCGGGTGATTTGCATGGTTATAGGGTAGGGGTTGAGAAAAAGGGAGAGAGTGGAAAAAAATACCCTTTACATTCAGCTTTATTCTGTTAGATCTCTTCAAAATGTTGATTGATGTCATCCAAATGGTTATCATAATGTAGTAAATCCAATTAGTTTTCAATTTACGTACAACATGAGGGCATTTGCTTGATAAATCTTTCTTTGTATGAATATTTTAAATTTCAATTCTCAGATAAAATTAAAACTTGTTCTGGATTCATGCCCATTGCGGTTGGGTTGAAAACATAAAACGAGTTTGTCTCACCCCCTATTGAAGTGACCCAGTCCTTTTCAATTCTGATTATAGATCTAGATGTATCTGCTCTTGCATTAATAGCATTTGGTTTTAGATCTATCTATTATAGTCGTAAAACCAGACGAGGAGGTAGAGGGGATGTCTGGATCTAGACCTAGAACTAGATCTGGATTTAGACCTAGAACTAGATCTGGATCAATACTATGGCTAGATCAATGATTTCGTCATTTTACTTGTTGACTGATTTAGATTATCATCTCCTGACACAAGTCACTGACATCACTATCAACCTCTGTGACATCTGCTATTTTATCTATAAAGGGCACTAGCCTGTTATATCAAACAGATAAAGTTGCTTTGACAGTCTCTCAGCCATCTCGCCTGTTGAATTTTCAGGAAATTAGACAGAAGAATCTAAAAAAGTAGCACAAAGCTATCTCTAATGAAATGAAGTCCTGGGTATCAGAGCAATCAGCTCTTAAAATACGTGTGAAGATCAAAAAATGAATCGGCAAATGACTCGTACTTCCCTGCAGAATTGGGAAAACGCATCGTTTACCAGAAGGAAAGAGTTAAATAACAAGGACAAAGATTTTTGTTACATTGAAGTTTACCCATACACCACATGCTGATATCTCAGGGTAAAGTAAAATATCACCAAGAAGTTTATAATCCACAAAGGAGAGAAAAGTTGCATGCTAAAATGATAATATTACAATCGGTGACAACAATGCTGCTGCTGATAATAATAATAATAATAATAATGATAATAATAATAACGATAATAACAACAACAATAATAATAATGATAACAATAATCATCTTATTTTAAAGAGTACTATGGGAGCCTTTATTGTGCTTATATCCAGTGCTTAATTGTTTTTCAGATGCCTACAAATCTTTCTAGCGGTGTTTGTTCTTTATTAATTTTACGCTTGCAAAATGTACTGCTGCCGTGTGAGTAATTTTCCTTTCCAAAGTTAGTATCAACCAAAAAGATCTCTGTTTCAGATAATGAGTAATTCTTGTATGTCTTTAAGGCAACCATTTAATCTGCACTATGTTATTTTTGTGACTAATTCTTTGTTTCAGGTGATGAACAATTCTTTATCAGTCGTTGTGCAGCCCACAAAATGATTCATAGAATGTGTACATTACTAGGTCTCCCACTTAGGTCTATACTCCTCTCCATAGTACGGTAGCCTACGATCGCATTGAATCAGTTAGTTCTAGAAAAAACATTAGCTGACCAAAAAGATCTCTTCATTTCAGGCTTTGGCAATTTTATTTCAATTATTTATGCATTTTGCCAACCTGTTCAATATTTGCTGCCCTATCTTTTGTTTAACGCCCTGTTTTCACGTGAAACATAATTTTTGTTATCTGTTTTTGTGTTGTCTGCCAAACCCATCGGAGAACGGTACACACACTAGTAATAATAATAATTCTGTTTAATCTTTTGAAGTATCGGGGTTTGTTAGTATCAGCTGCCTGGATCACTGGGAGGTGATGGGCCCACCACCTTCAGATCTCCCAGCTCTAGTATCGCAGCATTGTGGTGCAAGCAGTGGTGTTGTGAGTTTGGCTGTCCCAGGTCTTTTTCACCACAACGTTGTGCACTTACAAAAAAAGTAATTCACTCTGCTTTCTAGGAAAACAGTAATTCACTCTGCTTTCTAGGAAAAAAGTAATTCACTGTTTTCTAGAAAAAGTAATTCACTCTGCTTTCTGGGAAAAAGTAATTCACTCTGCTTTCTTAGGAAAACAGTAATTCACTCTGCTTTCTAGGAAAAAAAGTAATTCACTGTATTCTAGGAAAACAGTAATTCACTCTGCTTTCTAGGAAAAAGTAATTCACTCTGCTTTCTAGGAAAACAGTAATTCACTGTATTCTAGAAAAAAGTAATTCATTCGGTTTCTAGGAAAACAGTAATTCACTTTGCTTTCTCGAAAAAAGTAATTCACTCTGCTCTAGGAAAATAGTAATTCACTCTACTTTCAAGGAAAAGTAGTAATACACTCTACTTGCTAGAAAAACAATAATTCACTCTGCTTTCTAGGAAAAACAGTAATTCACTCTGCTTTCTAGGAAAATAGTAATTCACTCTACTTTCTAGGATAATAGTAATTCACTCTACTTGCTAGGAAAATAATAATTCACTCTGCTTTCTAGGAAAACAGTAATGCCCTCTGCTTCCTAGGAAAATAGTAATTCACTCCTGATTTTCTCACTTATCTCAGGCGTGAATGAAAATTCAGCTAGAGGTAGCAAGGATCTTGTCAGAGTGTTACTGTGGGTGCCTAAAAGGCAACAGTACTGAAAGCTCCCAATGAAGTTGAGAAATATTTTGAAAGAAGTGGAGGTATGTTTGTTTCATTGACATTGACCCTATCACCATATGTGGTGATCTCAGGATGGAATGAAGAGGGGGTAGGGGGGGGGTAGGGAAGATGACATAGACTATAAAGCCATCTTTACCTTTATGAAAGATAAACTGGTCCAAGGTGCTCTTTCTATGGTAGATGGGTGGGTTCACTTGTTTCATTGACCCTATCACCACATGCACTGATCTCAGGGTGAATTCAGAGGAAACAGCATGTGAAAGAGTGAAAAGGAAAGAAAGCAGGCCCTATCAGGAGCACCTGTCAACTGTACCCACACGGTCTGCACGGCTGATGACAAGAAGAGAAGACACTCCAAGAATTTAAAACTGAGGTGGCCACATGTTCAAATGAACTATTTAAAAAAAAACTTACCGTCTTGTCGGAGCAAGTGTAGTCGTAGCCGTGCCATGTGACTCCCAGAATGATAACGTTGGAAGGCAGGAAGTGGGCGTTGTACTCACTGATACCTGGGAGGGGGGATGGCAAACACATTTATATGTCAGTATATGAAAAACCTACATCACTCACGGTGATGTCTCTTCAGTCTGTCATTTCACTCGATGAATTGTAGAGGGTGATGAGCATTGTTGAAAATTTCACTCTCTCACGCCATTGCTTTCTGCAATGTTTACCATCAAGGCCGTTATGGCCCACTAAGCCATAACGTATCACTGTTTCTATAGCCTGGAGTGGAGCAGATGGCATAATCCCCTCCTAAACAGAATGATTGTCTGTCACAGGTTTTTATTCCCAATTTAGTGTTAGTACCAATTTACACCTAGGTCAAGTGGAGAAATTGCATGTTAAATGTCTTTTCCCCAAAGAACACAATATCGAACCTAGCAGTGCTGGGATCTGAACCCAGGACCTCATCACTGTCTCAGGACCGTAGGCAATCACGACATCCATTTTCACACGACCAGACAAGCAAACAACAAATCAACCAGGTTTCTCATTCATGAACACCACATTGGTTGACACGCCTTTATGACTTGATTGTCAACAATTAATCTCTCAACTGTTTTGTAACATGCGTCCAGCAATGAGAAATCAGACCATTGTTAAATTTTCCTATGCAAAACATCATGGCTCCCGCTGTCTGGCAGGTAGAGTAAGATTCACTGAAGCGTGCCAGCAGGCAACATGTTCTTAGACTGCTAGCACTGTATTTAGTGTAAGCCCTTCTACTCACAAACTCACCATAGATCAACTTGGAAAAAGGGATGGTAGCCGGAAGGCGCGGCACTTTTCATCATCAGTGTCTAAAAAGCTATCGGGATTGGAGGACAAAGAAGTCACAGGCATCAAGGATTATCTCCCGGAAAAGACACAGGAAGCTTCCTTGGAGGCACAGGGAGGTTTCAGGGGATGACACATGAAATCTGGAGAGAGAAAAAAATGATGAAACAAATATTAAACGGAGATCATATTCCTAACGAGTAAGGACCTACTCTCTTGCCATGCTGCACCCAAAGTCTATTGTTGAGAGTTGATCAAACATCGCTAAGTTTGGTTTAATTTCATTACAGTTTGCCCCATCTGCCATATACGATGATCTCAAAGTGAATTAAGATGAAAAATGTATGAAAAAGTGAATGGAAAGAGACAGAACCTGCCAGTGCCAGTAGGGTCTGCCAACCCACCACCATTGCTCTGGTGCCATTGAGCAACTCAGCTGAGAAAGAATTGATTTACTGCTGTTTTGGTAACAGTAAAGTTTCTTTGAGCCTCACATTATCAGTCCTTCTTTACTCTATGTAGTCTCCATTGCTAAGACTCTACAAACATTTTCAAGAAAGGCAGTGTTAGCTGTAAGAGGAAGACCATCAGTTTGTACTTGATGAAACTTTCAGAATAGTTAGCTATCGCATAAACACTACTCCTACTGATTCATGTTGAAAATTATCAGCCGTTTTTGAGCTTTGCCAGTTTGTCTCCCTCTCCTCCTCCCACACCCAACCTTGCTGTTACCTCTCCCCCTTTACAAGTTGTCCAGTGCCGTTGTCTTGTTATGTCCATTTCCTAGTCGTAGATATACATCCAAACTTTGATTTGTGCTCTTGGTTCTTCAGTATTTGAATAAAAACTTCTATCACCAACATAAAATTCATCTCCTACGTCTAGACCATGTCTATAACATCACTGTGTCTGTAAACATTGCTGTCATCCCAAGAAGCCATTTTGCATTGTCGATAAGTTAAGTTAGATAAGATAAGATAAGCTTATTGATCTCAGACAGAAAAAATTGACTTGGCCACATGATTTCAATTTTACAAATCTACAAACAAGTTTCTATCTAAACATTGAAACACAACTAAAAATAAGTACATAAAGGGAGTAAGTGAGGGGAATGCTAAATGGAAAATTTGCTTAATCGTAGACAGTTGTACTGTCACGTTACAAATAAAATTCACATTCAGACAAAGATAATGCAAAGAAAGTCCAAAAACGGACTTAAATTCAGTGGAATCTCTTCCAATATCTTACTATGCGTTATAAAATATTAGCCAATGAAATAATCATTTCCTATGGTTCAGTGGAGTCTCTTCCAATATCTTACTATGCATTATAAAATATTAGCCAATGAAATAATCATTTCCTATGGTTCAGTGGAATCTCTTCCAATATCTTACTATGCATTATAAAATATTAGCCAATGAAATAATCATTTCCTATGGTTCAGTGGAATCTCTTCCAATATCTTACTATGCATTATAAAATATTAGCCAATGAAATAATCATTTCCTATGGTTCAGTGGAGTCTCTTCCAAAACCTTACTATGCATTATAAAATATTAGCCAATGAAATAATCATTTCCTATGGTTCAGTGGAGTCTCTTCCAAAACCTTACTATGCATTATAAAATATTAGCCAATGAAATAATCATTTCCTATGGTTCAGTGGAGTCTCTTCCAATATCTTACTATGCATTATAAAATATTAGCCAATGAAATAATCATTTCCTATGGTTCAGTGGAGTCTCTTCCAAAACCTTACTATGCATTATAAAATATTAGCCAATGAAATAATCATTTCCTATGGTTCAGTGGAGTCTCTTCCAATATCTTACTATGCATTATAAAATATTAGCCAATGAAATAATCATTTCCTATGGTTCAGTGGAGTCTCTTCCAATATCTTACTATGCATTATAAAATATTAGCCAATGAAATAATCATTTCCTATGGTTCAGTGGAGTCTCTTCCAATATCTTACTATGCATTATAAAATATTAGCCAATGAAATAATCATTTCCTATGATTCAGTGGAATCTCTTCCAAAATCTTATCATGCATTATAAAATATTAGCCAATGAAATAATCATTTCCTATGGTTCAGTGGAGTCTCTTCCAATATCTTACTACGCATTATAAAATATTAGCCAATGAAATAATCATTTCCTATGACTTAGTGGAATCTCTTCCAAAATCTTACTATGCATTATAAAATATTAGCTAATGAATAATCATTTCCTATGGTTCAGTGGAGTCTCTTCAATATCTTACTATGCATTATAAAATATTAGCCAATGAAATAATCATTTCCTATGATTCAGTGGAATCTCTTCCAAAATCTTATCATGCATTATAAAATATTAGCCAATGAAATAATCATTTCCTATGGTTCAATCTCTTCCAATATCTTACTATGCATTATAAAATATTAGCTAATGAATAATCATTTCCTATGGTTCAGTGGAGTCTCTTCCAATATCTTACTAATTATAAAATATTAGCCAATGAAATAATCATTTCCTATGACTTAGTGGAATCTCTTCCAAAATCTTACTATGCATTATAAAATATTAGCTAATGAATAATCATTTCCTATGGTTCAGTGGAGTCTCTTCCAATATCTTACTATGCATTATAAAATATTAGCCAATGAAATAATCATTTCCTATGATTCAGTGGAATCTCTTCCAAAATCTTATCATGCATTATAAAATATTAGCCAATGAAATAATCATTTCCTATGGTTCAGTGGAGTCTCTTCCAATATCTTACTATGCATTATAAAATATTAGCTAATGAATAATCATTTCCTATGGTTCAGTGGAGTCTCTTCCAATATCTTACTATGCATTATAAAATATTAGCCAATGAAATAATCATTTCCTATGATTCAGTGGAATCTCTTCCAAAATCTTATCATGCATTATAAAATATTAGCCAATGAAATAATCATTTCCTATGGTTCAGTGGAGTCTCTTCCAATATCTTACTATGCATTATAAAATATTAGCTAATGAATAATCATTTCCTATGGTTCAGTGGAGTCTCTTCCAATATCTTACTATGCATTATAAAATATTAGCTAATGAATAATCATTTTCTATGGTTCAGTGGAGTCTCTTCCAAAACCTTACTATGCATTATAAAATATTAGCCAATGAAATAATCATTTCCTATGGTTCAGTGGAATCTCTTCCAATATCTTACTATGCATTATAAAATATTAGCCAATGAAATAATCATTTTCTATGACTCAGTGGAATCTCTTCAAAAATCTTACTATGCATTATAAAATATTAGCCAAATATTAGCCAAGGTTTAATTTGACCCACATCCACAACTACGGTGATCTTGGGGATTTATTAAAGTAAGATTTAATCAAAATTTGCCCAGGCTTTCCTGTAAACAGCCAAGGGATCTATAACAGGCACAGAGTGTTGTGATCTGCACATGGGACCTTCTTTTTGTGGTCCGTCTCCCATGGGACTGGGTGTCGATCTGCCTGGACCAAGGGGTGGGTTTTACTCAAAACACATTTGTAAAAATGTTGTAACCTGTTGGGACGCGAATCAATCGTCGTTTGGTCGAGAGACTGACACCTCGCCTCTGTACCGACGAATCCCCCTACCCACATCCCTACGCACACTAAAAAATCTGAGGCTTGACTCTGAATCTAACCTCCACAGTGGCCCCAATGATGTCGTGAAGTTTGTCCAATTTCGAATGCAGGTTGCGTATGATGTGCACCAGCTCGATGTGTCGTCCCGCTCACTGTCCTGGTCTGACGTGAAGTACGGCAGCAAGTTGACATTGACTACATCCGCATTCCAGTTGGCTTGACTGAGAATGGCGGAATCAATCCAGTTCTCAGCCTTTAATGATGAAGAGTTCAAAGGACCAGACAAATTCATATCCACTGAAACAAAGAAAAGAAATGCAACAGGTCATTTACTATCATAAAAAAACAAACAAAAGAAATGCAACAGGTCACCCCCCCCCCCCCCCCCGAAAGAGACATAAAAATTGTGAGACAGACAGACAGAGACAAGGGGGGGGGTGAGAGAGATTTTATTTCATTGAAATTTATCCAATCCACCATTTACGATGATTTTAGGGTAAAGTAAAAGGAAACAGCAAGATCAAGGATATGTGAAAGAGTGAAAGCAAAAAGTAGAACCAAACAATAGCCCCCAGCAACCAGGCACCAAATAAGAAGAGAGAAAGACAGAGAGAGCATACCTGTGATGCCAAACTTTCTGCCATGTTGGTGAGCTACACACATGGTCCGAGCCTCGGATTTGTTGTCCATTTTGAAGGTAGATGGAGCCACAAATGTTGTGATGGTTTCCCACTTCCATTTGTCAATGTCCGTAGCGCCAGCACTGAAAGCGTAAACCTGAAACAAAATTGCAATGGAAGAGTTGAAGCACTGCAAGGCACATCTCCTCTAGAACACAAGACTTTGACACGTTTTGTCCAATGACACAAACCTGATTTTGAAAACAACAGTAAAGTAAAAGATACTTTGTCAAAGAATTGTAATGCCCCTTCACTGTCATGAAACTGCCTATATGTATGTATGTATGTGTATGTGCCTTTATAAGGACAATAAAGTTTATCGAATGAATGAATGTATGTGTATCTATTATGTAGGGGGACTCGGTTGACCAGTGGCAAGGTGTCGGCCTCCGATAAAATAGGTTGTTGACTCAAGCCCAGAGTTGATAAATGTTCTGAGTTTCGTTCGAGTAAAATTACCCCCCCGGTCCAGGTAGGTGGATTAATACCTAGTCCCATCGGAGACAGGCGATAAAAGGAGATGCCATGTGCAGATCCCGACACTCTATGCACATTAAAGATCCATTGGCTGTTTCCACAAGACTTCACTTATCCTCGTGGTGCTTGGGCAGCACATAAGGCCGACACAGTGGATCGCCATAAACACGATCAGATTCCAATTTTGTTATCTGCCCCCACGTCTACCCCTGGGCCTTCATCTCTTTTGCAACGCTTCTCCAGGATTCTAGCTAGCGACCTCTCTTCCTTGTTCCCTGAGGGTCCATCTGAGGGCTATTTTAGGGATGGCATCAGCATTCATCCTAAGGATGTGACCAGTCCACTTCCATCTTCTCCTCTCTCACAATCTGGGATATTGACTCCAGTGATGTTCTTTCTTGAAGGTCGTTGTTTGATATCGTGTTTGGCCAAAATATTTTTTAGGATCTTTTTGAGACATTTGTTTTGAAAGGTGTCCAGCTTTCTGCAGATGTTATTTGTTGTTTTCCAAGATTCAGCACTATAAAGAAGGACAGCTAGAATATTAGATTTGTAGAATCTGAGTTTTGTTTTAATTGAGATTTTTCTTGAATTCCAAATTCTTCAGTGATCCAAATACTTTTCTTGCTTTTGTTAACCTTTCATTGATCTCATCTTCAGAATTTCCATTTTAAGTAATTTTACTTCTGAGATATGTGAAAGCTTGTATATCCTCAATCTCCTTGTTTCCAAGTTTCACCAGTTGTTTATCCTCATCATTTTTATTTTTCCAATATTTATGTGTAGCCCCAGTTTTTGTGCATTGTTATCAACTTGTTGTGTTTTGCTTTGTATATCTGTGATGTTCTGTGACAAGAGTACAACATCATCATGGCAGTTTGGGCAAAATCAAAAATCCAAAACCACGTATATATGTAATTCTTTCAACATCTTTTATACTATTTCTTTTCAAATCTATTTTTGTAAAGCACCTAGAACCTGCCTTTGGCGAGATATGGCTTCATAGGAATGTCCAACATTATCACTATTATTATTGAATTGAAACTTAGTTTCGTTGTCATTTGTAAACAGTTTATGACAACAATATGTTTAAATTGTCCTAAAACCATGCAACTTGCAAATCATCTTTTAAAAAATCCTTGAGCAAGTGATAAGTTGGATACACAAATCTTTGCGTGTGTATCCATTTACTGAAACTCATGAATCCACAACCCTGACTTGTATAGATACACAAGGAGCAGCACTAATTGTGGTCTATGATAGCTCATGACTATCACCCGAGAGGCCTGAGTTCGGTTCCTCATCCGGGCAAGTTTTTGTGATCCTCCTGTTGGCACACAGCAAAATGGGTAGACAGGTCTGTTCAGACTAAGCCAAAGTAAAGCCGGCGTGGATAGCAATATGGCAAACTACCACATGATGCTGAATGCTTAGGAAAATTTGTGTGATAAAGACACATCTTGTACATTACCTACTCTGATTCCATTATTTCTGTGTAAGTAAAGTCACAAAATGTGGTAAATTCTGATACACTATGCCTTGAGATATATATTGCAAATATACAGAAACATTTCGTGCTGATAAGTGGATAAAATGGAACATGAAACAAGAATACATCTGACAAAGGCAGGAGTCATTACGGAAATGGCAATCGATCTGTCGTAGAAGGTGAATTCCGTACACATTTTCAAACATATAGACTTCAGATCACGTATATACCTCAGACTTAGTATTTTTTGTCTCCTTTAATGGTCGGCAAAGATTTGCATCGTCACAGGGACAAGCCTTAAGCACGGATAAACCACCACAGGTTGGCAGACTGATGGTACACAGAACAAGCAGGAGTGGGAGCCTTACAGGAATCATGATGAGCTAGAGTCTGTGGATGAGCCACAACAGATATATATATATACATAATATATATATAAATATAATATATAATGTAACTATTTGGTCAATCTAATTTGACTATCTAATTATTTTAAATCAAAATATTTGCAAAAACACTGGATGCAAAGAAGATCAGGATGGAAATATATAGTTTAGTCTGTATCCCCACACAAGTGCAGGCTCACTAACTAACAGTACATCATTTATCCCTCAGTAGTCCATTTCATTTAAAATCCTTCTGAAGAAGTGCAGAAACCTGTAGTAAAGTTCTTTGCTGCTACTATTTTAGGTGACTAGAAAGGAAAGTTGTTATGGGGCATGCACTGAGTGTATGGAGAGCATGGTGTAACTGGGCTTCATGCATATTAGGGAAAAATCTCAGTTACATCGCAGTTGGTTACTAGTAGATACTAAGCACATGAGTGTAAAATAGGTTGATTTAGGTAAACTTCTTGTATCACGGCCACAGATCCCCATCATCGCGTTATAACAGATAGATCTAGAGTGGTATAATGTCAGTACGGCTACCTGAGGACTGGAGGAAGAGGTCAAGTGAATAAACGAACCTGTTTGTGTCAATAATTCACGATACTATGATGGTGTTGGAAGATATTTTTAAAAAGTCCATCTTGTAATGCATCTTGATTAGTTAATGCCATGGAATGTTTGACATTTCCTTATTTATACCTATAACATCAACACGGCCACAGTAACATCAGCTTAGTTACATTTACAGCAAAACCACCCACTTTATTGACAAAATACAATACGGGAGGAGCTCCATGCTCGGGGTTCTTGTTTTTCCTCGCCAGTGAGTATAATTCAATGTAAAGTTTAAAGATAATGGAAGTGACTCTTCGCAAGAATGACGAATACCTGAGAGAGAAAAAATGCTATTCGTCATTAGAATCAGCTGTGAAGTCTTGTGGTCAACCCAGAAAGCGGTATCACTTCACGTTGAACTTAAATCGGCGGCACAAAAAGGATTTAATTAATTGGAATGTGTGTCATGAATGTGGAATGGAAGAGGCTGATAAGAGTGTGTGTGTGGATTGGCTGAGGTAGATGTGTGCGTTGGTTCCACAATACTTATAAACGTTGTTGATTCTGATAACTTTGTTTGTTCTTTTTGTACCAACCATGTAAATAAATAATTTATCTCCATGTACTGCATGTGTGCATTGTAACAATAATGAATCGTTTTTTGGTAAATTTCTCTAATGTTCAAAATATATAATTTTCATGTCATATTTCAAAAAGTTTTACTTTCTTATTGCTATTTGCGAACTGAATTGTTGGCCACTCTCACTTTCCTTCATCACTTGCCACTCCTTCTCTCTCTCTCCCCTTTATCACTTGCCTCTGTCTCTCTCTGTGTCTTCGTCTGTCTCTCTAATCACGACTCCAGTATGAATGAGAACCTTGCTACAGATATATATATATGCAGATAATGATCTTGTCAGAGTGATAGCACGAAGCACCTAACAACAGTAACATGCTACTATACTGTATGATAAAAGAACTAATACTGCAGCAGGCAAGTAACTAATAAAGAGGAAAAGAAATTGTATGATTAGTCTATGTTCCACAGGTCATTGACATTTGCCCATTTGGAATGCTCGTGTTCATTTGTCAAACAGTCAGTCTCTCGTCACTCGTCTCACTCACTTGAACTACCTGTGTTCTGTCCATTCCCCACAAGTCCTCAAGCCACAACTTTTTATCTCACCCCTCAAAAAAATAACACTCTTTAGACAGTATGTCCCTTGGTGGAACCCAGGCTATGGTATTCCTTCCTACAATGCGACCACAACAGATTCTTGTTAGTTATTGAATGGAACACACAACATCTATTTGTGTTTTAAACAAGAACTTTTGTTGAAATAAAGATAATTTTTATTGCAATTAAGAGAACTTTTTAAGAGACATGTCAAACAGAACAGACCAGCCGTATTAATGTTATAATGTTACTGTTAATAGCTGTGCTGACGTTACACCTCTAGATCTAATCTAGATTTCTAATTCTAGTCAGTCTGAGTCACTATCATGTGAATATCCTTCTCACCTTTTATTTCTTACTCATTTTCATATTTTTATTTCATTATAGAACTGAGTCTTCCATTCTCACTCCTAGATCTAGATCTAGATCTATTAAATATTCTTCACTTTCCCTTCTACTCATTCTTCTTCTTTTACCGTCTTTTTCTTTGTTTCTTCCTCTTTTCTGGTTTTCTTCTAACAGCACATTGTGTGATGCCTTAGGTAGGATTTAGATATATCTAGATTCTAGATATTTCTCGTTTGTTGTCTGACGAAGGTTATATCCAAAACGGCACATGTTTGCTCAAGTTTATTGGTGGAGTTGTCACTTATTGTCGTTTTTCACCTATCATGAATAGTGCATAGAGCGCCTAAGCCGTCTATTCCTGCGGGCATTGCGGGCATTTAATAAAATAAAAATTGTGTTCAATATAAGAAATAAACAGACATAATTATTATCGGCTTCAAGCATAACAGTAAAACAGAGCTGCTGACAGAAATCACTAATCAAACAGACCTGCACCTAATGATTTGTTGAGATTCCAGGAAGCTTCACAACAAATCACAACCACAGGCCGGAAGAGGATCGGCGAAAGACGTCAATGATGAACTCGAATCCAAGATCACGATCAAATTGAGTAACCAGATGCCATTTTGATCTTGAGAAGTGACAAGTATTACTTATCAGCTAGTAAAAGCTTTGAAGGACCAAATTCTTCATCATCCATTGTATGTTACATACAGCAGGAAGAAGAGTAAATATAATTAATGAACGATATGCCAAATGAAGTTGCATGGGTTTTTCAGAATCAATAAATTGATAACATTAAACGGAAGTTTGCGCTTTATATCTTGAGGTATTCATTATCATTACCCTTGACTCGCCCGATTCCAATAGTTTACA
This sequence comes from Doris montereyensis, assembly GCA_037039925.1. NCBI lineage: Eukaryota > Metazoa > Mollusca > Gastropoda > Nudibranchia > Dorididae > Doris > Doris montereyensis. The sequence goes on along the minus strand of JAXRKP010000921.1, from coordinate 59,395 downwards.
ATTATTCAAAAACACGGAGCTACTGCTCTAACTACTTACTGTATTCAAGTACACACCTGTCCTGTATGGCCTACACCGGCATAATCAACCAAGAGAGCGTCTTGCTGTGTAGCGTTGACGATCATGTCCTTCCCATATTCCCCGATCGTTGGTTACTCTTATCAAGGTGTCTACGTTCTATGTCTTCATCACGTTGCCTCAAAACCGTTTTACTCTAACTCCCATCTCCTAGTTTTGACAAAAAATAGGTTTGAAGTTTCGGTTTATATTTTGTGTACTCATTTATCATTGAATTTTAATGCAAATTTGCCCGCAGTTATATTCTAATATATGTAATCACAATCTTTTGTTAAAATGGAATTTTTTATTCTAAAAATTGTTGACTTCGAAATGTGTAAGTTTGCAGACGTAATAAAGCAGCCCCAAAATTGAACAACTGTCGTTCCACTTTATTCCATTCCCGTAACGCTGGTTTTGAACGTCACATTTATTCCATCTCCAACTCCAACTATTATTCAAATTATTCAGACTACCGGTACTGTAACCATTTCCTTGTTTCTTTTGCATTCGATTTTTGGTGACATGACCATGGTTGCATCGGTGAGCTAGTGGTATGAATCAGAGTACCGGTATTGTTATTATGATTAGTTGAGAAAGATAAGAATAAACAGACGATGAAAAAGGAAAAGAAGAAGAAGAATGCAAATACAAAGATGAGGGAAGAAGAAGATCTATACCTAGATCAAGAAGAGGTTCCCAAATGACTGGGAAAATGTCCACATCACCCCCATCTATAAAACGGGTGTCAAAAGCGGGGCTGAAAATTACAGATCAACTTCTGGAGTTTGTTAAATCACTTTCAGTCTTTCAGGTGAGCAGAGACACGCCTTATAACAATAACACCGCTACTACACTGCTGCGATTATCCCCAGGAATGAAGCTGCGACAGAATGGATGTAATGGAAAGAAGAAGAAGTGAATCAGGCAAACGCGTGAAGGGGATGTGAAGAATACATAGTCGCGAGAATGGAAGGTTCAGATCTAGAATGAAATAAAAATATGAAAAGAGAGAAGGAGACAGAGAGAGAGAGAGAGAGAGACAGAGAGAGAGAGAGAGAGAGAGAGAGAGAGAGAGAGAGAGAGAGAGAGAGAGAGAGAGAGAGAGAGAGAGAGAGAGAGAGAGAGAGAGAGAGAGAGAGAGAGAGAGAGAGAGAGAGAGAGAGAGAGAGAGAGGAAATAAAAAGGCAGGGGAAGAAAGAAAGGGAGAGAGAGGTGTGAGTATGGGAAACAAGAACGAAAAAAGGGGATAACTATTATAAGACTAGATCTATATCTCATTGAGTCTAGAAAGAAGAAATGATTGATAGAGAATGAATGAATCAGCCCCGATAATATATCATCACACAATGATGGAAGTAAGGCTGAGCCTGTTATCACGATATGCTCTCAAACCAGACCTACGTAAATTCTACAAATGATGCAAATAAGTACAGAGTATATTAAAAGTGGACGGGGCCGTAGTCAAAAACACTAGAACTGAACTAGAAACAAAATTGTAATCTTCATATTTTCGGTGATTAGATTTGAACATGTCAACTTAAAAAAATAGTTCCGCCATTTCTCTCAGCCCTGTAAACATATACAAATTAAAAATGGATTTTGAATATACATGTATTTGTCTTTGTCCATGTTCAATCGGCTGAAGGCTTGCATCAAAGGGTAGACTTGTAGAACAACGAAAACCTCAAATATATTCCACGGGAGACAGACATTGAAAAGGAGTGTGTACATTTTCTTTCAAGAGTTACATCCCGTACTTTAAGGAGGGCGGGTCCTGGAGTGAAAATTTTCCCGTTTGTTCCTATCAATTTAACTTATATATAGGTGTAATAGGCATGGTGTACTGAGTTGAAATATGTCGTTGTTTTTTTCCTGACGCTTCCGGTTGCCATGGAAACGGTGGCCATCTTGGATTTTGCCCCAAATTTCACCAAGTTCAATATCGATAGGCTTTTTCATTTTTTAACAAATTTCTTTCAAACTTGGCGTACACCTTATATGATACAATATCTAAATTCGATCAAATCGGATTTTTGTTCATTAGTAAGTTTTGATTTTATGAATTTTTGAAAATAGCATATGAGAACAACCAAAAATATACAAAAATATTGTACAAAACATTCAATTTTCCAAAACTATAATACATATCACAAAAAAGCACCTGATCATTTCTTTGTTTTCTCCCCCACTCATCATCCATACCCAATTTCATGAAGATACCTTGAGAAATAAAAAAGGAGATAGGAAATAATTAACAAAAAAGGACATTTTGAGAAAATCGTATTTTACTCATATTTTTTGTTATTTGAATACATTTTTCTCTCACATAAACCTAAGAAAAGAGTAGGATACTACTTTGAAACATCATAAAACCTTGAGAGGCTCTCAACTACTTTTTTTATTCATTTTGAGATGTTGCCATTTGATAATAGGTGCGCGAACATGTGCCGTATCTTCCGGGTGATCTAAGGCAATATTCATAATAAATCCTCAAATAAGTTTGTTTTGGATATCATTTATTGTGACGATCAACATCAGTACCAACTTGCGATACTTTAGATAATATTTCTGGCTTTTATTGTAAATACATGTGTTGTATCCTTTCTAAAAAAATCATATAAATTCAAAGAATCGATATTGAACTTCTTTTACGATATCATTATAACGGGAATTAACTGCTCTCTCCACTATTACGATAGACTGGATTTGTCCCATTTTCGGCAAAAATGGCATTCCCAGAACCCGCCCCCCCCTTTAAACACCGTAATACGCGATGAGTATTTACATGTGATTTTGATTTCGTATGTGTTTGTTTAGCCTGTCGAAGCTTCATACACGTGATGTCTTGAGCAGTGACTAATGTATTTGGACACATGGTTAACGATAAGTGAGGATAAATATAATGGTAAGACAAGTCTATAATGAACAGTGCAAACTAGCCTACTGTTAGTGTTAATCAGAAAAGATGAAATGCTAACGTGTTGAAACTTGTACTTCCGTAAGTTGCCAGCATTGACGTCACGGTACAATCGCTTTAGACACCAGACAGAGAGAGGGAGAGAGAGAGAGAGAGAGAGAGAGAGAGAGAGAGAGAGAGAGAGAGAGAAGAGAGAGAGAGAGAGAGAGAGAGAGAGAGAGAGAGAGAGAGAGAGAGAGAGAGAGAGAGAGAGAGAGAGAGAGAGAGAGAGAGAGAGAGAGAGAGAGAGAGAGAGAGAGAGCAGGGGTGATAAGAAAAATAGATAATTAGAGAAAGAGAGAGAGATAGACAGAGAGGGGGAAGAGAAGCGGAGAAGAGGGAGAGGGAGAGACAGACAGTCACACTGACAAAGAGGAGAGGAAGGGAGGAAGGGAAAGGAGAGAGAAAGAGAAGAGAGAGAGAGAGAGAGAGAGAGAGAGAGAGAGAGAGAGAGAGAGAGAGAGGAGAGAGAGAGAGAGAGAGAGAGAGAGAAGAGAGAGAACATCTATGAGAGAGAGAGAGAGAGAGAAGTAGAGAGATATCCCGACTAGAATGAAAAAGATAGACAGACCGATAGATAGACGGAAAGACAGCCAGATATAGAGACAGAAAAACAGACAGACAAACAAATAGACAAAAGCAGAGAAGGAGAGACTGAAACTCACATACGCACACATATGCAAATGGCGAAGAGACAGTTGGGTCATTTGAATGTGGAAACAAGTGGAAAACAATGTGTAAAACACATTAAGATAAATATGACGTCATGCTTCATCTTTTTTGATCCGCAGATGAAAATATTACAGCAGGAATGGGGGTGAGTGGGGCAACAGTGTGTCGGGTTTGCATGTTACGGAAATGAGAATCGATACCTGAATATTCCTGTGTATTTCAAAAGAATGTTCAAGTCGACATTTAATTATTGCACTGGGGTGTCTAAGGTTAATAGTTTTTCCATTACAATTACAGTACTGGTGCACGATTATAGATATGTATCATCCGTCAAAGGTCCGATTAGTTAAAAAAAAATCAATATCGATGCTTTCTATCTGCCACCCTAAGCCTCCTTACTATACTATATTATGAAGGCTCAGCTGTCACCCCATCCCCAACTCTCTTTTAATGCTTTATTAATTTTAAAAAAACTACTCTTTTCCACCTTAACGACTCAAAAGGAGATTTAGATCCAGATTGAGTCGCACCTAACCCAAATAGAAGACGGAGGGATGCAAAAGTTTGTAGAGATGACATGAATTGAACGTAAACGATGAGCATATTGCTTAGTTGAATATGTCATGAAGATGAATATCATCTTCGTCCTTATCATCGTTGTTGTCATAGTCATAGTCGTCGTTCTCGTCCTCCTCTTCCTCCTCCTCCTCTTCCTCCTCCTCCTCTTCCTCCTCCTCTTTCTTCTCCTACTCTTCATCATCATTATCATCATCATCATCATCGCCATCTTCACAATCATCATCATCATCATCATCCCTACCCTCATCATCATCAGCATCAAGATCATCCCCATCCTCATCCTCATCATTATCGTAATCATTATCATCATTATCATTAATATCACCATCATCAGCACCATCATTATCATTGTCTTCATTATCACCATCGTCATTATTATCTTTATCATTATCATCATCATCAGCATGATCATTATCATTATCACCAGCATCATCATTATTATCATTATCCTAATCATTATCATAATCATCCCGTCATCATCAAACTCATATCATTATCGTTCTCATTATTATCATTCTCATCATTATCATCAGTTTCATTATTCGTTATTATCATATCATAATCACCATCATCGTCATCATCATCATCATCATCATTATAATCATCATCATCATCATCCTCATCATTATCATCATCGTCATCGTCGTCGTGGTCATCATTTTCATTATCATCATCATTATTACCATCATTGTTATCAATACTATCAATATTAATTATTAAACATTATTATAATAATCATTATTATTTATTATTTACTTTCTTTATTATCATTATTATCATTATTATCATTATTATTACTATTATTATTTCATTACTATTATGCCTTGTTATTTTTATTTATTTTTTTTCGTTTTTGTTGATTATTATTATTATTATTATTATTATTAAAGCATTATTATTATTATTATTAAATTATTATTATTATTCTATTATTTTTATTATTATTATTATTATTACTATTTTTATTATTACGCCTTTTTATTATTATTTTGTTTCCTCATCATCATCATCATCATCAAATTTTGCTTTTATCATCATCATCATCCTCATCATTATCTCAACATTGTTTTTATTATTTTTAGTTTTTGTTTTATTTCTTTGTCGTTTCCCATTCTACCTTCCAGTGTATGGATTAAGATGCCCGAAATGATCTTTCTCCAGTTTTCCTGACATTTTCTGTTTCCTTACACGTGAAAGTTAAATGTCTTTGCTTTAATCCTCTGTTATATCTACTTCCCACTTTCTCCGAAGTCTGCCTTTTAATCTTTTTACTTTGTTTGTCATCACTTCATACTGATTTAGCTATTCTAATTATCCTTCATTCTGTTTACTGCCCAAACCATCTCAGTTGATTTCTCTCTTTCTTAGTTTTTATGCCATCTGCTTTGGTTTTGATCTCTTATTGTTGTCTTTCTAATTTTGTCTCTTTTAGTTTTCCCTGCTACTCTTCTTAGATATTTCATTTCAGCTGCTTGTACTCTACTGTATTCTCTACTGTCTAAGGTCCAGGTTTCCACTCACTGCCATAGAGGAGGGTAGGACAATAAACTGTGTTGTATATTGCCATTTTCGTTTTTGTTGACAAGTCGTGTTTAGATATAATGCATTTTCTAGAATGAGTTAGATATTTTGGCATTGCCTACTTTTTGCTCTTCTCTAATCTGATTTTTTCTCTGTAGCAGGCTTTCCCTTGTTCTAAAAACCACCATCATTTCATTCATCTCCCATCCCGTTGCGTAGATGTTTGTGTTTTACAACACACTTGTTTTGAACTTGCAGCAGTTTATGTCATGTCTCTTTTTGTTTTCATGTTTGTATGCAAATTATGCCAGAAACTTTTTACAGGTAGTTCCCTTTACTGAGCATCCAAACTAAAATAAATCTCAGGATCTTATCAAGGTTTCGTCGGTCAGAAAAAAGCCAACTTCGTTTTGACGATTCGAAGTTTACATTCAACTTTACTTTTATCGGTTAGAGACAAATATCACTGAATTGACAAAAAAGATGCAGGAATAGATTCAAGGGGGGCATTTAGAATTGACAAAATAGATCGTTATTTTGATTGTCTTCCTTCTTTAGATGAAATTCTTCTTTTTTTCTAATTGTTGATTTGATTGTGTTCTCCAAAACAGGGTAACTCCTGTTCAAATTGATGGCTTCTCTGCAGTTTCAGTTTGGCTTGAAAAAAAGATTGCCTTGCGGTAATGATTGGCCAAAGGCTAAATAATTTAACCCTGAGGTAAAATGGGCTTGTTGCCTTGCAGGCTGGTCTTGAATGACCAAAGGCTATTAGGAGTTAACTCCGACAGGCTCTAAAAAACAAGGCCTGGTAGGGGGCCTCAAACTGGCAGTCCCACAATCTACCTAGGGTACAGTGGGCTAATCCTCCTGTTATCCAAAAACAACCTGATTCAGAGAAGTTCTAAAGAAATATAACCAGTTTGATCTTTCGAAGACAAACTTGGAAACGAATACGGACTGTGATTTTTGGAACATGGAACGTTAGGTGCAATAAATGGAAAAGAGTTAGAATTAGTTGAAGAAATGGAAAAATTCAATAGTAGATATTTTGGCCATTACAGAAACAAAGAAAAAAGGACAAGGAATAGAAAATGTAGGGCTGAATCATATTTTAATCTTCTCAGGAGTAGATGTCAAAGATAGAGCCTTAGAGCAGGAGAGGCCTCCTAGTGCATAAACGGCATGAAAAGCTACTAGAAAGTTGGAAATGTATAAGCCCACGGCTATTAGAGGTAAATATTAAACCAAAAGGACGAGAAATTAAATTATTCTTAGCTTATGGACCAAATGAAGACGCCTGGAAAGAAAAAAAGATATCTTCGAAAACGATTTACAAATAGCTGCAGAGAAACTTAAATCCAAACAGGAACTAATGCTTTTAGGAGATTTAAACGCTAGAGTTGACAACAATTAGAAACGTCAGGATAGTAGTAGTAGGTAAAGAAGGAGAGACAACAACTTTTCCAAATGGAGAGAGACTCATAGATTTTTGCCTAAAGAATAACATGAAAATAGCCAACACCTTTTTTCCTCATAAAGATATCCACAAATATACAAGAGTAAATGAAGACGGGTGTGGAAAGTAAATGATAGACTATATAATAGTTAGCAGCTCCTTTTTTACAGTACATTGGATGCAAGAGTAAACAGAGGAGCAGAAATATTTAGTGATCATCACTTAGTGATTGCCAAAATGAGATTACAGACTGAAGAAAACAAACAGAAAAGGAAAGAGAAAAAAGCTACTAAACTCAAAATAGAGGAACTAAATAAACCAATAGTAAAACAGGTATACCAATCTAGGATAAAAAGATTTATTAGTGAAAGACAGATGGATCTGAATGATAGCACAATAGAAGAAAAGTGGCAGATGTATAAAGAAACACTTGTTCAGTTGTACTGAAGAGGTCTGTTGTAGGAAACAAATTAAAGGAGATAAAAAAGAACAGCATGGTGGAATGAGAATGTCAAGACTAAGATCAAAGAAAAGAAGGATGCTTTAAAGAAATACTTGCAAACAAAGAGACCAGAGGATAGATAGATTACGTGAATAAAAGAACTATCACCAAAGAGGAAGTGAGGAAAGCAAAACAGGAACAATGGGAAGAGTTTCTGACAAAGACTTCAAGAAAGCTATCAAGGAAATCAAAAGCTGCCCTAGGGGCCAATGAAGAGCATGATTAAGATTAAAGCATGCCCAATACGACAAATTAAGAATGTCAAAGGAGAAATAATGAAAGAAGACAGCTATCATGAAACATAAAGAAAGTATTTTCACCAATTACATAATCCTTTCACCTTATGAAACAAGGAGTAAAGATCAATTAGTAAGAGTCACAAGTAATCCAGAATAGACAGCTGAAGATGTAGATATCTCAATGGAAGAAATCCAAACAGCTATAAGAAAAGTGAAATCAGGAAAAAGCCCAGGAGCAGATCAAGTTTTTCCAGAAATGATTAAAAACCAAGGAGAGGCAGACAAACTACTACATGCAATATTTCAAGCATGGAAGTCCAAACAGGTGCCATACGACTGGCAAAAGGGAACGGTAGTACGAATACAGGTAAGAAAGGATCAACTATAGAATGCTCAAACTATACTCAGATATCACTACTTAGCGTTCCAGGAAAAGTCAGACAGATATTGGAAATGAGACTCATGGAAAGAGAGTAGAGGATCAGATTGAAGAGCAGCAGAGTTATTTTTAGACCAGGAAGAAGTGTACAAGACCATCATGTTTACAACAGACAAATAATAGAAAGATCATTAGAAAAACAGACTTGCACCTGTGTTTTATTGACTTAGAAAAGGCATTTGACACTGTGAGGAGGGACAACTATTGCATTTTTAAAAGAACACAATGTTTAAAATTTCATAGAAGCCATTAAAAGTTTTTACAATAAACCAACATGTGCAGTGAGAGTAGGAGGAAACATATCTTGTTTTTGATGTAGATATAGAAGTAAGACAGGGTTGTATCCTAAGTCCTCTTTTGTTTAATCACATTTATGGATTCAGTCACAAAGGCATCCTCAAAAATGAAGAAAATGAATGTAGGTATGTGGAAATCAAACCAGTAAATGTAAAATGCTTTCATTTGCCCATGATTTAGTTCTGTTTGGAAAATCAGAAAACCTTCAGTCGAATATCAACATTATGAATAATGAACTAAATAAAAGAGGAATGAGAGTAAATGCAAAGAAAACCAAAACAATGCTAGTAACAAGGGAAGCTAAAACACAAAATCTTAAATTGGGCAGGGAGAATTTAGAACAAGTTCAAAGCTACAATTAATTATTAAAGAGGAAAACTAAGAGGAGAAATCAGCCAGAGAATCAAAAAGGCAGTGCAATATATAACCATTTAGGAAAGGCATTTGTAGGATAAGCAATTTTCATTGTTTCATTTTGGCAGTGTACAATACTTTTTGTCCTGGTCTGCATCAGATCTTGTCCTTAGACAGTCTACTGTGTACAAGCAGTCCTAAGAAGATTTAGGAGTTTCTTGTCATCTGAAATGAAATATCTAAGAAGAGTAGTAGGGAAAACTAAAAGAGACAAAATCAGAAACACAACAAAAGAATAGGAGATCTAAACCAAAGCTTCA
>JAXRKP010000921.1:35000-40000 GCA_037039925.1 Doris montereyensis | reverse complement strand
GCCATAGAGGAGAGTGGGACAATAAACGGGGTGTATACTGCCATTCTGGCTTTTGCCGACAATTCTTGTTTACCTTTAAATGCTGTTCATATATTGTTATATATTGTCATTGCCTTTTGGATTATCTGGCTGATATCTTCTCTTAGTTTTCCCTCCGAGTTAATCATTATTCCTAGTCCTAGGTATTTATAGCTTTGAATTTGTTCTAACTTCTCCCTTGCCCAGTTAAAATTGTTGTGTTTTAGTTTCCCTAGTTACTAGCATTATTTTTGTTTTCTTTGCATTTACTTTAATTCCCTAAACAAATTAGTACGTAATACGGCATGTTGATATTATACTGAAGGTCACTTTTTGATTTTCCAAACAGAACTAAATCATCAGCAAATAAAAGCATTGATAGACTTACTAGTGTGAGTTTCACATACCTTAATTTATTTGCTTCAGTTTTGAGGATGAACGTGCGACTGAATTCATAAATGTAATAAACAAAAAAGGACTAACGTTACAACCTTGTATTATTCCTATATCTACATCATATTCTTCTGAAAAGTTTCCAGTATTCTCACTGCACATTTTGGTTTATTGTAAAAACGTTTTATAGCTTCTATTAAATGCCATAGTTTATCCTACCACACAGTGTCAAATGCCTTCTACAAGTCAATACAATAGAGGCGAAAGTCTATGTTTATTTCAAGGAATTTTTCCATTATTTGTCTAATTGTAAATATGTGGTCTTGTACACTTCTTCCTCGTCTAAACGCACTCTGGTATTTTTCGATCTGATCCTCTACTCTTTTCCTTAGTCTCATTTCCAGTATCCTGGCATACACTTTTCCTGGTACGCTAAGTAGTGATATCCCTCTAAAGGTTTGAGCATTCCATAGTTGATCCTTTCTTGGTACTACCGTTCCCTTTTTCCAGTCGTGTGTCATCTGTTTGGACTTCCATGCTTGGTGCCATATTTCATGCAGTAGTTTGTCTGTCTTTCTCCTATGGTTTTAATCATTTCTGGATAAACTTGATCTGCTCCTAAGGCCTTTCTTAGGTTAACTTGATGTGTAGCTGTTTGGATTTCTTCCATTGAGATATCTGCATCTCCAACTGTTTCATCTGGATTAATTGTTATTTTTACTAGTTCATTTGTACTCCTTATTTGTTATGTTCTGGAGAGATAATGCAATTATTGAAAATGTTTTCTCCACGTTTCCATGATTTCGCAGTCTTCCTTTCATTATTTCTCTGCGACGCTCTCTTTGGGCATGCTTTGGTCTTTCTCTGTGACGTTCTCAATTTGTCGTATTGGGCATGCTTTGGTCTTTCTCTGTGGCGCTCTCAATTTGTCGTATTGGGAATGTTTTGGTCTTTCTCTGTGACGTTCTTAATTTGTCGTATTGGGCATTATTTGGTCTATCTCTGTGACGTTCTTAATTTGTCGTATTGGGCATGCTTTGGTCTTTCTCTGTGACGTTCTTAATTTGTCGTATTGGGCATGCTTTGGTCTTTCTCTGTGGCGTTCTCAATTTGTCGTATTGGGCATGTTTTGGTCTTTCTCTGTGGCACTCTCAATTTGTCGTATTGGGCATGCTTTTATCTTTCTCTGTGGCGTTCTCAATTTGTCGTATTGGGAATGCTTTGGTCTTTCTCTGTGGCACTCTCAATTTGTCGTATTGGGAATGCTGTGGTCTTTCTCTGTGGCGCTCTCAATTTGTCGTATAGGCATGCTTTGGTCTATCTCTGTGGCGCTCTCAATTTGTCGTATTAGACATGCTTTGGTCTATCTCTGTGGTGCTCTCAATTTGTCGTATTAGGCATGGTTTGGCGTTTCTCTGTGGCGCTCTCAATTTGTCGTATTAGGCACGGTTTGGCCTTTCTCTGTGGCGCTCTCAATTTGTCGTATTAGGCATGCTTTGGTCTTTCTCTGTGGCGCTCTCAATTTGTCGTATTGGGCATGCTTTGGCCTTTCTCTGTGGCGCTCTCAATTTGTCGTATTTTGGTCTTTATCTGCGTTCTCAATTTGTCGTATTGGGCATGCTGGTCTGTCTCTGTGGCACTCTCGATTTGTCGTGTTGGGTATGCTTTAGTCTGTCTCTGTGGCACTCTCGATTTGTCGTGTTGGGTATGCTTTAGTCTGTCTCTGTGGCACTCTCGATTTGTCGTATTGGGTATGCTTTGGTCTATCTCTGTGGAGCTCTCAATTTGTCGTATTGGGCATGCTTTGGTATTTCTCGGTGGCGTTCCCAATTTGTCGTATTGGGCATGCTTTGGTCTTTCTTTGAGGCGTTCTCAATTTGCATTGGGCATGTTTTGGCCTGGTCTTTCTCCTGCTCTTAATTGCCACCCCCGGAAACAGCTTTAGATTTCCTTGATAGTTTTCCTGAAATTTTTGTCCAAACTCTTCCCATTGGTCCTACTTTGCTTTCCTCACTTCCTCTGTGGCGATAGTTTTTTTTACTCACGTAATCTATCCTATCCTCTGGCCTCTTTGTTTGCAAATATTTCTTCCAGGTATCCTTCGTTTCTTCGATCTGAGTATTGACATTCTCATTCCACCATGCTGTTCTTTTCCTATCGCTTTTAATTTATTTTCCTACCACATACCTTTTCAGTACAGCAGAGGAGTATTTCCTTATGCAGTGCCATTTTCCTTTTATTTTGCCATCATTCAGATCAATCAGCCTTTCACTGATAAATCATTTTATCCTAGATTGGCATATTTGTTTTATTTTCGGTCTATTTAGTTCTTCTAGTTTGAGTTTAGTAGCTTTCTTTTCTATCCTTTTCTGTTTGTTTTCCTCAGTCACTAATCTTATTTTTGCAATCACTAGGTAATGATCAATATATCTCAGCTCCTCTGTTTACTCTTTCATCCATTGTACCGTAAAAAAGAAAGAGTTATGATTGATTTGTCACTTCTATCTTCATTACTCTTCTATATTTGTGAACATCTTTATGTGGGAAAAAGGTTTAGGCTATTTTCCTGTTATTCTTTAGGTAAAAGTCTATTATTCTCTTTCCTTTGGAGATGTTGTTGTCTCTCCTTCTTACCTATTATTACTCCACATGATATGTCTTTGCATTGATCCCACTCTAGGGTTTAATCTCCTAAAACCATTGAATCTGTCTGTTTCTTTACAATGTGCAGCTGGTTTTGTTTTGCTCACCAGTCCCTGGCACCTTGGGGAAAAGCAACAATAACAACAAAAACAACAACACTTGATGGTTTTCCTCAGCAGATAGTTTGAAAAGTGTGTGTGTACAGAGAAGTGTGAACGTGTGTATGTATGTATATGCGATCTCAGATGCAATGTACAGACATACTGACATATAAAAAAAGAATTAGAATTATGTGCACACGCACGCGCAAGCATTCTTCTCCTCTCCCCTCTCATTTGACCTCGTTTCAGTTGTTCCCTCTGACTGCGTGATGTCTGTGTAAGTGTGTAGATATTACACACATTTCTAGTTATTCCCTCTGACATTACTGTTTGGTGTCTATTGTAAGTGTAGATATTACACGTTTCTAGTTATTCCCTCACATTACACTAGGCTTAAGTGTGTAGATATTACACGTTTCTAGTTATTCTCTGACATTACACTGTGTGATGTCTGTGTAAGTGTGTAGATATTACACGTTTCTAGTTATTCCTCTGACATTACACTGTGTGATGTCTGTGTAAGTGTGTAGATATTACACGTTTCTAGTTATTCCCTCTGGACATTACACTGTGTGGTGTCTGTGTAAGTGTGTAGCTATTACACGTTTCTAGTTATTCCCTCTGGACATTACACTGTGTGGTGTCTGTGTAAGTGTGTAGATATTACACTGGGCTTCAGTTGTCGGACGAAGGCTACATCCGAGAAATCATATGTTTTGATCTGTTTACTTGGGGTAGGCGGTTGACCTGTTCTACTACATGGGTCTTAATTCCTTATTTTCTCTGAGTTTACATATTCTGTTGTTTTTGTTATTCCTTGTTTCGTTTTAATTGACTGCATATGGAAGACGTTCAAAATGTAAATTAAACAAACCCATTCTGTCTGCTTTGATGGTTTTGCAGCTTATTGTTGTTTATCAATGCCTGTTTTTTTTGGGGGAGGGGGCATTGACAAATCGTTTAAGTCTAAAAAAAATAAAAAATTGTACATACAATGTTTACCATTATAAAAGTATTTAATGTTCCACACACGCGACATACAAACAACCCAACTACATGACCCTTGAAATCATCGCCCATGAGCAGTCAGAGTTAAACCAAACACTCAAAATCCTTTGTTACTCTCGTCTCTGTCTTGTCCAACGTCCTGGCTTCGGATTTGATTTTCCAACCTCAGACAGTCGATCACACAGAGTCGCTTAAACACATTAGCCAGCCTCGTTCTGGTGAGTCGTGGCGTCATTTCGAAACAGACAGGAACTCCCTAACTGGCGCCCCTATCGGCTGGGGTCAAGGTAGCGATGAGATGAAAGCGTCCACGCCCCTGATTAACTCAGTGGATGTCAGCTTTCCAACCCGTGCGCCATAGAAATTGACCATTAAGTGAAATCCAGTTAACTTTACGTGCTTGCTTTGATGACACCCCCTTCTTTTTCCTCTTCCACCCCTTTCTCCCCTTCCCAGATAAATAAACGAGGGCAACAAGAGAAAAATGGCGCATCTTCACATCCGTTACACGGGGCACTCGGTAGTCCAGAAACAAGTGTCGCGCTCTCTACTGAAAGGTTGTTGGTTCGAGATCTCTATTGAAATGATGTTGGTTAGAGATTTCTACTGAAAGGTTGTTGGTTAGAGATTTCTACTGAAAGGTTGTTGGTTCGAGATTTCTACTGGAAAGGATGTTGGTTAGAGATTTCTACTAAAAAGGTTGTTGGTTAGAGGTTTCTACTGAAATGATGTTAATTGGAGATTTCTACTGAAATGATGTTGGTTCGAGATCTCTACTGAAAGGTTGTTGGTTAGAGATTTCTACTGAAAAGGTTGTTGGTTAGAGATCTCTACTGA
>JAXRKP010000921.1:27500-30000 GCA_037039925.1 Doris montereyensis | reverse complement strand
CACTGTCAATTCATCAGTGTAAATTCATCCCTATCAATTTATCACTATCAATTCATCCCTATCAATTTATCACTATCAATTTATCACTATCAATTCATCACTGTCAACTCATCACTATCAATTTATCATTATTAATTTATTACTATCCAATATATCACTATCAATTCATCAATATCAATTTATCACTGTCAATTTATCACTATCAATTCATCACTATCAATTTATAAATATCAATTTGTCACTATCAATTTATCATTTCAATTTATAACTATCAATTCATCCCTATCACTTTATCACTATCAATTCATGGCTATCAATTTATCACTGAATTTATCTATCAATTTATCACTATCAATTCATCACTATCAATTTATCCTTATTCATTGATCACAACAATTTATCACAGCAATTTTTATCATTATCAATTTATCACAGTCAACTCATCACTGTCACTTTATCACTGTCGACTCACTCGCTATCAATTTATCACTAGGAATTCATCCCTATCAATTTATCAATACTATGAATTCATCCCTATCATTTATCACTATGAATTCATCCCTATCAATTTATCACTATCAATTCACCCCTATCAATTTATCACGATCAACTCATCCCTATCAATTTGTCACTATCAATTTATCACTATCAATTTATCACTATCAATATATCACTATCATCACTATCAATCAATCACTATCAATTTATCTCTATCAATTCATCGCTATCAATTTATCTCTATCAATTGATTATTATCAATATTCATCACTATCTAGTTCTCACTCACACTTGACGTATTGTTTCTGACACCAAAGACAAAAAGTGACGCAAGGGGAATGGCGAATGTGAAAAAGAAAGGACATCGAACAATGTTAATGCCCCATAGGAACAAATCGAGATAAATGCAAGGAATGGAGAGAAGATAAAAACCTTGTCCACCCTGGGGATTAACTTGCGACCTCGTCGGCACCCATCGGCACCCATCGGCACCGATCACTTTGCAATTACAAAAAAGGATGCTACCAACCTTGTATCGTCTTTGTTCCTATAGGGCTTTGATATTATTCAATGTCATTTCTTTCACTTTGTTCCTATATGAATTTGATATTATTCAATGTCATTTCTTTCACTTTGTTCCTATAGGGCTTTGATATTATTCAATGTCATTTCTTTCACTTCCTATATGAATTTGATATTATTCAATGTCATTTCTTTCACTTCCATAATTATATTATTCAATGTCATTTCTTTCACTTTGTTCCTATATTTTGATATTATTCAATGTCATTTCTTTCACTTCCATATTATTCAATGTCATTATTCAATGTCATATTTCCAATGTTCCTATATGAATTTGATATTATTCAATGTCATTTCTTTCACTTTTTGTTCCTATAGGGCTTGATATTATTCAATGTCATTTCTTTCACTTTGTTCCTATATGAATTTGATATTATTCAATGTCATTTCTTTTACTTTGTTCCTATAGGAATTTGATATTATTCAATATCATTTCTTTCCTTTTGTTCCTATATGAATTTGATATTATTCAATATCATTTCTTTCACTTTGTTCCCATAGGGCTTTGATATTATTCAGTGTCATTTCTATCACTTTGTTCCTATAGGGCTTTTATATTATTCAATATCATTTCTTTCACTTTGTTCCTATAGGGCTTTTATATTATTCAATATCATTTGTTCCTATATGAATTTGATATTCTTCAATGCCATTTCTTTCACTTTGTTCCTATATGAATTTGATATTCTTCAATGCCATTTCTTTCACTTTGTTCCTATATGAATTTGATAGTATTCAATGCCATTTCTTTCACTTTGTTCCTATATGAATTTGATAGTATTTAATGCCATTTCTTTCACTTTGTTCCTATATGAATTTGACAGTATTCAATGCCATTTCTTTCACTTTGTTCCTATATGAATTTGATAGTATTCAATGCCATTTTTTTCACTTTGTTTCTATAGGGCGTTGATATTATTAAATACCATTTCTTTCACTTTGTTTCCGACACCGAAGCAAGGGGATTTCGTCTGAATCCTCTTGAACTTGACATTTGCCTTTACTGATACTTCTCAATGTCAATGTCACATGGCAATTCACCGGTCAAACGCAGTTAATGCCTAGAGATGCCCTCTGGAGGATTTGTAATTTTGTATAGTCTTAAATTTCATAAAGTGATCTAAAATTAACAAAGAAATATATGTGTCGGTTGTAACTATTGTCAATAGAGTGACATGAAGTTAGTCAAAACAGTGTAGGTGTCGTTTGTCAGTAGAATAGTGTGAAGTTAGTCAAAACAGTGTAGGTGTCGTTTGTCAGTAGAGTGGATGTAGTAGAATAGTGTCGAAGTTAGTCAAAACAGTGTAGGTGTTTTGTCAGTTGTGTGAAGTTAGTCAAAACAGTGTAGGTTTCGTTTGTCAGTAGAATAGTGTGAAGTTAGTCAAAACAGTGTAGGTTTTCGTTTGTCAGTAGAATAGTG
>JAXRKP010000921.1:15000-22500 GCA_037039925.1 Doris montereyensis | reverse complement strand
TCTTTCTTGTTTTTTGAAATCGTTCAGGGAACTATAGGAAGTACATGTATCTCAGCAAAACAATGGGAAAGGGGTTGGTTCTTACCCACATCCACCACTAGTGTAATCTCAAGGATAATTGGTAGGTTGCTATGTTTAGGCTTTAATGTTCGTGTGACGTATTGTAATGAATGTCTAGCTAACTCTATCCCTTGCAGATTCCACGTCAGGAAGGATTTGCCAAACTCATCATTTAATGGTAGATCAGGTAACCACGTGATGACGTCAATATCACATTTCAGTAGCTACTCACTGGGTTTTCATGGCCATTTCATTATGTTGTCTTTGTTTAAAACGTAGGTAGATTTGTTTTGAGGTGTTATATTTCTTGAAACCTGAAATAGAAATCAAAGGGAGAGAAGGATGATTTGATTTGATTGTGTCCACGTCCAGAACTAGTTTAATGGCAAAATTTGCTGATAGGGTTCTTGATTCAGCCGCTACTGTCCTGTAAACGACATTTTGTTTGAGAGCCCTGACCTCTGGACCACCGAGTCCCTTTTATGGAGAGGGGGGGCGACAAAAGAGAAAAGGAAAAAAGGACAAGACAGAAAGCATAATATTAATAAGAAAAAACCCAAAATGAATGATAATTATTTTCAAAAACCTTTATGTTTACATTTTTGTTGTGACAAATAAATAGTGACAAACTGCTAGTTAAATGGGCGGTACTGTTACAAAGCAGATATATTGAAATGGTTTATTAAAGTACTTGCAGTAACTTTCTAGATGGCAAGACTTGAAGTGACTTGGAGAGAGCTCGAGATGTTGTTACAATAATGATAATAAGAAAATATTGACAACTCGTTATTCAATGCATGTGATCATCAAGGAACTGAGAGTCTAAGAATAATTTGATTTGATTTGATTTGGTTTTATTTGATTTGATTTGATTTACCCATATCCACAACTAAGGTAATCTCAGGGCTTATGCTTGGATATTCTGTTTTGCCCAGACTGACCTGTAAACACCCAAGGGACCTGTAAGGTGCACAGAATGTTGTAATTTGCACATGGGATCTCACTTTTATCTAGGTGTCGATCCATCTACCTGGACAAGGGCCTTGAACCCACTACGTTTTGCTTGAGAGATTGACACCTTGCCTCTGGACTACGGGAGTCGGCCTCCCCCCTAAAGATTAGTAATAACATGAATCTTAAAACGGTAAAATTTGATAAAATAAACCCAAACCCAATTACAGGACTTAACATGAATCTTAAAAATGGTAGAATTTGATAATAAAAAACCAAACTCAATTATATGACTTAACGTGAATCTTAAAATGGTAGAATTTGATAATAAAAAACCAAACCCAATTATATGACTTAACGTGAAGCTTAAAATGGTAGAATTTGATAATAAAAACCAAACCCAATTATAGGATTTAACACGAATCTTAAAATAGTAGAATTTGATGATAAAACCAAATCCAATTATAGGACTTAACATGAATTTCAAAATGGTAGGAATTTGAACACCATGTCATGAATCCGCTAACCCTCCATGGACGTGGGGAGGGGGCACTGCGCCATGAGCTGTCGCATCACTAGTTTCGACTTCTATCCTCTCCTGAGCCAAGGTTTTATTTTCCTCCAAGGCCATTACGATCCATAGAGCCGAAGCGTATGCCGGTGTCTATAACCGAAGTGGAACGTGTGACAATAATCACCCCCTAGACAGGACTATCCTGATGCTGGTTTACTTCCAGGCTATCGCTTGTACCTGGGTCGAGTGGGCGAAAATGCGTGTTAAGTGTATGTCCCAAGGAACAGAACATCGGACCTAATTTTGTTAGGTTGTGAACACCGGGACTTTTGATCTCCAGTCGGACAGCCGAACCATTTGACCACTGACATCACTCTAAGTGAGGGTTTGGGTCTGGGTGGAAACTTCTTCCTGTCCACTCTGTTTTGTTATCTTCCCTTGTTCTTCTTGTTATTCTTATTTCTGTCTTCATTTTCTTTTGTTCCCACCACGGTGCCTTGTAAGGTAAGTTTGAGAAGGCAATTTGATGTTGTAGTATGGCTGTATCAAGTCTATGTTCTTGCCTTCGCAAAGGTTGATACATAAGTTCTTGCTTATTATGTTCTATCATCTCTGTAGTTGTTCGTAGATCTGCTGTTAGAGGCCCATGATTTGCCACTGTGTAAACGGACGTATATGGCAAGTAAACCATATAAATAAACAATCAATGGAAGGCGTCTTTCATAATCATTATTTGCTTTGAATGAGAAGAGAGAGAGGGAGAAAAAAAGCAACGAAGTAAAACCTGCAGGGAAAGAAAGAAAACAGACAGAGAGAGAGAGAGAGAGAGAGAGAGAGAGAGAGAGAGAGAGAGAGAGAGAGAGAGAGAGAGAGAGAGAGAGAGAGAGAGAGAGAGAGAGAGAGAGAGAGAGAGAGAGAGAGAGAGAGAGAGAGAGAGAGAGAGAGAGAGAGAGAGAGAGAGACAGAGAGAGAGAGAGTCCTTTCTTTGTCTAGTCTCTGTGTGTGTGTGTGAGTGTGTGTGTGTGTGTGACATACACACACACACAGAAAGAGAGAGAGAAAGAGAGGTCCTTTCTTTGTCTAGTCTCTCATGAAATGCTAGACCAGGTCTTTTCTTTGTCTAGTCTCTAATGAAATGCTAGACCAGGTCCTTTCTTTGTCTAGTCTCTCATGAAATGCTAGACCAGGTCCTTTCTTTGTCTAGTCTCTAATGAAATGCTAGACCAGGTCCTTTATTTGTCTAGTCTCTAATGAAATGCTAGACCAGGTCCTTTCTTTGTCTTTCTTTGAAATGCTAGACCATTTCCTTTCTTTGTCTAGTCTCTCATGAAATGCTAGACCAGGTCCTTTCTTTGTCTAGTCTCTAATGAAATCTCCAGGTCCTTTCTTTGTCTAATGAAATGCTAGACCAGGTCCTTTGAAATGCTAGACCAGGTCCTTTATTTGTCTAGTCTCTAATGAAATGCTAGACCAGGTCCTTTCATTTGTCTAGTCTCTCATGAAATGCTAGACCAGGTCCTTTATTTGTCTAGTCTTTCTTTGTCTAGTCTCTCATGAAATGCTAGACCAGGTCCTTTATTTGTCTAGTCTCTAATGAAATGCCAGGACCAGGTCCTTTATTTGTCTAGTCTCTCATGAAATGCTATGTCTAGTCTCTAATGAAGTGCTAGACCAGTCCTTTATTTGTCTAGTCTCTCATGAAATGCTAGATCAGGTCCTTTATTTGTCTAGTCTCTCATGAAATGCTAGACCAGGTCCTTTCTGTTTCCTAGTCTCTCATGAAAATGCTAGACCAGGTCCTTTCTTTGTCTAGTCTCTAATGAAATGCTAGACCAGGTCCTTCTGTTTCTAGTCTCTCAGGAATTGCTATGGACCAGGTCCCTTTCTTTGTCTAGTCCTCTAGTGAAGTGCTAGACCAGGTCCTTTATTTGGTCTAGTCCCTCTAATGGAAATGCCTAGACCAGGGTCCTTTATTTGTCTAGTCTTTCATGAGAAATGCTAGAGCAGGTCCCTTTCTGGTTGTCTAGGTCCTCTAATGATAAGGCTAGACCAGGTCCTTTCTGTTTCTAGTCCCCTCTAATGAAATGCAAGGACCAGGTCTTTCTGTTTCTAGTCCTCTCATGAAACTGCTAGGGACCAGGTCGCTTTGCTTTGCTCTAGTCTCTAATAGAAATGCTAGGACCAGGTTCCCTTTCTGGTTTCTAGTCTCTCATGAAATGCTAGGACCAAGATCCTTTCTGTTTTCCTAGTCCTCTAATGAGATTGCTAGACCATGGTCCCTTTCTGTTTCTAGTCTGTAAATGAAATGCTAGACCAGGTCCTTTCTGTTGTCTAGTCATCTAATGAAATGCCTATGACCAGGTCCTCTTCTGTTTTCTAGTCTCTAATGAAATGGCTAGACCAGGTCCTTTCTGTTTCTAGTCTCTAATGAAATGCTAGACCATTTCCTTTCTTTGTCTAGTCTCTAATGAAATGCTAGACCAGGTCCTTTCTTTGTCTAGGTCTCTCTATGAAATGCTAGAACAGTCCTTTCTTTGGTCTAGTCCTCTAATGAAATGGCTAGAGCCCGGTCCTTGCTTGTGCTAGTCTCGTCTCATTGAAATGCCTAGACCAGGTCCCTTTCTTTGTCTAGTCTCTAAGGAAATTGCTAGACCAGGTCCTGTATCTTTGTCTAGTCTCTAATGAAGTGGCTAGGACCGGGTCCTTTCCTTTGTCTAGTCCTCTAATGAAATGCTAGACCAGGTCCTTTCTTTGTCTAGTCTCTAATGAAATGCTAGACCAGGTCCTTTCTTTTGTCTAGTCTCTAATGAAATGCTATGATCCAGGTCCTTTCTTTGTCCTAGTCTCTAATGAAATGCTAGACCATGTCCCTTTCTTTTGTCCTAGTCCTCTAATGAAAATGCCTAGACCAGGTCCTTTCTTTTGTCCTAGTCTCTCATGAAATGCTAGACCCAGGTCCTTTATTTGTCTATGTCTCCTCATGAAATGCTAGACCAGGGTCCTTTCTTTCTGTGTCTACGTCTCTAATGAAATGCTAGACCAGGTCCTTTATTTGTCTAGTCTCTCATGAAATGCTAGACCAGGTCCTTTATTTGTCTAGTCTCTAATGAAGTGCTAGACCAGGTCCTTATTTGTCTAGTCTCTCATGAAATGCTAGACCAGGTCCTTTCTTTGTCTAGTCTCTAATGAAATGCTAGACCAGGTCCTTTCTTTGTCTAGTCTCTCATGAAATGCTAGACCAGGTCCTTTATTGTCTAGTCTCTCATGAAGTGCTAGACCAGGTCCTTTATTTGTCTAGTCTCTAATGAAGTGCTAGACCAGGTCCTTTATTTGTCTAGTCTCTCATGAAATGCTAGACCAGGTCTTTATTTGTCTAGTCTCTCATGAAATGCTAGACCAGGTCCTTTCTGTTTCTAGTCTCTAATGAAATGCTAGACCGGTCCTTTCTGTTTCTAGTCTCATGAAATGCTAGACCAGGTCCTTTCTTTGTCTAGTCTCTAATGAAATGCTAGACCAGGTCCTTTCTTTTTCTAGTCTCTCATGAAATGCTAGACCAGGTCCTTTCTGTTTCTAGTCTCTAATGAGATGCTAGACCAGGTCCTTTCTGTTTCTAGTCTGTAATGAAATGCTAGACCAGGTCCTTTCTTTTTCTAGTCTCTAATGAAATGCTAGACCAGGTCCTTTCTGTTTCTAGTCTCTAATGAAATGCTAGACCAGGTCCTTTCTGTTTCTAGTCTCTAATGAAATGCTAGACCATTTCCTTTCTTGTCTAGTCTCTAATGAAATGCTAGACCATTTCCCTTTCTTTTTCTAGTCCTGTCATGAAATGCTAGGGACCAGGTCCTTTCTTTGTCTAGTCTCTAATGAAATGCTAGACCAGGTCCTTTCTTTTGTCTAGTCTCTCATGAAATGCTAGACCAGGTCCTTTCTTTGTCTAGTCTCTAATGAAATGCTAGACCAGGTCCTTTCTTTGTCTAGTCTCTAATGAAATGCTAGACCAGGTCCTTCTTTGTCTAGTTCCCACGAAATGCTAGACCAGGTCCTTTCTTTGTCTAGTCTCTAATGAAATGCTAGGACCAGGTCCCTTCTTTTTGTCTAGTCTCTAATGAAATGCTACAGACCAGGTCCTTTTCTTTGTCTAGTCTCTAATGAAATGCTAGACCATGTCCTTTCTTTGTCTAGTTCTAATGAAATGCTAGACCAGGTCCTTTCTTTGTCTAGTCTCTCATGAAAATGCTAGACCAGGTACTTTATTTGTCTAGTCTCTCATGAAATGCTAGACCAGGTCCTTTATTTGTCTAGTCTCTAATGAAATGCTAGACCAGGTCCTTTCTTTGTCTAGTCTCATGAAATGCTAGACCAGGTCCTTTATTTGTCTAGTCTCTAATGAAATGCTAGACCAGGTCCTTTCTTTGTCTAGTCTCTAATGAAATGCTAGACCAGGTCCTTTCTTTGTCTAGTCTCTCATGAAATGCTAGACCAGGTCCTTTCTTTGTCTAGTCTCTCATGAAATGCTAGACCAGGTCCTTTATTTGTCTAGTCTCTAATGAAATAAGCACAGGTCCTTTATTTGTCTAGTCTCTCATGAAATGGTAGACCAGGTCCTTTATTTGTCTAGTCTCTCATGAAATGCTAGACCAGGTCCTTTCTTTGTCTAGTCTCTCATGAAATGCTAGACCAGGTCCTTTCTGTTTCTAGTCTGTAATGAAATGCTAGACCAGGTCCTTTCTGTTTCTAGTCTCTCATGAAATGCTAGACCAGGTCCTTTATTTGTCTAGTCTCTAATGAAGTGCTAGACCAGGTCTTTTATTTGTCTAGTCTCTAATGAAATGCTAGACCAGGTCCTTTATTTGTCTAGTCTCTCATGAAATGCTAGACCAGGTCCTTCTGTTTTCTAAATGAAATGCTAGACCAGGTCCTTTCTTTGTCTAGTCTCTAATTTAGACCAGGTCTAGTCTCTCATGAAATGCTAGACCAGGTCCTTTCTGTTTCTAGTCTCTAATGAAATGCTAGACCAGGTCCTTTCTTTTCTAGTCTCAATGAAATGCTAGACCAGGTCCTTTCTTTGTCTAGTCTCTAATGAAATGCTAGACCAGGTCCTTTTGTTTCTAGTCTCTCATGAAATGCTAGACCAGGTCCTTTCTGTTTCTAGTCTCTAATGAAATGCTAGACCAGGTCCTTTCTGTTTCTAGTCTCTAATGAAATGCTAGACCAGGTCCTTTCTTTGTCTAGTCTCTAATGAAATGCTAGACCAGGTCCTTTCTTTGTCTAGTCTCTCATGAAATGCTAGACCAGGTCCTTTCTGTTTCTAGTCTCTCATGAAATGCTAGACCAGGTCCTTTCTGTTTCTAGTCTCTAATGAAATGCTAGACCAGGTCCTTTCTTTGTCTAGTCTCTAATGAAATGCTAGACCAGGTCCTTTCTTTGTCTAGTCTCTAATGAAATGCTAGACCAGGTCCTTTCTGTTTCCTAGTCTCTAATGAAATGCTAGACCATGTCCTTTCTGTTTCTAGTCTCTAATGAAATGCTAGACCATTTCCTTTCTTTGTCTAGTCTCTAATGAAATGCTAGACCATTTGCTTTCTTTGTCTAGTCTCTAATGAAATGCTAGACCAGGTCCTTTTCTTTGTCTAGTCTCTAATGAAATGCTAGACCAGGTCCTTTCTTTTTCTAGTCTCTAATGAAATGCTAGACCAGGTCCTTTCTGTTTCTAGTCTCTAATGAAATGCTAGACCAGGTCCTTTCTTTGTCTAGTCTCTAATGAAATGCTAGACCAGGTCCTTTCTTTGTCTAGTCTCTAATGAAATGCTAGACCAGGTCCTTTCTTTGTCTAGTCTCCTAATGAAATGCTAGACCAGGTCCTTTCTGTTGTCTAGTCTCTCTCATGAAATGCTAGACCAGGTCCTTTCTTTGTCTAGTCTCTAATGAAATGCTAGACCATGTCCTTTCTTTTGTCTAGTCTCTAATGAAATGCT
>JAXRKP010000921.1:0-10000 GCA_037039925.1 Doris montereyensis | reverse complement strand
ACAGGGACGTCTAGATACTCCCATATACATCCCTAATACACACTCTGTTTACAGGGACGTATAGATGCTCCCATAGACATCCCTAATACACACTCTGTTTACATGGACGTCTAGATGCTCCCATAGACATGCCTAATACACATATTGTTTACAGGGACGTCTAGATATTCCCATATACGTCCCTAATACACACTCTGTGGATAGGGACGTCTAGATGCTCCCATATACATCCCTAATACACACTCTGTTTACATGGACGTCTAGATGGTCCCATAGACGTCCCTAATACACACTCTGTTTACAGGGACGTCTAGATGCTCCCATATACATCCCTAATACACACTCTGTTTACATGGACGTCTTCTAGATGCTCTCATAGACGTCCCTAATACACACTCTGTATACAGGGACGTATAGATACTCCCATATACATCCCTAATACACACTCTGTTTACAGGGACGTCTAGATGCTCTCATAGACATCCCTAATACACACTCTGTTTACAGGGACGTCTAGATGCTCCCATATACATCCCTAATACACACTCTGTATACAGGGACGTCTAGATGGTCCCATAGACATCCCTAATACACACTCTGTTTACATGGACGTCTAGATGGTCCCATAGACATCCCTAATACACACTCTGTTTACAGGGACGTATAGATACTCCCATATACATCCCTAATACACACTCTGTTTACATGGACGTCTAGATGGTCCCATAGACATCCCTAATACACACTCTGTTTACAGGGACGTATAGATACTCCCATATACATCCCTAATACACACTCTGTTTACATGGACGTCTAGATGCTCTCATAGACATCCCTAATACACACTCTGTATACAGGGACGTCTAGATGCTCTCATAGACATCCCTAATACACACTCTGTTTACAGGGACGTCTAGATGCTCTCATAGACATCCCTAATACACACTCTGTATACAGGGACGTCTAGATGCTCCCATAGACATCCCTAATACACACTCTGTTTACAGGGACGTCTAGATGCTCCCATAGACATCCCTAATACACACTCTGTTTACAGGGACGTCTAGATGCTCTCATAGACGTCCCTAATACACACTCTGTTTACATGGACGTCTAGATGCTCTCATAGACGTCCCTAATACACACTCTGTATACAGGGACGTATAGATACTCCCATATACATCCCTAATACACACTCTGTTTACAGGGACGTCTAGATGCTCTCATAGACATCCCTAATACACACTCTGTTTACAGGGACGTCTAGATGCTCTCATAGACATCCCTAATACACACTCTGTTTACAGGGACGTATAGATGCTCCCATAGACATCCCTAATACACACTCTCTTTACAGGGACGTCTAGATGCTCCCATAGACGTCCCTAATACACACTCTGTATACAGGGACGTCTAGATGCCCTCATAGACATCCCTAATACACACTCTGTTTACAGGGACGTCTAGATGCTCCCATAGACGTCCCTAATACACACTCTGTTTACAGGGACGTATAGATACTCCCATAGACATCCCTAATACACACTCTGTTTACAGGGACGTCTAGATACTCCCATAGACATCCCTAATACACACTCTGTATACAGGGACGTCTAGCTACTCCCATATACATCCCTAATGCACACTCTGTTTACAGGGACGTATAGATGGTCCCATAGACATCCCTAATACACACTCTGTTTACAGGGACGTCTAGCTACTCCCATATACATCCCTAATACACACTCTGTTTACAGGGACCTCTAGCTACTCCCATATACATCCCTAATACACACTCTGTTTACAGGGACGTATAGATGCTCCCATATACATCCCTAATACACACTCTGTTTACAGGGACGTATAGATGCTCCCATATACATCCCTAATACACACTCTGTTTACAGGGACGTCTAGATACTCCCATATACATCCCTAATACACACTCTGTTTACAGGGACGTATAGATGCTCCCATAGACATCCCTAATACACACTCTGTTTACATGGACGTCTAGATGCTCCCATAGACATCCCTAATACACATATTGTTTACAGGGACGTCTAGATATTCCCATATACGTCCCTAATACACACTCTGTTTACAGGGACGTCTAGATGCTCCCATATACATCCCTAATACACACTCTGTTTACATGGACGTCTTCTAGATGCTCTCATAGACGTCCCTAATACACACTCTGTATACAGGGACGTATAGATACTCCCATATACATCCCTAATACACACTCTGTTTACAGGGACGTCTAGATGCTCTCATAGACATCCCTAATACACACTCTGTTTACATGGACGTCTTCTAGATGCTCTCATAGACATCCCTAATACACACTCTGTTTACAGGGACGTCTAGATGCTCTCATATACATCCCTAATACACACTCTGTTTACAGGGACGTCTAGATGCTCCCATATACATCCCTAATACACACTCTGTTTACAGGGACGTATAGATGCTCCCATAGACATCCCTAATACACACTCTGTTTACAGGGACGTCTAGATGGTCCCATAGACATCCCTAATACACACTCTGTATACAGGGACGTCTAGATGGTCCCATAGACATCCCTAATACACACTCTGTATACAGGGACGTATAGATACTCCCATATACATCCCTAATACACACTCTGTATACAGGGACGTATAGATACTCCCATATACATCCCTAATACACACTCTGTTTACATGGACGTCTAGATGGTCCCATAGACATCCCTAATACACACTCTGTTTACAGGGACGTATAGATACTCCCATATACATCCCTAATACACACTCTGTTTACATGGACGTCTAGATGCTCTCATAGACATCCCTAATACACACTCTGTTTACAGGGACGTATAGATGCTCCCATAGACATCCCTAATACACACTCTGTTTACAGGGACGTCTAGATGCTCCCATAGACGTCCCTAATACACACTCTGTATACAGGGACGTCTAGATGCTCTCATAGACATCCCTAATACACACTCTGTTTACAGGGACGTCTAGATGCTCCCATAGACGTCCCTAATACACACTCTGTTTACAGGGACGTATAGATACTCCCATAGACATCCCTAATACACACTCTGTTTACAGGGACGTCTAGATACTCCCATAGACATCCCTAATACACACTCTGTATACAGGGACGTCTAGCTACTCCCATATACATCCCTAATACACACTCTGTTTACAGGGACGTCTAGCTACTCCCATATACATCCCTAATACACACTCTGTTTACAGGGACGTCTAGCTACTCCCATATACATCCCTAATACACACTCTGTTTACATGGACGTCTAGCTACTCCCATATACATCCCTAATACACACTCTGTTTACATGGACGTCTAGCTACTCCCATATACATCCCTAATAGACACTCTGTTTACAGGGACGTCTAGATACTCCCATAGACATCCCTAATACACACTCTGTTTACAGGGACGTATAGATGCTCCCATATACATCCCTAATACACACTCTGTTTACAGGGACGTCTAGATGCTCCCATATACATCCCTAATACACACTCTGTTTACAGGGACGTCTAGATACTCCCATATACATCCCTAATACACACTCTGTTTACAGGGACGTATAGATGCTCCCATAGACATCCCTAATACACACTCTGTTTACATGGACGTCTAGATGCTCCCATAGACATCCCTAATACACATATTGTTTACAGGGACGTCTAGATATTCCCATATACGTCCCTAATACACACTCTGTGGATAGGGACGTCTAGATGCTCCCATATACATCCCTAATACACACTCTGTTTACATGGACGTCTAGATGGTCCCATAGACGTCCCTAATACACACTCTGTTTACAGGGACGTCTAGATGCTCCCATATACATCCCTAATACACACTCTGTTTACATGGACGTCTTCTAGATGCTCTCATAGACGTCCCTAATACACACTCTGTATACAGGGACGTATAGATACTCCCATATACATCCCTAATACACACTCTGTTTACAGGGACGTCTAGATGCTCTCATAGACATCCCTAATACACACTCTGTTTACAGGGACGTCTAGATGCTCCCATATACATCCCTAATACACACTCTGTATACAGGGACGTCTAGATGGTCCCATAGACATCCCTAATACACACTCTGTTTACATGGACGTCTAGATGGTCCCATAGACATCCCTAATACACACTCTGTTTACAGGGACGTATAGATACTCCCATATACATCCCTAATACACACTCTGTTTACATGGACGTCTAGATGGTCCCATAGACATCCCTAATACACACTCTGTTTACAGGGACGTATAGATACTCCCATATACATCCCTAATACACACTCTGTTTACATGGACGTCTAGATGCTCTCATAGACATCCCTAATACACACTCTGTATACAGGGACGTCTAGATGCTCTCATAGACATCCCTAATACACACTCTGTTTACAGGGACGTCTAGATGCTCTCATAGACATCCCTAATACACACTCTGTATACAGGGACGTCTAGATGCTCCCATAGACATCCCTAATACACACTCTGTTTACAGGGACGTCTAGATGCTCCCATAGACATCCCTAATACACACTCTGTTTACAGGGACGTCTAGATGCTCTCATAGACGTCCCTAATACACACTCTGTTTACATGGACGTCTAGATGCTCTCATAGACGTCCCTAATACACACTCTGTATACAGGGACGTATAGATACTCCCATATACATCCCTAATACACACTCTGTTTACAGGGACGTCTAGATGCTCTCATAGACATCCCTAATACACACTCTGTTTACAGGGACGTCTAGATGCTCTCATAGACATCCCTAATACACACTCTGTTTACAGGGACGTCTAGATGCTCCCATAGACATCCCTAATACACACTCTGTTTACAGGGACGTCTAGATGCTCCCATAGACGTCCCTAATACACACTCTGTATACAGGGACGTCTAGATGCCCTCATAGACATCCCTAATACACACTCTGTTTACAGGGACGTCTAGATGCTCCCATAGACGTCCCTAATACACACTCTGTTTACAGGGACGTATAGATACTCCCATAGACATCCCTAATACACACTCTGTTTACAGGGACGTCTAGATACTCCCATAGACATCCCTAATACACACTCTGTATACAGGGACGTCTAGCTACTCCCATATACATCCCTAATACACACTCTGTTTACAGGGACGTATAGATGGTCCCATAGACATCCCTAATACACACTCTGTTTACAGGGACGTCTAGCTACTCCCATATACATCCCTAATACACACTCTGTTTACAGGGACGTCTAGCTACTCCCATATACATCCCTAATACACACTCTGTTTACAGGGACGTATAGATGCTCCCATATACATCCCTAATACACACTCTGTTTACAGGGACGTATAGATGCTCCCATATACATCCCTAATACACACTCTGTTTACAGGGACGTCTAGATACTCCCATATACATCCCTAATACACACTCTGTTTACAGGGACGTATAGATGCTCCCATAGACATCCCTAATACACACTCTGTTTACATGGACGTCTAGATGCTCCCATAGACATCCCTAATACACATATTGTTTACAGGGACGTCTAGATATTCCCATATACGTCCCTAATACACACTCTGTTTACAGGGACGTCTAGATGCTCCCATATACATCCCTAATACACACTCTGTTTACATGGACGTCTTCTAGATGCTCTCATAGACGTCCCTAATACACACTCTGTATACAGGGACGTATAGATACTCCCATATACATCCCTAATACACACTCTGTTTACAGGGACGTCTAGATGCTCTCATAGACATCCCTAATACACACTCTGTTTACATGGACGTCTTCTAGATGCTCTCATAGACATCCCTAATACACACTCTGTTTACAGGGACGTCTAGATGCTCTCATATATATCCCTAATACACACTCTGTTTACAGGGACGTCTAGATGCTCCCATATACATCCCTAATACACACTCTGTTTACAGGGACGTATAGATGCTCCCATAGACATCCCTAATACACACTCTGTTTACAGGGACGTCTAGATGGTCCCATAGACATCCCTAATACACACTCTGTATACAGGGACGTCTAGATGGTCCCATAGACATCCCTAATACACACTCTGTATACAGGGACGTATAGATACTCCCATATACATCCCTAATACACACTCTGTATACAGGGACGTATAGATACTCCCATATACATCCCTAATACACTCTGTTTACAGGGACATCTGAATGGTCCCATGGGCATTTTCCTTATACCACTCTGTTAGGGACGTCTGAGATGGTCCCTTGGCATCCCTAATACACTCCTGTTTACAGGGACGTCTAGATACTCCCATAGACATCCCTAATACACACTCTGTGGGGACATCTAGATGCTCCCATACACATCCCTAATACACACTCTGTTTACATGGACGTCTAGATACTCCCATATGAACATCCTAATACACACTCTGTTTACATGGACGTCTAGATACTCCCATAGACATCCCTAATACACTCTGTTTCACTCTGTTCCCATAGACATCCCTAATACACACTCTGTATAGGGACGTCTACTCCCATAGACATCCCTAATCCCCATCTAGATACTCCCATAGACATCCTAATACACACTCTGTTTACAGGGACGTCCTAGATACTCTAGACGTCCTAATACACACTCTGTTTACAGGGACGTCTAGATACTTCCCATAGATCCCTAATACACTCTGTTTACAGGGACGTTTAGATGCTCCCATATACATCCTAATACACACTCTGTTTACAGGGACGTTTAGATGCTCCCATATACATCCCTAATACACATCTGTTTACAGGGACGTTTAGATGCTCCCATATACACCCCTATTACACACTCTGTTTACATGGACGTTTAGATACTCCCATAGACACCCCTAATACACACTCTGTTTACAGGGACGTCTAGATACTCTATAGACGTCCCTAATACACACTCTGTTTCCATGGACGTCTAGATGCTCCCATAGACATCCCTAATACACACTCTGTTTCCCATGGACGTCTAGATGCCCCCATAGACATCCCTAATACACCACTCTGTTTACATGGACGTCTAGATATCCCATAGACGTCCCTAATACACACTCTGTTTACAGGGACGTCTAGATGCTCCCATATACATCCCTAATACACACTCTGTTTACATGGACGTCTTCTAGATGCTCTCATAGACGTCCCTAATACACACTCTGTATACAGGGACGTATAGATACTCCCATATACATCCCTAATACACACTCTGTTTACAGGGACGTCTAGATGCTCTCATAGACATCCCTAATACACACTCTGTTTACAGGGACGTCTAGATGCTCCCATATACATCCCTAATACACACTCTGTATACAGGGACGTCTAGATGGTCCCATAGACATCCCTAATACACACTCTGTATACAGGGACGTCTAGATGGTCCCATAGACATCCCTAATACACACTCTGTATACAGGGACGTATAGATACTCCCATATACATCCCTAATACACACTCTGTATACAGGGACGTATAGATACTCCCATATACATCCCTAATACACACTCTGTTTACATGGACGTCTAGATGGTCCCATAGACATCCCTAATACACACTCTGTTTACAGGGACGTATAGATACTCCCATATACATCCCTAATACACACTCTGTTTACATGGACGTCTAGATGCTCTCATAGACATCCCTAATACACACTCTGTTTACAGGGACGTATAGATGCTCCCATAGACATCCCTAATACACACTCTGTTTACAGGGACGTCTAGATGCTCCCATAGACGTCCCTAATACACACTCTGTATACAGGGACGTCTAGATGCTCTCATAGACATCCCTAATACACACTCTGTTTACAGGGACGTCTAGATGCTCCCATAGACGTCCCTAATACACACTCTGTTTACAGGGACGTATAGATACTCCCATAGACATCCCTAATACACACTCTGTTTACAGGGACGTCTAGATACTCCCATAGACATCCCTAATACACACTCTGTATACAGGGACGTCTAGCTACTCCCATATACATCCCTAATACACACTCTGTTTACAGGGACGTCTAGCTACTCCCATATACATCCCTAATACACACTCTGTTTACAGGGACGTCTAGCTACTCCCATATACATCCCTAATACACACTCTGTTTACATGGACGTCTAGCTACTCCCATATACATCCCTAATACACACTCTGTTTACATGGACGTCTAGCTACTCCCATATACATCCCTAATAGACACTCTGTTTACAGGGACGTCTAGATACTCCCATAGACATCCCTAATACACACTCTGTTTACAGGGACGTATAGATGCTCCCATATACATCCCTAATACACACTCTGTTTACAGGGACGTCTAGATGCTCCCATATACATCCCTAATACACACTCTGTTTACAGGGACGTCTAGATACTCCCATATACATCCCTAATACACACTCTGTTTACAGGGACGTATAGATGCTCCCATAGACATCCCTAATACACACTCTGTTTACATGGACGTCTAGATGCTCCCATAGACATGCCTAATACACATATTGTTTACAGGGACGTCTAGATATTCCCATATACGTCCCTAATACACACTCTGTGGATAGGGACGTCTAGATGCTCCCATATACATCCCTAATACACACTCTGTTTACATGGACGTCTAGATGGTCCCATAGACGTCCCTAATACACACTCTGTTTACAGGGACGTCTAGATGCTCCCATATACATCCCTAATACACACTCTGTTTACATGGACGTCTTCTAGATGCTCTCATAGACGTCCCTAATACACACTCTGTATACAGGGACGTATAGATACTCCCATATACATCCCTAATACACACTCTGTTTACAGGGACGTCTAGATGCTCTCATAGACATCCCTAATACACACTCTGTTTACAGGGACGTCTAGATGCTCCCATATACATCCCTAATACACACTCTGTATACAGGGACGTCTAGATGGTCCCATAGACATCCCTAATACACACTCTGTTTACATGGACGTCTAGATGGTCCCATAGACATCCCTAATACACACTCTGTTTACAGGGACGTATAGATACTCCCATATACATCCCTAATACACACTCTGTTTACATGGACGTCTAGATGGTCCCATAGACATCCCTAATACACACTCTGTTTACAGGGACGTATAGATACTCCCATATACATCCCTAATACACACTCTGTTTACATGGACGTCTAGATGCTCTCATAGACATCCCTAATACACACTCTGTATACAGGGACGTCTAGATGCTCTCATAGACATCCCTAATACACACTCTGTTTACAGGGACGTCTAGATGCTCTCATAGACATCCCTAATACACACTCTGTATACAGGGACGTCTAGATGCTCCCATAGACATCCCTAATACACACTCTGTTTACAGGGACGTCTAGATGCTCCCATAGACATCCCTAATACACACTCTGTTTACAGGGACGTCTAGATGCTCTCATAGACGTCCCTAATACACACTCTGTTTACATGGACGTCTAGATGCTCTCATAGACGTCCCTAATACACACTCTGTATACAGGGACGTATAGATACTCCCATATACATCCCTAATACACACTCTGTTTACAGGGACGTCTAGATGCTCTCATAGACATCCCTAATACACACTCTGTTTACAGGGACGTCTAGATGCTCTCATAGACATCCCTAATACACACTCTGTTTACAGGGACGTATAGATGCTCCCATAGACATCCCTAATACACACTCTCTTTACAGGGACGTCTAGATGCTCCCATAGACGTCCCTAATACACACTCTGTATACAGGGACGTCTAGATGCCCTCATAGACATCCCTAATACACACTCTGTTTACAGGGACGTCTAGATGCTCCCATAGACGTCCCTAATACACACTCTGTTTACAGGGACGTATAGATACTCCCATAGAC
>JAXRKP010000920.1:95000-196397 GCA_037039925.1 Doris montereyensis | reverse complement strand
ATGCATTTACCTGGTTTTGAGCTTCTCACATACCTACATTCATTTTCTTCATTTTTGAGGATGCCTTTGCGACTGAATCCATGAATGTGATACACAGAAGAAGACTTAGGTCACAACCCCGTCTTACTCCTATCTCCGAGTCAATGTTTCTCTCACGGAATTGTTCTATTATTTGTCTAATTGTAAATATGTGATCTTGGACACTTCTTCCTTTTTATTTAGTGTTCTTCAATCTGATCCTCTACTTTTTTCCCTTAGTCTAATTTCCAGAATCCTGGCATACACTTTTCATGTGAACGCTAATTAGTGATATCCCTCTATAGCTTGAGCATTCCATAAGTGATCCTTTCTTGTGTATTGGTACTACTGTTCCCTTATTGCAGTCGTCTGGCACCTGTTTGGACCTCCATGCTTGTTGATACATTACATGTTGTAGTTTGTCTGTCTCTCCCTTGGTTTTTAATCATTTCTTGATAAACATGATCTGCTCCTGGGGATTTTCCTAATTTCGCTTTTCTCATAGCTGTTTGAATTTCTTCCATTGAGATATCTACATCTTTAGCTGTCTCATCTCGATTACTTATTACTCTTAATAATTGATCTTTACTCCTTGTTTCATATGTTCTGGAGGAATTATGTAATTGTTGAAACTTCGTTCTCCACGTTTCCATGATTTAGCTGTCTCCCTTCATTATGTCTCCTTTGGTGTTCTTAATTTGTCGTATTGGGCATGCTTTGGTCTTTCTCATGCTCTTCATTGCTCCCAGAGAACAGCTTTTGATTTCCTTGATAGCTTTTCTAGAAGTCTTTGTCCAAACTCTTCTCACTGTTCCTGTTTTGCTTTCCTAACTTCCCTTTGGTGATAGTTCTTTACTCATGTAATCTATCCTATCCTCTGGTCTCTTTGTTTGCATGTATTTCTTCCAGGCATCCTTCGTTTCTTTGATCTTAGTCTTGACATTCTCATTTCACCATGCTGTTCTTTTCCTATCTCCTTTAATTTGTTTCTTGCCACAGACCTCTTCAGTACAACTGAGGAGTGTTTCTTTATACATTTGCCACTTTTCTTATATTGTGCTTTCATTCAGATCCATCTGCCTTTCACTGATATATTTTTTATCCTGGATTGGTATATCTGTTTTACTATTGGTTTATTTAGTTCTACTATTTTGAGTTGAGTAGCTTTCTTCTCTTTCCTTTTCTGTTTGTTTTCTTCAGTTAATAATATCATTTTGGCTATCACTAGGTGATGATCGCTAAATATTTCAGCTCCTCTGCTTACTCTAGCATCCACTGTACTGTAAAAAGGAGCTGCTAACTATTATATAGTCTATGATTGACTTTTCATATCTGTCTTCATTTACTCTTGTATATTTGTGTTGTTCTTTAGGCAAACGTCTATTAGTCTCTCTCCATTTGGAGAAGTTGTTGTCTCTTCTTCTTTACCTGTTACTCCTCTGTGTGTTTCTACGTTGTTGCCTACTCTAGCGTTTAAATCTCTCAAAACCATTAATTCCTGTTTGAGTTTGAGATTCTCTAAAGCTATTTGTAAATCATTTTCGGAGATATATTTTTCTTCTTTGGTGACATCTTCGTTTGGTCCGTAAACTATTAATAATTTAATTTCTCTCCTTTTGGTTTTTTAATATTTACCTCTTAGTAGCCGTGGGCTTACAAATTTCCAACTTTCTAGTAGCATTTCTTGCCTTTTATGCACCAGGAGGCTCATCTGCTCTAGCTCATTTGACATCAACATGAGAAGATTAAAGTATGATTTGGTCGTATATTTTCATTCCTTGGCCTTTTTTCTTTGTTTCTATATTGAAATGTTGCCTACTTTTGAATTTTTCCATTTCTTCAGCTTAATTCAACTCCTTCCACACGCCCAAAATTCTATTGTTCAAAAATCATAGTCGTTTTCTTTTCAGAGTCGTCTTCGAAAGTTGAAGCCGGGTATATCATTGTATATATTACTTTGAATCAGGTTGTTTTGGATAAGCAGGGAATTAGCCCACTGTACCCTGGGTAGATGGTGGGGCTGCCACCTTGAGGCCCCCTGCCAGGCCTTGTTATTTTCTGTCAGGGTTAACTCCCTTAGCCTTTAGTCATTCAAGACCAGCCTGCAGGCAGCAGGTTGTTATTTTCTGTCAGGGTTAACTCCCTTTAGTCTTTGGTCAGTCTAAGTCGGGCCTACAAGGACAGCAAGCTGTTTTCTTTCAGGTGTTAACTCCCTTAGCCTTTGGTCAGCTAAGACCTGCCTTGCAAGGCAGCTGGAGGACTCGTGGGGGGCGGGGATCATCTACTCCCCGTACGTACAGGTGCTTACCTGTCCACTGCCCGGTAAAATCATACACGCTGACAGCAATACATGTATTCAATCAAATTATATCGAGTTGGTCAGTTGGTTATTATTAAGCAGAAGAACGTTATTTTATTCGCAACAACCGTCGGCGAGGTGTAGAAATCAGGTTGTTTGTTTGTTTTTTTTGCTTCATAGCATCTACCTTTTACTAATCAAGTATACATCATATCTGTTTTCCTCTTATGGGGTAACAATTGAACTGAGGCCTTTTAAGGCCGTTATTGTTCACTCAGGCCTTCGGGAAAAAGATTCAAGTCAGGAAGAAGGAAGAGATCCCCGGATCGTTTGGTGGTCGAGTAAGAATTCTCATTAATACATGAGACCCTGGCAAAACCTCTTGTGTCCCTTAGACTCGGTGATGTCCTTAGACTCGTGAGTGTCCTTAGACTCGTGAGTGTCCTTAGACTCGTGAGCGTCCGTTGCGACTCGTGAGCGTCCATTAGACTTCGTGATCGTCCTTAGACTCGTGATCGTCCTTAGACTCGTGAGCAGCCATGCGTTGCTGTGATGCTTGATAAGCCTCGTTTACGGGACGCTAACTCGCAGCAACTCGTCGCATGTTATAATATTACATATTATAATAACGTGATTGTTTTTCAATTTTCTGGCGTACCAGACAGAGTCGACAGATTGTCTTTTTTGTCAAAGATTTTCACCTCGGAAAAAAACTCGAGAAAAGTTTTCCCAACCATGGGCGGGGGCTCGAACCCACTACCTTTTTGGTTGATGAGAGGCGACACCTTACCTCTGGACTACCGAGTTCCCACGTCACCCCGTAAATAAGACGTGTAGTAGAGAAGCATGGTTTTATTGTTCACGACGGGTCAAAAGTTCCTGGACAAGCCTGCTTTTGGCTTTTTTATATTACACGAGTAAGCATAATACAATATAATAT
Organism: Doris montereyensis; assembly: GCA_037039925.1. Taxonomy (NCBI): domain Eukaryota; kingdom Metazoa; phylum Mollusca; class Gastropoda; order Nudibranchia; family Dorididae; genus Doris; species Doris montereyensis. The sequence goes on along the minus strand of JAXRKP010000920.1, from coordinate 193,140 downwards.
ATCATGTATAGTTGTAACATTATTATACATATTATGTATGTGAAACCTCATTTGTGCAAACTTTCTTACAGCATCACGGATATATAATGAAATTGCCTTGATCCGAGCAATATCTAGACATGTGAATGTCAGGTTTCTCTTCACCTTGACAATAGCGGATTAGCAGAAATTGGCTGGTAGTGGTAAGTGCACTTCCACCAGGGCCATTACAGTCCACGAGAGCCGAAGCTTATCCCGCGGTTTCAACAGCGCGAATCAGAAGCGTATCCCTGGTTTCAAACAGCGTGAATCAAAGCTTCTTCTTTTCTTTTTATCCGTTTCAACAGCGTGAATCAAAGCTTATCCTGGTTTCAACAGCGTGAGTCGAAGCGTGATCCCGGTTTCAATCAGCGTGAGTCGAAGCGTATCCCTGGTTTCAACAGCGTGAATCAGAAGCGTATCCTGGTTTCAACAGCGTGAATCGAAGCTTATCCCGGTTTCAATCAGCGTGAATCGGAAAGCGTATCCCGGTTTCAACAGCGTGAATTGGAAGCGTATCCCGGTTTCAACAGCGTGGAATTGAAGCGTATCCCGGTTTCAACAGCGTGAATCGAAGCTGTATCCCGGTTTCAACAGCGTGAATCGAAGGCGTATTCCCGGTTTCAACAGCAGTGAATCGAAGCGTATCCCGGTTTCAACAGGCTGTGAATTGAAGCCGTATCCCGGTTTCAACAGCGTGAATCGAAGCGTATCCCGGTTTTCACACCGGCGTGAATCGAAGCGTTATCTCCGGTTTCAACGGCGTGAATTGAAGCGTATCCCGGTTTTCAACTCAGCGTTGATATTGAAGCGTTTCCCGGTTTCAACAGCGGTTGAATTGAAGCGTATCCCGGTTTCAACCAGCGTGTAATCGAAGGCGTATCCCCGGTTTCAACAGCGGTGTAATCGAAGCTTATCCCGGTTTCAACTCAGCGTGAATCGAAGCAGAGTGATAACAGTCACCTCCTGGACCCGATTCTAGTCAGGTCCGCAGGGTTTTTACTCCCAAACTAGTGTTTGTACCCATATTGCACAGGGGCCGCGTGGGGGAAAATACGTGTTGAGCGTCTTTCCCAAGGACCACATGTCCGGCCTAGTTTATATGTACAGAGGCATGATCCCAAATCCGTAACCCAACTTTTCACTAGACCACAGATGCCACACTGTCAGTGGCATCGTAGTGGCAGTGCAGCTATTTCGTTATTGAGAAATTATTTAACAGTCGATGGGTTTAATATATCACCAAAAGCGGTGTGAAATTCATTAGGATTTGTTCATCCACAGGTTGTTCAGACGTACCAATTGGTTATGCTCATGCTTGGAAATTGATAGCATAGGCACATTAGATTGAAGTAGTGATGACACGATCCGACAGAAGTCTTGTCAGAATAATATAGTTCATGTTAGGGCAACTTGAATGGCTATAAAATATCCAGTCAAGATCATGTCATCTTACAAGAAAATCTAAACTCTCTAGAAAAATGGGCCAGCGACTGGGGTAGGCGCTTCAATGCCAAAAATATGCTACATTTTGAGCATAAAGAAGAAATCTAGTCACAAATACCAGCTAAGCAACACAATATTAGAAGGTGAAGAAAAATCCCTATCTAGGAATAATAATATCTGAGGATATGAAATAGCGAAACCAATATCACAAATATCACGCAAAATGTAAGCACCACCATTGGCTTCCTTCGAAGAAATCTGAGACTTTGTCCCATAGACTGCAGGCGAAATGCATAATATGTCGCTTGTGACATCTGCAGCGAAATATGGGGCCACATTGTGGGATCCATACCCCGAAGAGGACATCAATCGGCTAGAGGGAATCCAGCGACAGAGAGTTCGTTTCATCACCGGAGATTACAGCTCTAGAATACCAGGCTGCATTACCAAATGCTTCAGGATCAAAACCCCCTGACCTCAAAGATCGAAGAAAATAGCCCAGACTAGCCCCTGCATGTTCCAAAATTGTTAAAGGAATGACTCCATCAATTCCCCCAGTGAAATTCTTTATCCCAAAACGTCCCAAGCGCATCATCAAACCACGGAAATTTGAAGACCACAACGAAAAACATAATTGAGCCCTACGTCACAACACAAAATTGCTACACAATACCACCTTCATGTACAAACAACTACAGAAACCCTTTCTTTCTCCTTACCATCATTGACTGGAATCACCTCGATGATTATACTATCAAAACATTGATCAAATTTTTCAGAGAAAGATTATAAACTGTCAGTTGTAACTACGCCAAGACTGATTTCTTCAACGTATTTCAGATTCAAATTCAGATTCAAAATCTAGATTTAGAGATTCTAGCTTAGAATCTATACAATGCAGAGCTTACAATTGCTACGATATTACAAAGCGAATAAAACAATTGCTACGACAGTTAGAAAAATAAAGAAAACAATTGCTACGATATTATATATATATATATAAATAAAACTAATTGCTGAATCGTAGGTAGGAAAAGGAAACCGACGTTCACGACATCTACAACTTACACATCACAAACATTCCACGAGTCACAAAGCAAAGAAAAAATCTGCTACATCATGATGCATTCACAGCACCAGTCAAAAAGGCAAAGCCAGAACTAGATTTCTACGACTGTTACTCATTAGTGTGAAAACAATCGGAAGACAGTTGACCTAGATCAAAGATCTTGCTCTAGATTCAATTTCCCCGCAACCTGATCGTCATGGTGTGTTTACATTTTCTAAATTCCCGTGTGCTTTGATTGTTAAACAACACGGAAATTATTCTTATCTCTCTCTAGACATTGTAAGTCCATTAAAACATTGACTATAAAAATTAAAACATAAGCAAAACACCCATAAAGCATAGATCTAGATCTAGACCGATCGATTGCTACGACGGTTGGACAAACGCTAAGAAACGATTGTTACAACAGTTAGACAAAGTTTTCTTATTCTTCAATTTCAACACATTTAGACAAGGTGAAGATGACAATTGTGGAAGGAAAATAAGCTAAAAAAATACCTATTTGATACGACAGTTAGGCAAAGCAATGAAAACAATTGCTCCGACAGGTTTACAAAGCTCTGTGACTTTTAACTTGTATCTTCACTTAGGCAAGCAATGAAAAATTTGCTGGATGACAGTTAGACTACAGCTGAGGTATTGTTTTTAAACACGTTTCAATCGGGTCGGTCATTCTAATGTCTTTTTAAGGCTAGAAAAGCAAAAATATCTGTGAACTTTAGACAAAGCTAAGGAATTTTTCAAGTAATTAATAATAATAATAATAATAATAATAATAATAATTAAAATAAAGCCATAATATAATAATAATAATAATAATAGACAGAATAAGAAACAATAATACGACAATAATAATAATAATAATAATAATAATAATAATAATAATAATAATAATAATAATTCACTACGATAATAATAATAATAAGAAGAAGAAGAACATAAGAAGAAAAGACGAAGAAGAAGAAGAACAGCAATTAGAAGAAAAGAAGAAAAAGAAGAAGAAAAGAAAAGAAGAAGAAGAACAAGAAAGAAAAGAAAGAAGAAAGAAGAAGAAAGAAGAAGAAAGAAGAAGAAGAAGAAGAAGAAAAGAAAACAATACAATTTTGTTAACAGCACATGTCGTATGCCAACTAAAAAATACAATTTTGTTTCCATCAGTTAGGCTCGAACACAATACAATTTTGTTACATCAGTTAGGCGGATGTGATAACCACTAATTTTGGAAACAGTTAGGCATGAAGTACACAAACACAACATTATTACTCAGTTAGTCAAAAGAGAGATGGGCGTTTGTTACATCAGATATGGCATTGTATCAATACGACCTTGTTACAACAGTTAGAAAATCGATACCAGTTAGACAAAACAACGATTGCATCCATTTAGACTGTGTAAAGGTAAAGTAAAAGAACAAAATTAAACGTTCTTTTTATTGTAATTATAAAGCAAAGTTTCCATATTTGGTGTTACAACAGTTAGACAAAGATAGGCCGTTAATTTTGATAGGTTATCAATAAAGACAAGAGAACAAAACTTGTTCTAAGCATCTGCATTCAAAGGTTTAGAAAACAGATTTTAGATCTCAATCATCTAGACAGATGTCAATCCGAAAACAATTTAGTTTGAATCATGTCAGAAAATAGCTAAGAGATCAATATTGCTACGACAGATATCAAACTGGTAAAGATATTTTAATATGCATCTGACACCTTAAACGATAGTTATATGAGTTGAACAATTGTACACAGAATTTAGCGAACAGTTTTGTATAATTTGAATTAGAGTTTGTTAACATAGCAAGGAAGATTATTTTGTCAACACACAAACAGACCAATTCACAGCCATACACGCATTCAAATACACAGGCACACCTCTAAACCAATGATGTGCAGGAAATCAAGCTAGATGCAGATGTATTAAGAAAGGGATGGCATATGAAAGAGAGAGAGAGAGAAAAAGACATTCAAACAAACACAAAAAGAGAGAGAACACAGACAGACAAGGCAGCAAACAGAGAGAGAGATGAGAGATACAAACAGAATCAAATGAACTCAGAGAGAGAGAGAAGAGAGATATGAAGATTAATATCGTATCTCGTAAAGATTCGAGACAGAAAGAGAGACTTTTAAAATATGGGAGATTAAGAGAGACAGACAACAAAAAAAATATGTAGATCTCCAAGAGACAGGCAGACATATATAATTAAAGACAAACAGACAAAACAACAACAACAGACAGAAAGTTGGAGATAGGAGAGTTTCCCAAGCCTCCCTCCCAACCCTCCCTCCCCCCCCCCAAGTCCCAGAGAGAGAGACAAGAAATTAAAGAGACAATAAAACTCCATTTGCGTATAAGACAAACAGACAGATCAATAGATACCAAAGTACAAATAAATGTTGACAGACAATAGACAAAGAATTTGACAGAGACAGAAACAAATCGAGAGAAAGAGACTTAGAGAGAGACAGAGACAAAGACAGAAACAGAGATAGAGGAAACGACAGACAGATACAAATCAAAATAACTTCTCGACAAATCCATCATCAAAACGCACCAACTACAGAGACACATTGCAGACGGTGGAAATAATGAATCTGAATTTATTGTAATATAGCAGACTAAAAATAACCAGAATTGGACTTTTTATTATTTTTTTCGTGTACACTATTTGTCTCTCAGGGAACCTGTCACTTTGTTGGTTCGCCACCGACGGCTCTTGATTTCCTTCACCTAATCAACTCTATACTAGGCGTATCACAGTTTGGATTGGACCCCATGTTTGAACGCTGCGGTTGTGCTTAGTGGAAGAGAGAGTGGGTGTGAGAGCGTTTAAGAGATATAGAGAGGGGATGTGGGAGAGAGAGAGAGAGAGAGAGAGAGAGAGAGAGAGAGAGAGAGAGAGAGAGAGAGAGAGAGAGAGAGAGAGACAGACAGACAGACAGACAGACAGACAGACAGACAGACAGGCAGACACAGATACAGAAAAAGACAGAGACAAAGACAGGCAGGGGCACGAACGATTTACATCGAGATAGAGGAGGGGGGGAGAGAGAGAGAGAGATAATATATTAGAGGCATTATGATCTTCTAGAGAGAGAAGAAGATTCTAAAGGTTTGGAATCTTAAGTGAATGTATGATTTAGACAGCTCATAATAAGCTGGAGACAACTGAATGAATTGGCAAATGGATAATTCGACTGGTAGATGAGGCAACAGATTGAATGATAGATATGTACACATAGAATAGATTGATGGGGCCTATAAATGGGGCATTCAAATATTTTTTCGAAACGATGATAAAAGGACATAATTACAAACACATATCTAAAACAGATACATTAAAAGTTAAATTAAACGCCCGGGAGAAGAGGGAAAAATAAAAACAAAAAGAATTGATTTCTTTTTTTATAGAATCTAGAATTAAATCTAAGACCATATTCTAAATCTAGATATATCTAGAAATCTAGATCTATAGAATTTAGATCTATCTATAGACTATACTAACCATGTTTGCTTTGAAGTTTTCCCATCGTCAGACAGACATATCCATTGCGGTGTATATTTTATTCATAAAATCAGGAGTTATTTAAAAATCCATCACGTTCACAGCTGTTAACAAACACAACAATCCTCCGGAGAAGAAGTGAACAAGAAACCAATAAAGAAACGAACGCGTGCAAGCCACCAATACTACTACAAGTACTGAGTCCACTCTAAACTCATGCAAGACTTCTACTATGTACTACTCTGCCCGAGCGAGCACTGAGAACAACACAGGTAGAGAAATATGAGGGAATCGAGGAAAAATATTTACCCCCCCCCCCCAGAGAGGAGCGAGGAGAGGGAGGTGAACTATCTCTCCATTCAACAACATGGACAACAATCAAACACAGTCTGCATACACACACGTATTGCCACACCATTACCGTGATGCATACAAACACATCTAGTCTACATGAAAGTTAAATTTGACGCCAGGGAAAATCGCATGATTTGTTTGTTTTTAGAATCTAGATCGCTAAGACTGTGTTCCGTTCTAGATATATCCAAATCGATTGTTTGATCTATCTATAGACAGTGCCCACATGTTTGTTTGATGCATATCCATTGGTGGTGATTGTTTGATGCATACAGTCGGTGACATTAGATTGTTTGATGCATACACAGCCCGAATGAAAGTTTGATGCAAGAAACGAATTATGCAAGCCACCAATACTACTACAAACTGAGTCCACTGAATGTGTTTTTAGGGGATGGGGTTGAGGGTTGAGAAACACAGAGAGGTCGAGGAAACAGAGAAATTTGGAGCTATCTCCTCCATTCAAGAACATTATAATCAAACACACACGTAGACATGTATGCCATAAACCAATCATGTAGAAGGAAAACGCAATCAGAACGATCCCTGTTCGTTGCAATCATCGCTCGCTCTGCATATGTTGTGACCCCTGTCGGGCTATCTGCCCCCCAAACTCGTCTCTGATCATCTTTTGATTGACAGAAAGTCGGTGAGATCTCTCTCTCTCTCTCAAGCTCCCTCTCTCTCTCTCTCTCTCTATCTCTCTATTCTCTCTCTCTCTCTCTCTTTCTCTCTCTCATGTGTGATCTTGAAGAAAAAAAGCTCTCTAACACTCTCTCTCTCTCTCTCTCTCTCTCTCTCTCTCTCTCTCTCTCTCTCTCTCTCTCTCTCTCTCCTCTCTCTCTCTCTCTCTCTCTCTCTCTCTCTCTCTCCCTCCCTCCACCCCTCTCTCTCTCTCTCTCTCTCTCTCTCTCTCTCTCTCTCTCTCTCTCTCTCTCTCTCTCTCTCTCTCCTCTCTCTCTCTCTCTCTCTCTCTCCCCTCTCTGTCTCTGTCTCTGTCTCTGTCTCCCTCCATCCCCTGTCTGTCTCTCTGTCTGTCTGTCTGTCTCTCTCTCTCCGTCCCCTTCTCTCTCTCCCTCCCTCTCTCTCTCTCTCTCTCTCTCCCTCCTTCCCTCTCTCTCTCTCTCTCTCTCTCTCTCTCTCTCTCTCTCTCTCTCTCTCTCTCTCTCTCTATATCTCTCTCTCAAATATACTCAAAACAAACATATATACACTAAAGACAGTCCACTTTAGAACATCATTCTTACCCTCTCCCCTCAAATTCAAACATGACCTCCAATGAAACTTTTAGATGGGTGTCTAATTAAAGTCCTTTATCAAATCAAGAGCAAAAATAGACGAGGAGAGGCCATGTGTACAGTTCCCAATCTAATAGTGTACACGTTTATTATTCAATCTGTTGCCTCATCTACTTATCTGCTATATTAAAAAAATTCATTCTGGCCTTTCCACCGTCTGCAATGTGTCTCTGTAGTTGGTGCGTGCCTATCCCCGTTGTCTCTATTTCCTATCTGTTTGTATCTCTCTGTCTGCCTCTATCTCTGTTTCTGTCTTTGTCTCCCTGTCTCTCTCTCTGTCTCTCTTTCTCTCGCTTGTTTCTGTCTCTGTCTGTCTGCCTGTCTATATCTCTGTCTGTCTGTCTGTCTGTCTCTCCTGTCTGCCTGTCTGTCTGTCTGTCTCTCTGTCTGTCTCTCTCTCTCTCTCTCTCTCTCTCTCTCTCTCTCTCTCTCTCTCTCTCTCTCTCTCTCTCACACACACACACACACACACACTAACACACTCTATCTAAGCATTTCTGTCTATTCATCCGTTGGTTTGTCTCTTTGTCTTTAATTGATTATGAAGGAAGCCGAGGTTCCGTACTTTCAAGTGGCGAACCATATGCCTGTCTGTCTGTCGTCTGTCTCAAATCGGTGATACAAACAGTCCTCTCCCTGGATTTGTTAAGCCATCTCAATAAGTGCTGTCCTCTTTCTCTCTATTCCTGTCTTATTTCTAGCATGTCCAGACATCTTGATCTGGATTTCTCTCTTCTCTTTGAGTTTGTGTCTTTCCTCTCTCTCTGGATGAAATTCTCTCTCTCTCGGTAAGTAGATAAATTAAAAGATTTTTTCTACAAATTAAACATCTGCTTTGTTCTAGCTTGATTTCTGAAGATCAACTTGTATCATATTGATTGGTTGTTTGTGAATGCGTATGGGAAAGGTATTGTTTGTTTAATTTCTTGTATAGTTCTTTGCCAGTTAACAAACTCTAATTCAAATTATACAAAACTGTTCACATACAATTCTGTGTACATGGAGTCAACTCATTAAAGCAGAGCGTTTACGGGTGTGCAGATGCAATTAAAATATCATTTTCTTGTTTGATATCATATTTTAGAAGTGTCTGTTTTGCACACACTATTTTCTGACATGATTCAAACAAACAGACGGATTGACATCTTCTGCAGATGATTGAGATCTAGAAGATCTAGGATTCTAAACCGTTAGAATGTTTGATGCTTAGAACAAGTTTTGTTCTCTTTGGGTCTTTATTGATAACCTATCAGAAATTAACGGCCTATCATAATCCTAACAACAACAAACACCAAGTATGGAAACAAAACCGTAATAATAAAAAAGACGTTTACACCTATTGTACATGTAACCTACTAGCACATCACAAATTTTATCTGGATGCAATCAAAGATAAAATAATGGTGTCCTTTATATGTCTAATCTCGTAAGGCAATGTCGCATAGATTCGCCATATCCTAACAATTGTTCCCTTTGCTCTCTTTTGATAAAGCCGTAAATATTGTTTTAGCTGCTTCATATATAGCTGTTTCGTAGTGTATTGATCTCTTAACATCCGCCTAACACGTAACTAAATTGTTTTCGTTGCTTTGTCTAACTGTTGAAACAATTTTTTTTTGTTTGCATAACTGTTGTAACAAAATTGTTTTCTTTTGCTTTGTCTAACTGTTGTAACAAAATTGTTTCTTTTCTTTGTCTAACTTTGTAACAAAATTGTTTTCTTTGCTTTATCTTACTATAATACTTCTTTTTACTTCTTCTTCGTAACTTGTTTTCTTTTTCTTAACTTTTTCTTTGATTTGCTTAACTGTTGTAACAAGAATTGTATGTGTACTTCTTCTTCTAACAAAATTGTGTGTCTTCTTCTTTCAAAATTGTATTGTGTACTTTGCTAACTCTTCTTCTTCTTGTATTATTATTATTAACTGATTATTGTATTGTATTTGCCTAATTGATGTAACAAAAATTGTTATTACTTTGCCTAACTGTTGCTTAACAAAATTATTTTATTATTATTATTATTATTATAAAATTGTATTATTGTTATTGTTATTGTAACGTTTTATTAACTCTCTATGATGTTTTATTATTATTATTATTATTAAAATTATTATTATTATTATTATTTGCATATGATTCTTTTTATTATTATTATTATTACTCTGAAAAATTGTCACGTAAATTGTTCTTCGCGATAGTTCGTAGATATTTTTGCTTTTCAACTGTCGTACCTTAAAAAAAGACATTAGAATGACGACCCGATTGTTTTCGTGTTTAAAAACAATACAATCATGTTTTGAAGTCTATGCCCAGTCGTCAGCAATTTTTTCTTTGCTTTGAAGAGAGTGAAGATAAAGTTAAAAGTCACAGAGCAAAAAAGTAAAACCTATTGAAATCGTTGCTTTAACTTTAAACTCATGCTATCAAATATCGTATGACAATTGACTTATTTTTTCCTTTAAAAATGTCATCACACCTCTGTCAAAATGTTTCTTGGCTTTGAAGAATATGTCGGACAGTGTTTTCATTGAATGAAAAATATCGTCATAAATGTTTTTTACCTCGAAGTCTAGATCTAGAATCCAGTTTTCTTCGCTTAGTCTTTATGGGTAGCAATTTTTTCTTAACTTTTTATTTGTTGTCAATGTTTCTTGGACTTTTGTCCATAGGACGCAGAGAGAGATAAGAATAATTTCCTTACGCCACCAATCAAAACACACGTTTTTAAGCTTAGAATTGTTTTATTCGCTTTGTCTAACTGTCGATCAATCGTTTCTTCGGAAATTGGAATCTGTCGAGCAATTCTTTTATCTAGGTCAGCGTCTTCGATCGGGGAATCTACACACTAATTTTCTAACTGTCGTAGAAATTAGTTCTCTTTGCCTCATTGACTGGTGCTGTGAATGCATCATGATGTTTTCTTTGCTTTAGAAGTGTGACTCTTTGCTGTTTCTGATGTGTAAGTTGTAGATGTCGTGAACGTTGTTTTCTTTGCTTTTCCTACCTAGCAATTCACCATTCTTTAGATATATATATATATCGTAGCAATTGTTTTCTTTGCTTTTTCTAACTGTCGTAGCAATTGTTTTCTTTGCTTTTTCTAACTGTCGTAGCAATTGTTTTATTCGCTTTGTATATATATATATATAAGCCTTTTTCTTTATAGATTCTAGACCGTCGTAATCAAGTAAATCTAGATTTGAATCTGAATTTGAATCTGAATAGTAGAAAAATCAGTTATTGGTGTAATTACAACGGACAGTTTATAGACGTGGCAATCTTTCTCTGAAAAATTTGATCAATGTTTTGATAGTATAATCATCGAGGTGATTCCAGTCAATGATGGTAAGGACGAAGAAAGGTTTTCTTGTAGTTGTTTGTATGTGAAGGTGGTATTGTAGCAATTTGTGTTGTGACGTAGGGCTCAATTATGTTTTTCGTTGTGGTCTTCAAATTTTCGTGGTTTGATGATGCGCTTGGGACGTTTTGGAATTAAGAATTTCACTGGGGGGAATTGATGGAGTCATTCCTTTTTAACAATTTTGAACATGTAGGCTAGTCTGGGCTATTTTCTTCGATCTTTGAGGTCAGGGGGTTTTGATCCTGGATCATTTGTGTAATGCAGCCTGGTATTCTAGAGCTGTAATCTCCGGTGATGAAAACGAACTCTCTGTCGCTGGATTCCTCTAGCCGATTGATGTCCTCTTCGGGGTATGGATCCCACAATGTGGCCCCATATTTCAAGGTAGATGTCACAAGCGACATTTATGCATTTCGCCTGCAGTCTATGGACAAAGTCTCAGATTTCTTCGAAATAAACCAATGGTGGTGCTTGCATTTTGCGTGATATTTGTGATGTGGTTTCGCTATTTCATATCCTCAGATATTATTATTCCTAGATAGGGATTTTTTTCTTCACCTTCTAATATTGTGTTGCTTAGCTGGTATTTGTGACTAGATTTCTTCTTTATGCTCAAAATGTAGCATATTTTGGCATTGAAGCGCCTACCCCCAGTCGCTGGCCCATTTTTCTAGAGAGTTTAGATTTTCTTGTAAGATGACATGATCTTGACTGGATATTTTATAACCATTCAAGTTGCCAACATGAACTATATTATTCTGACAAGACTTCTGTCGGATCGTGTCATCACTACTTCAATCTAATGTGCCTATGCTATCAATTTCCAAGCATGAGCATAGCCAATTGGTACGTCTGAACAACCTGTGGATGAACAAATCCTAATGAATTTCACACCGCTTTTGGTGATATATTAAACCCATCGACTGTTAAATAATTTCTCAATAACGAAATAGCTGCACTGCCACTACGTGCCACTACCGGCAGTGTGGCATCTGTGGTCTAGTGGTTAGGTTGCAGGATTTGGGATCATTATGTCCTCTGTTCACAAATACTAGCAAAGCTAGGCCCGACATTGTGGTCCTTGGGAAAGACGCTCAACACGAATTTTCCCCCACGCGGCCCCTGTGAAAATGGGTACAAACACTAGTTTGGGAGTAAAACCTGCGACCGACTAGAATCGGGTCCAGGAGGTGACTGTTATCACCTGCTTCGATTCACGCTGTTGAAACCGGGATACGCTTCGATTCACGCCGTTGAAACCGGGATACGCTTCGATTCACGCCGTTGAAACCGGGATACGCTTCGATTCACGCTGTTGAAACCGGGATACGCTTCGATTCACGCTGTTGAAAAACCGGGATACGCTGTTGAAACCGGGATAAGCTTCGATTCGCTGTTGAAACCGGGATACGCTTCAATTCACGCTGTTGAAACCGGGATACGCTTCAATTCACGCTGTTGAAACCGGATACGCTTCAATTCACGCTGTTGAAAACCGGGATAAGCTTCGATTCACGCTGTTGAAACCAGGATACGCTTCAATTCACGCTGTTGAAACCGGGATACGCTTCAACCACGTGCAAAACCAGGATGTTCACGCTGTTGAAACCGGATAAGCTTTGATTCACGCTGTTGAAACCAGGATAGCTTTGATTCACGCTGTTGAAACCAGGATAAGCTTTGATTCACGCTGTTGAAACCAGGATAAGCTTTGATTCACGCTGTTGAAACCAGGATAAGCTTGATTCACGCTGTTGAAACCGGGATACGCTTCGATTCGCGCTGTTGAAACCGGGATAAGCTTCGGCTCTGTGGACTGTAATGGCCCTGGTGGAATTGCACTTACACTACCAGCCACCTTCTGCTAATCGCTATTGTCAAGTGAAGAGAAACTGACATTCACATGTCCTAGATATTGCTCGATCAAGGCAATTTCATTATATATCGTGATGCTGTAAGAAAGTTTGCACAATGAGTTTCGCCCATAATATGTATAATAATGTACAATATACATGATATATTTGTATTGTATTATGCTTACTCGTGAAATAAAAAAGCCAAAAGCAGGCTTGTCAGGAACTTTTGACCCGTCGTGAACAATAAAAACATGCTTCTCTACACCGTCTTATTACGGGTGACGTGGGTACTCGGTAGTCCAGAGGTAGGTGTCGCCCTCTCAACCAAAAGGTAGTGGGTTCGAGCCCCGCCAATGGTTGAAAACTTTCTCGAGTTTTTTCGAGGAAAATCTTTGACAAAAAGACAATCTGTCGACTCTGTCTGGTACGCAGAAAATTTGAAAAACAATCACGTTATTATAATATGTAATATTATAACATGCGACAAAGTGCTGCGAGTTAGCTCCGTAAACGAGGCTTATCAGCATCCACAGCAACGCATGGCTGCTCACGAGTCTAAGGACGATCACGAGTCTACACGATCACGAGTCTAAGGACGATCACGAGTCTAGACACTCACGAGTCTAAGGACACTCACGAGTCTAAGGACACTCATTGATCTAAGGACACTCACGAGCTCTAAGGACACTCACGAGTCTAAGGACACAAGAGGTTTGCAGGTCTCATGTTTAATGGAATTCTTACTCGACAAACGATCCGGGGATCTCTTCTTCTTCTGACTTGAATCTTTTTCCGAAGCTGAGTGAACAATAACGGCCTGAGGCCTCATTTCAATTGTTACCATAAGAGGAAAAATGATAAGCTCTTATACTGTTAGTAAAGTTGATGCTAAAGCAAAAAACAAACAAACAACCTGATTTCTACACTGCCGACGGTTTGTTGCGACTGATCAAACGTTCTTCTGCTTAATAATAACAACTGACCAACTCGATATAATTTGATTGAATACATGTATTGCTGTCAGCGTGTATGATTTTACCGGGCAGTGGACAGGTAAGCACCTGTACGGGGAGTAGATGATCCCGCCCCCCCACGAGTCTCCTGCTGCCTTGCAGGCAGGTCTTACGACCAAAGGCTAAGGAGTTAACCCTGAAAGAAAACAGCTTGCCTTGTAGGGCCGTCTTGACTGACCGAAGACTAAGGGAGTTAACCTGACAGAAAATACAATGCTGCTGCAGGCTGGTGCTTGAATGACTAAAGGCTAAGGATTTAACACTGACAGAAAATAACAAGGCCCGGTAGGAAATTTCAAGGTAGCAACCCACCATCTACCCAGGGTACAGTGGGCTAATTCCTGCTTATCCAAAAACAACCTGATTCAAAGTAATATATACAATGATATACAGCTTTAACTTTCGAAAAACGACTCTGGAAAAGAAAACGGACTATGATTTTGAACATGGAATTTTGGGCAATTAATGGAAAGGAGTTAGAATTAGCTGAAGAAATGGAAAAATTCAAAGTAGACATTTTGGCTATTATAGAAACAAAGAAAAAAGGCCAAGGAATAGAAAATATACGACCAAATCATACTTTAATCTTCTCATGAGCAGATGTCAAATATAGAGCTAAGAGCAGGAGTAGGCCTCTGGTGCATAAAAGGCAAAATGCTACTAGAAAGTTGGAAATTTGTAAGCCCACGGCTACTAGAGGTAAATATTAAACCAAAAGGAAGAGAAATTAAATTATTAATAAGCTTATGGACCAAACGAAGATGCCACCAAAGAAGAAAAAGATATCTTTGAAAATGATGTATAAATAGCTGCAGAGAATCTCAAACCCAAACAGGAATTAATAGTTTTAGGAGATTTACACGCTAGAAGTAGGCAACAATGTAGAAACATTACGAGGAGTAATAGGTAAAAAGGAAGACAACTTCTCCAAATGGAGAGAGACTAATAGATGTTGCCTAAAGAATAACATGAAAATAGCTAACACATTTTCCTCATAAAGATATCCAAAATATACAAGAGTAAATGAAGACAGATGTGAAAAGTCAATCATAGACTACATAATAGTTAACAGTTCTCTATTGTACAGTACACTGGATGCTAGAGTAAGCAGAGGAGCTGACATATTCAGTAATCATCACCTAGTGATAGCCAAAATGAGATTATTAACTGAAGAAAGCAAACAAAAAAGATACAGAAGAAAGCTAATAAACTTAAAATAGAAGAACTGAATAAACCAATAGTAAAATAGATATACCAATCCAGTATAAAAAGATTTATGGGTGAAAGGCAGATGGCTTTGAAGGAAATCACAATAGAAGAAAAGTGGCAAATATATAAAGAAATACTGCTCAGTTGTACTGAACAGGTCTGTTGTAGGAAACAAATTAAAGGAGATAGGAAAAGAACAGCATGGTGGAATGAAAAGGTCGAGATAAAGGTCAAAGAAATACCGACGCTTGGAAGAAATACTTGCAAACAAAGAGGCCAGAAGATAGCATAGATTACGTGAGTAAAAGAACAAAGAGGAAGTAAGGAAAGCAAAACAGGAACAATGGCAAGAGTTTGGACAAAATCTTCAAGAAAGCTATCAAAGAAATCAAAAGCTGACCTGGGAAGCAGTAAAGAGCATGAACAAGACCAAAGCATGACCAATATGACAAATTAAGAATGCCAAATGAGAAATAATGAAGAGACATCGTAAGCGTGGAAACGTGGAGAAAATATTTTCAACAATTATATAATCCCTCCAGAACATATGAAACAAGGAGTAAATATCAATTAGTAAGAGTAACAAGTAATCCGGTTGAGACAGCTGAAGATGTAGATATATCAATGGAAGAAATCCAAAGAGTTATAAGAAAAAAGTTTATCCAGAAATGATTAAAAACCCAAGGGAGAGAGGCAGACAAACTACTACATGTAATATGCCAACAAGCATTGAAGTCCAAATAGGTGCCAAACGAATGGGAAAAGGAAGAACGGATCAACTATGGAATGCTCAAACTATAGAGGGATATCACTACCTAGCGTACCAGGAAAAAATGTATGCAGGATACTGAAAAATGAGACTAAAGAAAAAGATTAGAGAATCAGATTGAACAGAGATCATCTCAGGCATCTGAACCCATACACCGAAAGGTAGAATGGGAACTGATAAATAAAAAAAGAAAGAAAGAAAGCATACCAGGAAAAGTGTATGATATAATTTTTGAAATGAGACTAAGGAAAAGAGGAGATCAGATTGAAGAACATAAGAGCGGATTTAGACAAGGAAGAAGTTTACAAGACCACACATTTACAATCAGATAAATAAAAGAAAACTTCCTGAGAGAAACATTGACTTGCACATGTGTTTTATTGACTTAGAAAAGGCATTTGACACTGTGAAAAGGTACGAACTAAAGCCTTCTTTAAAAGAACACAATGTAGAGCAAATTTTAAAAAGAAGCCATTACAAGTTTTTTTTTATAATAAACTAACATGTGCAGTGAGAGTAGCTGAAAATGTATCTAAAGAATTTGATGTTAAAATAGAGTAAGACAGGGTGATTACTCAAGTCATCTTTTGTTTATCACATGTATGGATTCAATCGATAAGGCATCCTCACAAATGAAGAAAAAAATGTAGGTATATTCATGTATGTATGTATGTATATATGTATACATGTATGTATGTATGCATAGATATGTATGTATGTATGCATGTATGTATGTATGTATGTAATGTATGTATGTATGTATGTATGTATGTATGTATGTATGTATGTATGTATGTATTCATGTATGTATGTATAGTATGTATGTATGTATGTATGTATGTATGTATGTGTGTATGTATGTAATGTATGTATGTATGTATGTATTATGTATGTATGTATGTATGTATGTAAGTATGTATGCATGTATGTATGTATTTATGTATTTATGCATGTATGTATGTATGTATGTATGTATGTATGTACGTATGTATGCATGTATGTATGTATGTATGTATGTATGTATGTATGTATCTATCTATCTATTTATGTATTAATGTATTAATGTATGTATGTATGTATGGATGTATGCATGTATGCATGTATGTATGTATGTATGTGTGTATGTATTAATGCATGTATGTATGTATGTATGTATTGTTCATTATGTTCATTATATTCATTATTTTCATTCATTATGTTCATTATTATGTTCATTTCATTATATCATTATGTTCATTATGTTCAATATGTTTACTATGTTCATTATATTCATTATGTTCATTGTGTTCATTATATTCATTATGTTCAATATGTTCATTATGTTCATTGTGTTCATTATATTCATTATGTTCATATTCATTATGTTCATTATGTTCATTATTATGTTCAATATGTTCATTATGTTCATTATGTTCATTATGTTCATTATATTCATTCTATTTATTATGTTCATTCTTTGCGGCGGAGACAGCAATATGAAAACAGAATCGATATTTGGTAGATCTGATAGTTAAGGGGACTCAGTAGTAGAGGCAAGATGTCCGCCTCTTCACCCACAGGTCATGAGTTCAAGCCCCGCCGACGGTTGAAAAATGTTCTCATGTTTTTTCGAGTAAAATCTACTTCCTTGGCCTGTGTAGGTGGATCTACTACCTAGTCTCATCGGAGACGGACAATAAAAAGGAGGCCCCGTTTTCAGACCTCAGCACTCTGTACTTTTAAAAATCTATTCTTATTACATGCACGGAACAGAAATCGTTGGGCGTGTCATTAATCATAATATTAGCTGTAGTTTATATCTGTCCAATGTTGAGGAAGAAGGAAGCATTGAACAGCGGCAGTACAAGGATTGAAAGAGAAAAAAGTTAGAAAGGAATATGCCGTGTCAGCCACCCAGGTACAGAAAAGTATCGAGATGGAAAGGGACAAGTTGTGTTTGAACTTGCAGAAAAGGAAGAGGCATCACAAAGTGGGCACGCAAGGATATTATATCAAAACAACAAAACTATTAGTAGGTAAACGCCGTCCAACAACAGTTCTGCACTAGTGAAGGATATCATTGGCAACACCATTTTTTGACAGAAGCACAGAATAGATGATGGAGCATTTTGAACATCTATTATTAAACAGACCACCCCCTGAAAACCCACCTGACATCATTCCTTCAAGAAGAGATCTCTATCAGCTGTGGGACCACCAACACGAGAAGATATTGTAAACGCTATAGTTAAACTACATTCAAACAAGGCAGCAGGCTGATATTCTATACCACCAGAAGCATTGAAGACAGACATACCTACAACAGTCAATATTTTACATTGATTGTTTGAAAACGCAGTGTGAAATGAAGAGAAGTTCTCAAAAGATTGGATAGAAGGACATCTGGTAGAACTTCCAAAGAAATGGGATCCAAGCAACTGTAATAGTTACAGAGGAATAGTTCGCCGCTCCATCCCAAGTGAGGGGTTTTACAAAGAGTTTTATCAGAAATAATCAAGGATGTCACAGATGAACGCCTCAGAGACCAGCAGGCAGGCTTTCGGAAAAAAAGACCCGCTATTGTACAGATCAGATTGCAACCTTAAGAATCATCATTGAACAGTGTGTTACATGAAACTCATCATTGATAATAAACTTTGTTGATTATGAAAAGGCATTTGACAGTGTTGATGAGGCCACCTTATGGAACATCATGAGGCAATATGGTATGCCCCAGAAAATAGTCAACCTATCAAACAAAAAGTGTACAAAGGCACATGATTTTACATGATGGACAACTTACAGACAGCTTTGAGATAAAAACAGGTGTAAGACAAGGTTTACCTTCTATCACCATTCCTTTTTATTCTGACAATTAACTGGCCTATGAAAGAATCAACAGCATGGAGAAGAAATGGCATACAGTGGACACTATGGACCCATCTAGATGATTTTGACTTTGCAGACGACATGGCACTACTATCACACAACCACCAGCAGATCAGAGTTAAATGACGTCTTTCAAATTATCCAATTCTAATGGCCTCAGAATACATCCCAAAAATCAAATATACCCAGAGTGAAAATAGCAAGCTCTGAACCAATCACCATGGGCAGTAAGCCTCTGGAAGCAGCGGACAACGTTATCTATCTTGGCAGTGTAGATAACGTAGGGGAACAACAGCAGATATCGAGAAAAGGATACGAAAATCAAGAACAACATACATAAACTTAAACAAGATCTGGAAAAATCGCACCATCACCCCTAAAATAAAGATGAAATTTTTAAACTCCGATTTGACAGACTTGGGCTCCTCTAAGACCTGAGCAGAAAACTTCAGAACTTTGTCAACATTTGCTGTAGGAAAATACTACGGATTCAGTGGTCAGATAAATTTCAGAATGAAACACTCTGGGGAAATACAGCACAGAAACCAAAGGCAGAAGAAATAGGACACCGGAGATGGAGGTGGATAGGATACACCCTCAGAAAACCCCATAGAAGTAATATAAGACATGTCCTTCAGTGGAATCCACTGGGGCAGAGGATTAGGGCAGGCCACGATTTACCTGGAGAAGGCTAGTGGAAGATGACTTGAGGAGAGGATGTCTTTTTTGTGGAGGGATTTATCTAAGATAAGAATAAGTGGAAGTCTGTTGTTCGTGGCCTATATCCTGGTATATGGTGAAAATGAAAGGATGATGATGAGTTTTCAGTCATACATGATATGAAAGGAGAATATCCAATTTAAACAACTACTAGATCCAAACATATGTAATATGGTTGTATTGTGCTATATTCAGACATTGATTGTCACCTGCACGCCTTCTTACCCTAGTACAGTAAGGCAGTGAAACAAAGAGCCAAGAGAAATTAAACTCATGAGAAAAACTGAAGGTTTAAATACATAATTAAACACATCCCTTTAAAACTTGATTTAACAGTTCGAACACGGACATTAATACTCTGAGATAGTCAGTTGTTTATTATTATTATTATTATTATTATTATTATTATTATTATTATTATTATTATTATTATTATTATTATTATTATTATTATTATTATTATTATTATTTGGGCAGTGGACAGGTGAACACCTGTACGGGGATTAGGCAGTCTCGCTCTCCACGAATCTCCTGCTTCCTTGCAGGGAGTTAATCCTAACAGAAAACAACATTCTACTTCGCACGCGGTCTTGGTGACCAAAGGCTAAGGGAGTTAACCCACTGACAGAAAATAATAACCTGCTGCCTTACAGGCTGGTCTGATGACCAAAGGCTAAGGGAGTTAACCCTGACAGAAAATAACAAGGCCTGGTAGGGGTCCTCAAGGTGGCAGCCCCATCATCTACCTAGGGTACGGTGGG
The DNA here is from genome assembly GCA_037039925.1 of Doris montereyensis. NCBI lineage: Eukaryota > Metazoa > Mollusca > Gastropoda > Nudibranchia > Dorididae > Doris > Doris montereyensis. The sequence goes on along the minus strand of JAXRKP010000920.1, from coordinate 172,893 downwards.
CCAATCGCTTGCTTATCCAAAATCAACTGACGAAGAAAAATGAATACAATATATCCGGCTGACATTTCGAAGACAAGCATGGAAACAAACACGGACTGTGATTTTTTTAACATGGAATTTTGGGCAATAAATGGAAAAGAGTTAGAATTAGCTGAAGAAGTGGAAAAATACAAAGTAGACATTGTAGCCATTACAGAAACAAACAAACAAAAAGACAAGGAATAGAAAATGTAGGACCAAAACCATACTTTAATCTTCTCAGCAGTAGATGTCAAAGACAGAGTTAGAGCAGGAGTAGGCCTTCTTATACATAAAAGGCATGATAAGTTATTAGAAAGTTGGAAATATATAAGCCCACGGCTATTAGAGGTAAATAGTAAAAAGGAAGAGGAATTAAATTATAATGGCTTATGGACCAAACGAAGACGCTACCAAAAGAAGAAAAAGATATCTTCGAAAACGATTTACAAACAGTTGCAAACCCAAACAGGAACTATATGGTTTAACGAGATTTTAACCCAAGAGTAGGCAACAAGGTAGAAATATCAGTAGTAATAGGTAAAGAAGAAGAGACAACTTCTCCAAGTGGAGAGAGACTGATAGATTTTTATCTTAAGAATAACATGAAAATAGCCAACTCCTTTTTTCCTCATAAAGATATCCACAATATGGAAGGGTAAATGAAGACAGGTGTGAAAAGTCAACCATAGAGTAGCTTTCTTCTCTTTCCTTTTCTGTTTGTTTTCTTCAGTCAGTAATCTCATTTTGGCAATCACTAGGAGATGATCACTAAATATGTCTGCTCCTCTGTTTACTATTGCATCCATTGCTAACTATTATGTACTCTATGATTGACTTTTCACACCTGTCTTCATTTAGCCATGTACATTTGGGGATATTTTTTTGACGACGAAAAAGGTGTTGGCATTTTCATATTATTCCTAAGACAAAAATCTACTAGTCTCTCTCCATTTGGAGATGTTGTTGTCTCTTCTTCTTTACCTATTACTCCTCCTGGATATTTCTACATGGTTGCCTACTCTTGGGTTTAAATCTCCTAAAACCATTAGTTGCTGTTTGGGTTTGAGATTTTCTGCAGCTATTTATAAATCGTTTTCGAAGATATCTTTTTTTCTCTCCTTGGTGGCGTCTTCGTTTGGTCCATGAAGTGTTGTTATTGTTATTGTTACTGTTACTGTGTTACTGTTACTGTTACTGATACTGTTATTGTTACTGTTATTGTTATTGTTATTGTTACTGTTATTGTTATTGTTACTGTTATTGTTATTGTTATTGTTATCTTAATTTTATTGTTACTTAATGTTATTGTTATTGTTACTGTTATTGTTATTGTTATTGTTACTGTTACTGTTATTGTTATTGTTATTGTTACTGTTACTGTTACTGTTACTGTTATTGTTATTGTTATTGTCATTGTCATTGTCATTGTTATTGTTATTGTTATTTTTATTGTCATTGTCATTGTCATTGTCATTGTCATTGTCATTGTCATTGTCATTGTCATTGTCATTGTCATTGTCAGTGTCATTGTCATTGTCATTATAGTCACTATCATTGTCATTGTCATTGTCACTATCATTGTCATTGTCATTGTCATTGTCACATGGACAACCAAGAAATAAACATGACTTCTTCATTGACCAGATAATTAAGGTCGAGCATTTAGATTATACAAACCTTATTTTGGTAATGAGCAACAAGATAAAGACGCTCTTCTCAATAGAAATCACTGATAATAACATAGGCCTAGGCACATCTTAACCAGGAGGGAATGACAAGTACATGTAAACAAAGCAACTGAAGTAATGTATACACCATCAATGTGACTTTAACGATGATAAAATGTTTATTTGAAATGAACTCCAGACTGTGGTTATGGCATCAATAGCAAACAGTTATTATAAGGTTCACTTATGGCGGGAAGGCTGAGTAACAGTTAAAGTATGTTGATCAACATGGGAATGACTATAAGATCACAATGTTTTATTGTTTTGATATATGGTCACAATAATATTGCTGCCAGTGATCCGGCTATAGTGAAACGCTTTTGTGTCTTCTACGATAAGCGCTTTGTTTACAATAAATATTTGAATATAGATCTACACTTCTTTGCGTTTCTTAGAGTTGCACAGACAATTTGGGTACTTTTTAAAAGACATTTATTTACACATGTATTATTTATTAACTAGAAGACCACATTAAATAGAAGGGAAAGGAGTTAGCCACTTTTCTATGAAACTACGTGTTACATTGACTGATAATCTTTACTCTGACTCTTTAGACCATAGCCTAAGTAAGTGCTCTTTAACTGCAGGGCGGGGTGGGGAAAGGCACGAGGGAAATATTAAACAGGGAATCAGGGTCTTATGCTTGCTGATCACGAAATAGAAGGTAAAATAGACCAATGACCAAGGCTCTAGATTTGGGGAGGTTTAATAATTTTAATGAGTAAAGTTCACAGTAAATATAAGTGGGGAATCAAGATATCAAAACTAATTCAAGTTTGTTTCTTTTTCTTTTAAAGCTGCCTCTCAATTTTGTTTCAGAGTACCACTATTGATACATTGCAATGGCATGACAACAAAATATTTGCAGGTAACAGAAAATAAATATGATCAACTTAATCCTGGAAAATTCTCAAACACATATCTCACAACCAGATGCACACAGCAAGAAGAGAGGAGCAAGTCAATAAACACACACACACACACACACACACATACATATATATATATATATATATATATATATATATATATATATATATATATATATATATATATATATATATACATATATATATATATATATATATATGTATATGTATATATATATATATATTTATATATATATATGTATATATACATAGAAGGTCAAAAGAAATGTGGGGCGTCATGAGTCCAAATTGATTGGCTCAAACAGAAAAAAATACATGCTTAGCTCACAACAGGTTCATGGCAACGAAAGCGGGGGTTGAGCTTAAACTGATTGGTTCAAAAAGACAATACAATATTCTTAGCTTGCAACATTCCATGGCAACGAAAAACTGATTGTCTCAAAACAATCATAAAAACATTCTTTGCTAATAACAATGTCACGAAGAGGACGACGAGGGAGTTGGAAGGGGGGGGTGAGTCCAAGAGCGGGTGGGTGGGTGAGAATCCAAAATGAGAGGTGAGTGTAGGCAGACATATACACTCAAATGCACACTCAATACAAAACTGAAAACTGCTCAGATATCAGACATGACATTGTCACATTATTATTATTATTATTATTATTATTATTATTATTATTATTATTATTATTATTATTATTATTATTATTATTATTATTATTATTATTATTATTATTATTATTATTATTAAAATTATTATTATTATTAGTATTATTATTATTGTTATTGTTATTGTTATTATTATTATTATTATCATTATTATTATTATTATTATTATTATTATTATTATTATTATTATTATTATTATTGTTGTTAGGGTTGTTGTTATTATTATTATTATTATTATTATTATTATTATTATTATTATTATTATTATTATTATTATTATTATTATATAATATTAACATAATTATTATTATTAATTATTATTATTATTAATATTATTATTATTATTATTATTATTATTATTATTATTATTATTATTATTATTGTTATTATTATTATTATTATTATTATTATTATTATTATTATTATTATTATTATTATTATTATTATTATTATTATTATTATTATTATTAAGAAGAAGAAGAAGATTACATCATAATGAAGAAGAAGAAAAGAAGAGAAAAAGAAGAAGAAGAAGAAGAAGAAGAAGAAGAAGAAGAAGAAGAAGAAGAAGAAGAAGAAGAAGAAGAAGAAGAAGAAGAAGAAGAAGAAGAAGAAGAAGAAGAAGAAGAAGAAGAAGAAGAAGAAGAAGAAGAAGAAGAAGAAGAAGAAGAAGAAGAAGAAGAAGAAGAAGAAGAAGAAGAAGAAGAAGAAGAAGAAGAAGAAGAAGAAGAAGAAGAAGAAGAAGAAGAAGAAGAAGAAGAAAAGAAGAAGAAAGAAGAAGAAGAAGAAGAAGAAGAAGAAGAAGAAGAAGAAGAAGAAGAAGAAGAAGAAGAAGAAGAAGAAGAAGAAGAAGAAGAAGAAGAAGAAGAAGAAGAAGAAGAAGAAGAAGAAGAAGAAGAAGAAGAAGAAGGAGAAGAAGAAAAAGAAGAAGAAGAAGAAGAAGAGGAGGAGGAGGAGAGAAAGCAGTTCAGTATGAAAACAAAGCAAATCAAAAGAACGGTATTATTGATCTGATTAAAATTTTTTAAAAATTATCTGTCCATTAAAACCCCAACGACAGTGTCACTTTGAGAATGAAACAGGTTGCTTTTTTTGGTTTTTTCCTCCAGAGGTGGGCTTGCTGGAATCATCAGCAATTCCAAAATAATGGTCGATGGGAAGTAACAAATGACATTGACATAAATATATGAAAATAATATTATTGGACTATCTCCCTTGTATGCACTTATTATTTGAACACACTCTACTACAATAAAATCCAAACGTTTTTTCATTTTGGATTCCACAAGTAAAAACAAAACAGAAACAAAAATGGAAGCGAGAAAAGGGGTATAATGAAACTTAAATCCAATTTTGAACAAGAAAATGTAGAAAACGCTATGGACTTTAAAAAATTGGACCAATTTGTCATAATCATTTTGCAGTAAAAGATGTTGCTCTCAGCGTCCTGTGTCCTCAAAGGATCATGGGAGTGACCTATTTTTGAGTTCAAAGCAAGCAGAAAAAAAGCGAAACATGGCTAGTTTCAGCGACGATGAAACATTTGAAGTAAGTCCTTCTTTCCTGAAAATAAACGAATAAAACTAAGTCTCTAGTCGATTTTACAATCATGTAAGTTTGCATGAGGCCATGTTTCCTTTGAACACACGTTTTTTTTTCTTGTGCGCTTATCGTCATGTTTTTGCATTCTTTCACTGGGCCAACAATGGAATGACTGCGTGACCTCCCGCACGAGTCAGTGAGCCGCAAAGCTCAAAGTGTACTGATTCTAGCAGCGGCGTAACCTTCTATCGAGTATCAGATTTGCTTTCTATCGACCATATCCGGTGACAAAACTCTATATAAGTGTCATATACAGGTTATTTCTATTTAGCTACGGGCCATTGAGCAAGTGGTAAGCTTGTACACTCGATAGTTTCTTTGATTAGATCTAGATCTATATCCTTATCCATTTTTGTACTGTCAGTCCACTAGAAGAAAAAAACGGTGAAATTGAAATGAGTACTAGAATCTAGATCTAGCCTTCTACTTCTAGTAATAAATATGATCTAGATCTAGATATATAGTTTTAGATCTATAGATTAGATTCTAGATCTTAGGTTTGTATTGTATACTCTTAAAGTTAATGAAGACAACAACACAAAATTAGATCTAGACTAGTAGATCTAGATTCTAGATCTAGATTAGATCTAGATCTAGAGATCTAGAAACAAGTTAGATCTAGAATCTAGATCTAGTGAGACACATTCTTATTGTTGGTAAACTGGAATATTTTTAGATTTTTCTAGATCTAGAATCTAACCGTTTGGGATTTCTGTAGTGTAGTGGGGAGGACTCCTTAGTCCGGCAAACAATGTAATTTTAGTTGGGATCAGCTGCCGGAGGAACCTTACTTTCCCTTGCCTCAGATAGGGGCGGGGCAGGGATGGTGATAGTGTGTGCCCAACTATGGAGTCTGGGATAGTCGCACTTTAGTACCGCCAGGCAGTATCGAGCTTGAAAATAGTTCAACAATACTGTTCACGATGTATCACTGACCTGACTCACTGAAAAAACACACAACGTGCGCGATCACGCTTTGTCTCTCGTCGACTGACGTGATGTAGGCTAGCCTACCATGATACTGATAGCTTCTCCTCTCACTTCTCACTGATCCCAATCCTCCGTGACTGAGTCTGACCAAAAAAAAAAATACTGACATGACCATTGGACACTTGGCAGTACTGAAATGCGATTACATTCTTGCGAGGTCCACCCTACATCTTTCCTGTGGTCCCATGTCATCTAGGCCTGACTCAGAGAAAGAGACTTGAGAGATAAAATACTTTTTCTTACATTTAAATTAGATTTTCATAGTTTATCCTGAGGATAAAGTGGGGGGGGGGTTCAGAAACAGTGTTCCCATGTCTTTATAAATATATTTTTACTCCTTGTGTATGCTTTTTTTTCTTCTTCAAAATAGCTGAAAAACTCAATTCTCGTTTCCTGATTGGGGGGGGGGGGGGGGGATAATACACAGTGGATGCTGCATAAGTCGATGTTTTTTGACAGTTCCATCCCCCACACATTTTTTAGTTTATAAAATATAAAACTGCTTCGTTTTAACACTAGAAAAGAGGCCTGCTCAGCCAGTGCAATAGCTGCTACATGCTAGGCCTCGCTGGCAGTGCAGTCATCACCGCGGCACGAGGCTGCACATGAAGTTTTACGAATTCATGGGAAAGTGTGACTTCTGACCAGGCCGTCACCAGTGAATTGAATGTGATCATCTGGTCTCCCCCAAGCCAAGTCAAACTAGGATGATTCCATTCTTTTCAATTTAGTAGGAGACAACAAGACCAATTACATATCTGTGCAAACGCACATTCTTATTATCAGCTCAACCACACACTCTCAAAACAGACCAGCTCACATTTACACCCCTCTGGCGATGGACTTGTCCTAGTAAGATTATTTCATTTTACAATACAGCTGTAAGCATCATTACTATCAGTTGTCCAATGAAAGATAATGAAAACTTGTGAACTATCAAGCCCTACTTCATGCATAGTACAGCTGTAAGCATCATTACTATTTTCAGTTGTCCAAGGCAAAGATAATGATGGACACACCCTTTAAGAAATGAACTCAACCAAAGGGCCTTTTGGGCATAAGCTTATGAGCTTGAGCGTGTTCATTTTTGTGTGTAATAAATGGTTAACCAATCAGAAAGCATTATTTTAAAAGAGGATGAGCGTAACACAGTAAGAGGGTAACAAGGAGGAGGAACATTTCAGGCCTCTCTTCCTTCCTTCCTGGCAAATGCCGGGCATCGCGTTGAGAGGTTTGTGGCAGGCAAACGTTAAATCCCAGGTGTATTGCTGAACAAAGTGCTGTACATAACAAACTGGCATTTACCGGTCATAGCCGTACCAGGGTTAAGTAACATGCCTTTCAAGTCGATCTTTTCATGGTCTGCAGACGGTAAAATGAATGAAAACACGATTGCATCTTGTCCTCACTCTACATCACAAGATTCAATAGCGCAAGTCAATAAAATCCACTCAGGTTGACCAAATGGCCCGTTGTCTAATGTCTTTCTCTCCTTTCTCCCAGTCAATCTGTTCCAGTCAGAGTGAAAGCAGACGGATGGGGGGGGGGGGGGAGAGTGTTTGTGGTTGGCACTGGCACCTATTAATAACTATAAAAATATACATCTGCCGCGTACATCCTATTGTCACTTGTCAATCATTGTGAACATGATTAATATTATTAGTTAGTAGATCTATCTCCGAGACAAAACAGCAATTGGTTTAAAATTCTAATCACACGTGCAGTTTTCCTACTCCATCATCGCCACTGACTTTTCTTTCACTAAAGAAAAATATGCAAAAACAACACATGCTTTGCATATGTGAGAAAATGTCAGCAGTCAGTAATTAGTAACAATAGTAATACCCAAACCATTATGATGAAAAAATCCTGTCAGGGGAGGTAACTGAACAATTGCTTAAAAGTCAATTTTCACATATATGTCGATCTTTTTTAATAGATCCATTGAACGTCGACTTATGTCCACTGTTATTATTGTACCCCCTTACTGGTTTTGTTTCCCAGTTTTATCATCTTTATGAGGAAAATGAGGGGTTCAGGGGGCAAGCAACAACAAAGAGCAGTTTCCAAGTCTTCCCAAGTCGCTGTTGTTCATTTACTGTGGTCAACAATTTACAGGCCAAAACCATTATCGATGGACAATGAGACAGAGAGGGCTATCGGGACCATGTTGTTCAATGTGAAATATTACCAGATATGCCACTTTTTCGATTTCTGAGCCGGATTGTCCGGCTCCTCGCTTCTGACTTCGCCGCTTTCGCCGACTTTGACAGGAATAAAATTTTGGGTGCCACCGTCGGCCGGTCTCTTTCTATCAACGGACACGTCAGTTTATTTGAACTCAAGCAGTTCAAATTTCGTTGATAATGGACATGTGACATGATTGAGATTGAGACAAATTCATTGAATTTAAAATATTGTTTTGAAATGTTTGCAATTTATAATGAAAAGTTGTTTCTCATGTAAAAACAACACATATCTTGGGGCCCTGAAAGGAAAGTTCAACCATAACATTAATACAGTAGTTACTTCCTAAATGCCTGCAATCTCAGTGAAAGTGAAACCAAATTTTTTCTATATAAACTGCCCTCTAAATGCCAGTTTCCTCTTCTTACATATTTGTCGTGTCCATTATGCCTTCAGGTCTTTATGGCGAATTTAAAATATTGCGATGGTCAACCCACCCACATGCTCATCGCCTGAGTATTTTGAATCTTAATGGTTTTCAGGTGTCCCTATTTCTCGCATTCAATTTTACGTAAAACCTGGGGACTTTTCTAAAACAAACGAGCTGGGTATGAATCTTTATCCTTGTCTGTCCATTGAACGATCAACCCTAATTATTTACCCTGCCTGATTTTCGCCTAGTTGCCCGTTTCGCCTAAATGCCTGTTTTCTCTGCTTCCCAATAATCGGGCACTTGTGCGGTAAGTACTGTACAATAAGCCTCACAGATACACTGATTTGATGAAAGAGGAACCTGTCCCTTGTGTAAATTTTGAGAAAAGACTAAGATAGCACTCTTCACCTGCTAGTGCATTACTTGTATGTGTTCGTTTGTTAAAAGTTGTCTTCATTTTTGCTCTTTGTTTTAGATTGACTCCATTTTGGAGCAACGTAAACGGAAAGGTGTTCAACATTATCTTGTTCAATGGAAAGGAGGAAATTCAACCTGGGAACCAGCTGAGAGGATTGCTGCTGATTGTGCCGTTGCTATTGAAACTTTCTTGAAAAAAACAACGGTAAATATTCTAAAATGATAATGATGGGCGGTAGAAAAGGGGTTCGGAAAGAACAGATTAACTCATTTTCGACAACTGTCGAATTACCTCCATGTTATCATCATAACCAATTTCCAAGCGGAAATTCAGCATTGTGAACTAAGTTTACACTTTTGAATCTTCGTGTCCGCTGTCTTTTAATGATCTACTTGGCACTCGTGTTTTTATAATGTTCTTGATTTATTCACTCTCTTCAAGGCTTACAGTGGGAGATGAAAACCTTGGTGACCCAATGTTATGGAATCAGATTCGAAGATAGAATGTACGAGTGATTTGGATGTATATAGACCCAATGAAGGCCACAAGGATACTGAAAGTGATAAGAGTAGTGATGAGGAAGAGCAGGATTGTGGTAGTGTGGTAGATCTAGTGTGAGTGTAACTGTGACTGATGATGGTGATGATGTTGACAGGCGAGCATGGTAGTGGACGTAAATGGAGGAGATTTGAACAAACCCAAGATGATACATCGTATATAAAAATGATTAAGGATTTTTATTACAAAAAAATAAAAATAAATTTCTTAAAAAGTACACACGTACCAGATATTTGAAAAAATCCTGGGTTATTATTTTTTATGTTGTCAAAGGTAGTATATGTGTCAAATATTATACAACTCGGTTGATAAATAACAAAGGAGATTGAACATAAAGGTGAAAAAACTACATTCTTCGAATCCCAGCCTTTGGATTTTTTCTTTCTTTTTTGTTTTGAGGGTGCTTTCAACCAAAATGCCAAATTTAGAAGACAATGAATGGTGATATTTCTTCCCAAGAATAGATTAAACGAGAACTTAATTTAGATAATAATAGGTTAACCTGGGCAATGCCAGGGGCTGCAGGTATTATGTGAATTGTGTATAAATTATTACTCTTCACTCCGTTTCTTTCTTGTTTGTTTGCTTTTAGATCTTTTTTATACGGAATGTAGCTTGTAAATGTGGTATTGCAATTTGCATACATTATTCATCCTTTGATTGATACCAGGGCTGTCTTAGCTAAGAAAAAAGAAATGAAGTTTCTTTTTAAATCGGACAGAATTTCTTATGTGATGGGGATAAATGTACTTCACTTACAGTTCTACATTTAGTGTTCTTCGTATTCTTCAAAATGGGACATGGGTCGTTTAAGCTCCAATGGAGCCCTTGAACGGCAATAAAATCACCTTCAGCCTCAGTTGGCTTTGTGGTCAGTTGTGGGTCCTGCGATCGGTAGCCCCAATAGTTACATTGAAAGTGTGAAAAAGGGACACCCTTTCAATGCTGATGCTCATTTAGCTTCCTCTCGTGGGGGGAGGGGGGGGGGCAGGTTTACTCATTGGTCATTGAGGGTTTTGTTGGGTAACCTAGCCGTTGTTGGGCTGGGCTTCCAGACCGTGACCTTGGTTTGGCGAGTGAGGGAAGCATGCCGCCCAGGAGCGCCTTGGAACATCCAGCTTATGTCCTGGTTTGGTGTTCCATGTTGTCATATGAATAGCAATTCTGACTATCTATGGTTGATCTGGAAAAAGTTAAATGGTGTAACTCATTGTGTATGGTTGAAATAACAAAAAATGGGGGAAACATTGTTTTTCTTTTCTACAGGGCAGGAGCAGACGGTCTTCATCAAAATCTCGAAAGTCGTCTAGATCAAGATCAAGATCTCATTCTCGCGGTCGCAAAGCATCTTCAACAAAGGCAGTAAGGAAATCATCCCCGTTCCAAATCTCGTGGACGACAAACTGAGACAGTACAAAAGCCACTGGCAAAGGAGGAAGTAGAGATAGTTCAGACAAGACGATCACTGGGTAAGAGAGAAACAAAGACTGAGACAGAAGTCAAAGTACCGGTAATAGAATTGAAATCATCCCTGGCAGCGACTCCGTCCTCATCATCAACATCTGCCACGACGTCATCCTTGGAGGAAAACAACGCAAAGATACGGTAGGCTCGTCACATTTATCCTTTGATTGTAAAGTTCTTTCAATTTCAAGCCAGTTGTGGCCCATAATATAAGTAAAGTGCATCTCTGTTTCAACAGTGCAAAACAGAATGAGTAACAATTCATCACTTCCTGAAAAAAATATATGGCAGTTGCATGTTCTTTACCCATTTATGGCACCAATTGTGCCATGGAGAAAGTGGACTCGGTAGTCCAGAGGCAAGGTGTCCGCCTCTCAACAAGTGGTAGTGGGTTCGAGCCCCACCAAAGGTTGAAAAAATTCTCGTCTGTTTTATAGCAAAATCTACTTAGTAAAATGCATCACTTCACCGATTGATAACAAGGCCTCTAGGGACGCTATGAGCTTAAAATAAACGATGTTTTCATTGGCTGTTACTTCACTATGTATTTGAGCATTTACTATGTCATTTTACCTTAAAAGGACAATGGAATTTTCCATTATAGAAGGTCAGGGTCTATGCCCTTTATATAGGGCCCCGACTCTTCCCAGTTCAATGATGGCATACCCTTTATATAGGACCGTGGCTCTTCCCGGTTAAACACGGTACGCCCTATGTATAGGGCCGTGGCTCTTCCCGGTCCAATGATGGCATGCCCTTTATATAGGGCATGGCCTTTAGAGTCCAAAAGTCTTAATACCATGATACAAGATCTGCATTTATATTTCTCATTGTTTCGGCTTGTGTTTTCACATCGGATAATTAATATAAAGAGTAAGACATTCTTTTCTTAATTTTAATTTATCAAAAGAAAGAATCTGGTGGGCAACATCACTTAAGACTCAGGCCATCGGTTAGTTTTTTTAATTTTGTTTACTTTATCTCTTTTGTACTGTCTTACTCAGTTAGCCCTGGAAACTGATCAAAGGTTGATGTTCATTATCCTTGTTATTGTTAGTTTCAATCAGTCACTGCTTCTCTCTCTCCTCCTTGTTTCCAGAGTGAATCTCAATCTGACCGAAGTCTCCGTTACTCTACAATGGAAGCTAGGAAGAACTTGGAGGTGCAGCGAATCCACAACGAACAGAGAACTATCCGAGACGACGATAACAAACCACGCAGTGCCATATGGAAGGTGGCAGATTATGCTGTTATTGCTTTGTTCATTATCTCCCTCATTGCTGCCATCTTCATGTTTTTGGAGAAGTTTATGGAGTAAGTGGGTGACTTTTTACTTTCTTTTTTCAGTGTGTTGGTAAGTTCACTTGTGTTATTTATATTTTGTTGTTTGTTTAAAAAAAGGAACACAGGAAGGAAAAGACTACAGGTGTCCTGTATTAGAGATAAATGCTGCCGTATCAATACTGTATCAGTTCTCAAGATCTGTGATGATCGAGACCTAGGCTCTTGATTTGCTGAAGACAGCTTGTCTTCAGTAGCCAAACTGAAAGAGATGGGGCTTTTCGCTTGTGATTGCACTGCATTCATTTAACTATTTTAATGTTCTTTCTCTTCCAGACAAAACACTACACTATTACTGTAAAATTAAATTTATTTCCTTTTTTTTTTGGGGAGTACTTTTTCAACTCCTTATTTTCAGTCAATCTTTTTCAGTGATCTGTGGCAGAATCTTACGATTTGTTCCATTGGTATTACTTACGAATGAAATATGCTATATTTTGTGTTGTCATTCTCTGTGGAGTTTAAGCATCATGATAAAGAATATTTAAACGGTCAAAATGATCTGTAGGAAAGAGGATGTGAACCTTTTTCAACACAATCAATTTATGCTTCTGGGATTGGCATTATCTTGTGTAGGGAAAAGTAATATTAATTGTTTAGTGTTTATGATGTTAGCAATGGCACTTAATGGTGAAATTTAATGGGATAACAATGAAATATCCTTCTAAGCTATTGCAATTTGAAGAGGGTTTCCCTTTTGCACAAGGTTTTGTTCTTGTTGAACAGATTTAAACTAGTACATTCATTAACAGAAAATTTGAGGCATAATGAATAACTAGCTTGCATGAATATAACAGAGATGAATATGTCAAGTACCAGCACAGAAGTTTTAGGTCATTCATAAATTTCACCTGTCCAAATAAGATTCTGAAAATATGTCGACACCTGCTGTGGAGTCTCCAAACTTGTGATTTTTATCAATACAAAAGTATTACTTTAAGGATACAAGTGATTAGGCTGCCAGGCTGGGGATCATGAGGTCCCGAGTTCGAATCCTAGCTAAGTAAGGCCCTACGTTGTGTTCCTGGGGAAAGACACTTAACTGTACTTAACACGTATTTAGGTGCAAATCAATTCAATTCAATAAAACTTTATTGTCCTCATAAAGGCACATTATACTCGTTTGCAACAATCTATAAAATACACATTATGTACATTGGAATAAAGAATTTATGTTATTATATAAATATTATAGACATAGATAGTAGTCAATTAATTAAATTAGAATACATAATTTGTTAATATGAATATATATGACGAAAAATAAGGTGTACATATCACAATAAATCATGGTAAATATTTCTACTAAAAATTTGTTTTGCAAAAAGCTCAGAATGTGAATGAGCTCATAGATATAGTATAAATATGATATAATAAAATATCACAAAATGTGGCAACACAAATGTGACCTCATAGTTATACAGTTTAAACAGCAAGTTTCAGTGTGCAATGGCGATACCGTGTACATTTACAGCATGTTTAAATGGACTTATTATATTTCTCTTGGTCAAACTTTTCCTGGTGACAATTGGGTACAAGCACTAGCTTGGAAGTAATAATAATAACCTGCGTCTGACCAGGAGATGATTATTGTCATCTGTTTCGCTTCGCGCTATTGAAACAGGGATACGCTCCAGCTCTATGGGCCGTAACTTACTTAAAAAATGTTAAAACTTATAGCATAAACTAGTGCTTGTCATTGCCCCTATTTAAGTTTGTGTATAAAGAGTATTTTCAATTTTGTTTTTCTTTGTCCTTCTCAGTCTAGAAAACTTCAAGAAACAAGCTTTTCCCAGTTTTGAGACTCTCAGCGTCAGACTCCAAGCTGCGAAAGATCATTTAGTTGACTTTTTCAGCTATGGGTGGGACCGTTCTTCAAATGCCTGGGACTATGTCTTGCAGCAAGTCAAGCAACCACAGAAGGCAAAGTCTGTTCCATCATAATGAAATCGAAGACTGTGCCGATCGCTAAACACTCCCTTAACTAAACAAATACCGTAAAGAGAAAATAAATTTCTAAAAAAAACCCATAAAAGTTTGAAAAGAATATGAATTAATTATCTATTATGTTGTGGAGCCTATTTTTTAAAGAAATTAGTTAAAATAGGACTAACATTAGTAGGATGAAATTTATTTCACAGCTTTATATGTTCCAGTCGTCTTCATTTGTATTGTTTTGAGAGGACGTGTGGTTGAGATGGTTGTTATCAGGGGTAAATAAGTGAATTTAAATATTTTGAAGGCTGTTTCAGTTCATAGAGCAGAAACTTATCACAGGTTCTCAAGTGTGAAATAGTACATTTGATGATGCAGGGCTCCTTGACAGGAATTTTATGAATACAGCTAATGATAATTACTATAGGCCTACAGTTGATATATTGTAGTAAAGATATCAATATGAAGATTGCTGTAAATTGTGTAACAAAACATGTGATTGAACCATTAGAGAGGAATATATGTTAATGTGTGCTTTGATTCATTTCTTTTCTGTATTGTCCTGGCACAATTAACTTGATATTTTTTTTAGTTTTTTATTTCTTAATCTTATTCTTGATCCACACAATGTGACAATGACGATCCACACAATGTGACAATGACGATCCACACAATGTGACAATGACAATCCACACAATGTGACAATGACAATCCACACAATGACAATGACAATCCACACAATGTGACAATGACAATCCACACAATGTGACAATGACAATCCACACAATGTGACAATGACAATCCACACAATGTGACAATGACGATCCACACAAATGTGACAATGACGATCCACACAATGTGACAATGACACTCATGACAGGTTTTTATACATTATTCATTTAGATCTAGTTCATGTTGTGACTGCATTTGATTTTAAATTTTGTTTCTGTAAAGTTAACCAGGGGTGGAAATGTCCCCCACCCCAACCAAAAAAAGAAAAAAGAATAATAAATATTGTAAAGGGTTGTTTTAGAGTTAAATGACACATTATGACGGCATCATTCTCTAAATGTATGAAACTACAAAATGTGACCTCATCGTTATACAGTTAAAACAGCAAGTTTCAGTGTGCGGTGTCGATACCGTGTACATTTACAGCATGTTTAAATTGACACGTTATATTTTTTCAAACTTTTCTGGTGACAAATGGGAATTCCAATCAGTGTCGAGTTAAGTTTGGTGCCAAAATAAAAGCAACCTACTAATTATTTAATAAGAAATAAGTTAAGAGAATGAAACCAACTATTTTATGTTCAAGGATTTGGATTTTCAACAATACGTTTGTGTGAAAATTGCAAAATTCCTGAGGATTTGTGAACTGTAGTCATCTCTTGTTAAAGTTAGTGAATGATTGGATGCGACTGATTTATAAGTACAAGTCATGGAAATACTCATGGACATTTCCTTTAACAGCCAGTATTTTATATATTATAACTTTTACAATTTATGTTCTTAGAAAATGTTGTGTAATTTGTGGAAAACACATCATTCAGTTGATTTCTTGTTCTTGTATTGTAATTGTATTATAATTTAAATGTAGGCCTATGTTGAAAGATTTTAGGTTTAAATGAACAATTTTTAAAATCTGAAAGTTATTCCAAGAACAACATTTTTGAAATAACTAGGTCTATTTTACTGCTATTAAATCTGTTACCATTATGACTCTGATTATTATAAATACATCTTGGAAGAACACATACTTCCTTTTTGAATCTTTACAGTACACCTTTTCAGAAATGTTAATAATATATTATAAATCCAGCTCTTTAGACATCTTCTTATTTCAAAAGCCATATCATTTGGCATCAATTGCTTCTATATCTTTTGTGATTTGTATACCGGTAAGTAAAGAGTATATATATATGTATTCAAAAAGTGAGACACGGGCCAATGTTATTCAAATCACAGTTTACAGCTTAATCTTTATACCCATCTGTTTCAAATATCCATTATTTACAACGGCTAATATTTTTCTTATGCCATAGGTCCATGCTATATAATGTCCAATTTTATTGATAACTGTGTGAGCCATTCATAATTTTCACTATAAAATATCTCAAAATGAGGCTGAAACTCAAGTTTGACATTGTAAATGAACTCTTCAAATATTGCCATTGCTGCTTTTTTCCCTCTGGTAGTGGTATGAGTGTACCATCACCAAGTACCAGATTGTTTTGGATGAAAGCCGGCCATTTTTTGTTTTCTTTTTTCTTTCAATGGAAGGGAGTGAACGATAAAATCACTAACGCCCTCAGCTCCTGTGTTTGCTGTCATTTGCGGTGGCACAGAATATTACGGTTGCAATTAGAAAACGGCCATCTGTATTAGGACACATTGTTTAAACCCTGAGATCACTGGTTATGGTGTACATGTATGTCGAAATAAGTGTGAAAAGCCACATCATTTTCTTTTCTTTTTACCAATCTTTGCCCATGCAAATGAAGCCTTCTTTTGAATTATTGGCTTACGTGTCACTATGATTCTCTTGTATTTGCTTTTTGAATTTAGTGTGAAAAGAGGTCTCTTGTTTGTCTGTAATCGTTTCATTTCAATGATGGAACTGAAATGGAACTAACATTGATTGTATTGCAATCTTACTTAGTGTTTTTTTTATTGTTGACATTCCATCATTATTGTTGTTGAGTATTCCACTACAACCAAAGTCAATATGCCCATTATTGTCACATAATTAATATGATGCATTTCTCCTTTTGATTGAAGGACAAAGTTTATAATGTAAAGGTTACCAATATGATATCCACAGTAATACTAACACCGTTTATTATCATCGCTTATTGATCATACTCTAGATTTGATTTCCCTTAGAATTTTAGTTAAATATTCATCTTGAGATGGTAGATAGAAGATGTGTAAAAAAAAAAAGTTACCCAGGAATGGAACTGTTTGTTTGTATTTGTTTTGTTGTAAACCTTACTCCCCCAATCCCATCTTTCCAAATTTCTATGCCACCAGTCTGTCTAGTCTCAGGCTGGTTTTCTTGATTTTCAAATCTTACATGATTTGACAACAATCATACAATTGCAAATGTTCTAAAATGTGTTTTACTCGCTTTACCAAGATGTATCCTCTTGTGAAAAACAAATAAAAATAGCTACAACTGGATGCCTTTATTTGTATTTGATTTTCACTTTGTTTTTATTCATATTTACAGTTACGTTACAAATAAACTTACATTGTTTATGTAGCCTAGAATTTCATTTTCATTCAAATTGAATGGTTCTACTAAAGCACCAGCATTTACTACAGTATACTACAGACAACAATGGGATATTCAGATTCAACTAGATCGTTGGGGATATTCAGATTCAACTAGATCGTTGGGGATATTCAGATTCAACTAGATCAACCTGGAGTTCTGATTGAATCTGAGGTGTCTCTGGTTGCTGGCTTAAATAATTAATAAAAACAATAGAATATTTCTTTGAACATCAAAGGGACGACCAGCTTCCATTTGGTGGACCAAATCATGTGCTAACGCACTTGAAATACTTGAGGTTTTTTGGTGTGCTTCTGTTTTGTATATATATATATATACTATTACTATATAACTATACATGTATATATCCAGTCTGCAAAGTGGATTAGTTTGTTCATTTTAGAATAGGCTTTACAAATTACAGACGATTTTCTTGTAGACCAGCACAAGGCTGCAAAGTGTGCAGAAAAGCTTGCTACCAATAATTGCCGCCACTAACATCAGTCCATTAAGAAAACTCAAAATGCCCCTGTTGTGCAGCGACATGGTACGGTATTGGTAGGCTGTGTTCTTTTGGTTAAAAAAATAAATTAAGCACGCATATCGCTTCATCTTTCTGCACTCTGCGTACCATCATGCACTATTTACAAATCTATTGTTGATCAAGACTAAGATGACTGATTATGATTGGAGCGAACAAAAGAATTGGATCTGTATGATCGCCTAGTTAGATTACGAACGTAGACTAAAACTAAAATTTTGTTGTTGTTGCTACGACAGTATGACCGACTTGGACTTGTTTGCCTAGGCCTACATTACTGCTTACTGTGGTATGGCAATGCTAATGCTATGATGCTGCATCACTCTGGTACTACTACTACTTTACTAACTAGCTGCCTGTGATTGTACGCATGTATGGATTTTATGTTAATGTTATAGATGAATATGGCTTCCCTTCCTATATACACACTGACTACTACAACAGATTTCCCCCTCAAACCGGTTGTGCCCAAGCTCCGCTGTGTTACAATTACATGCACATATTATATGTGATGTATTACTATCTATTTAGAGTAGAGCAAACATGACATTGATATTGACAAAGTAAAAGGTCCTAACCAGTAAAGACCACTGCCATACCCCCTCCCCCTTTTTTCACTCTATCATAATAAAACTAGGACTCTGATGGAAAGTACACCAGAGAAGCACAAAAGCGTACATAGTGATAGGGCCCACTGTAGATCTATGCCTACTAGACTACTACTACACAACATGTGTAATTTCTAATATTTTGCCAATGCTGGCTTCATGCCCCTATTCAGGTGTTTGAAGTGCATGTTTCTAATGATAGACCTAAAAGAGAGGGAAAGAGTGTGCATTTAGTACATCACGATGGCTGGCCTACCATTTAATATGTGGTGGTGGTAGTAATAGTAATAGTATGACTATGAATAGGATGAATATAAATGAATGAGAATGTCCGCAATTGACAGACATGTCCAAGGGAAACTACTCAGAAAATTGTATTGCCTGAAGCTATGAGCAAGTGATTGGGTTATTTCCCCTTTAAACAAGTCCACCTAGGAATCGTATAATTTATATTATAACATAAAAATAACCCAAAGAGCACTAGCACCGTTAGTAGCCTCTACCCCATCGATCCTGTTATAACTGGAATAATAATGCGGTCATAATATTAATATGTTTTATTTTTAAAATTTGATATAGACTTGACTTAACCACTACCATTGTACTTGGCATGTCTCCAATTAGCTGAAAAAGAAATATTAAAATTTTATACTATCATAAGGTTGTCATGGGAAAGCGCCATCTTGGATTTTTATTGCGAAAATACTTACAACTTCATTTCAAATAGCTTTTTTAGTTATGAAGAAACTTGGCTATACTAGTATAACTTTGCACACACATTATTTGGTTCAGTATCTAGCCGCAACCAGTAGCTTTTTGATAAATTAAATAATTTTGATTTTATGAATCTTTTGAAAATGCATATAGCAACCTTTCCAATTTCTGGCAAAATTAATAAAAAGGTAAATCGCATATCACATCACTGTCAAAAAGTAAAAATTTGAGAAAACCGAGTTTTTAACAATTTTTCCAGCTATTTGAATGTTTTATCGCATATAAACCTATAAAAAATAATAATAATAATAATATTATTATAATAATAATATTATTATTATTAATATAATGCTTTGAAACACAATCTTGAGAGACTATCAAATACTGCATTTCGAGCCTATTTCAACTGCTCCAGGTCCCTTATACTCATGTCCGGATGGCATTTTTCTTTTAATTTTAACAGATGCGTGGAATGTTTCCCATTATATTAGCTAATATTTACAATAAGTCATCAAAACCACATGTTTCAAATAAAATAGTTTGTGGTGATTAGAATGAATACCAACTGTTAAACTTTAGACAAAATTTCCTGCTTTTATGGTACAACCGATGTGTTGAAGGTTAGGCCGGTATCGTTTTCTTAAAAATAGTATAAAATGAAAGAACCGATACTGAGCCTTTGTTATGGTATCGATGTGCTTGTGAAGGGAATTAACTGCTGCCTCCAAAAGTGCAATAAACGAGATTTGTCTGATTTGTGGTAAAAATGCCTTCCTCAGGACCCATCCGCCCCTAAGAAAGAACGACTTCAAACAGCAAGATGAAAGAAAAGGAGATACATGTGTGAAATAGTGAATGGATTGGAAAGTTGTACAGTATGACCCACTCACTAGAAACAAGCTCTTATTCTTAAACGCCTACAGCTACACAACATACATCAGAATAGAAAAAAAAATAATGAATTTCTTGTTCATTTTATTCACTATTCACTAGTGGAAAAGGAGGCAACCTTTTTAAAAATAACACTAACACTAACAACACTCTACTACTACACAAACAAGTTTCATTCAAATTTCCTCTGTCTCCCATGTGTAGTGATCTCAGGGTGAAGTAACGGAAAAAGCAAGACCAAGGATGAGTAAAAGTGAAATGAACAGAAAGTAGGACCTACCAGCATCTCCCGCTAGTCACCCATATGCCAACATGAATGAGTAATGAGTCGTACAGGGCATGACTATGACAACATTTTTGGACACATAAAAGTAAACATAGCATTAATAACATTATAACAGTATACAAATACAACTTACATGCAATGCAGACTCTAGCATCAAAGTCAAGATTAAAAACTTGTTTGATTCGTTAATTTTATTGAAATTTACCCTATCCACCATATACAGTGATTTCAGGGTGGGTGAATTGAGAGGAAACAAAAAGATCACAGACAAGTAAAAGAGTGGAAGAAAATATGTAGTACCAGCAGCACTTGGCAACCGCCAACAGATGACACCGCGGCCGTTATCAAATGAAGTGCTGCATACGTCAAAATTTTGACAAATTTACTTTTTGACATTTTCCGATATTTGTGCCCTAATTAATCTACCAATGTCAGCAAAATTTAAAAACCCAAGAGAAATATGAGCAATTTAAATTTCAAAGCATGCTGTATCCGTATTGTGCACGCCTCGTTACCAAACGAACTGCCATATCCGCCGATTATCAAATGAACTGCTGTATCTGTGCCTCGATTATCAAATGAACTGCTGTATCTGTGCATCGATTATCAAATGAACTGCTGTATCTGTGCCTCGATTATCAAATGAACTGCTGTATCTGTGCCTCGATTATCAAATGAACTGCTGTATCTGTGCCTCGATTATCAAATGAACTGCTGTATCTGTGCCTCGATTATCAAATGAACTGCTGTATCTGTGCCTCGATTACAAATGAACTGCGGTATATGTGTTTCGGTTACAAATGAAGCGCCATATGTCGAGCTGACCATTCACCACGTCGGTTAATCAGGAAAGAAAGACGTAACACTGAGTAACAGTGAAACAGTCTTATAAAGCAAAACGGTGATTGGCCTCACGGGTAGGTTAATGTCTTTCGTCTATCGAGTTATGTTAGTCAAGTGGGTGGGTCAATCTTATTGAACAGAATCAGATTTGAGGAGTTAATTACAATTAACAATACAAACGATTAACGCCCTTACCCGACACTTCTTAGTTTGATTCCGTTGCAAAATATATTTTATGATTGACTAAATTCATCTTGATTTTTTGTTTATGTAAAGCATCCTTAGTTTTATGAATCAATTGGACTATTTAAAAATTCCCGTTTACACAAGAGAGAGATGGAGAGGGGAGGAGGGGGAGAAAGAGAGAGGGGGAGGAGAGAGAAAGAAAGAGAGACCATTTTAAGCTCTTGACTATACGTATGACATAAACAAATACTTATTTCAAAATAAAGTCATATCAATATCTTCTAAAACGGACTGCAAATGATATTTTTTGTTTTAAAATTTAAAAATTTTTAAATTTTAGACATTTTGTTGTAAAACACTCATTTTAGTCTTTCAGGACACCTCAATGTGTTTACCATTCCAAATAAAAAAAATTGACACTTCTGAATTTTTTTATAGCTTAACTCCAACACTCGAATTTCTACAACCTCAGCCATTTTCAAGTTTTTCGCATCATTTTTTTCACCAGGTTGCCCCACAAACCTGCTATTGTAATAAAGATGATCTTGGTATCAATGTGCTTCTGATAAAAAAATTCTTGCCAATGGTATATTACAAGGCATACTAGTAGAAATCGGGCAGTGGACAGGTAAGCACCTGTAGAGGGGAGCTAGATGATCCCACCTCCACGAGTCTCCTGCTGCCTTGCAGGCAGGTCTTGGTTGACCAAAGGCTAAGGGAGTTAACCCTGACAGAAAACAACCTGCTGCCTTGCAGGCTGGTCTTGAATGACCAAAGGCTCAGGGAGTTAACCCTGACAGAAAATAACAACCTGCTGCCTTGCAGGCTGGTCTTGAATGACTAAAGGTTAAGGAAGTTAACCCTGACAAAAAATAACAACATGCTGCCTTGCAGGCTGGTCTTGAATGACTAAAGGCTAAGGGAGTTAACACTGACAGAAAATAACAAGGCCTGGTAGGGGCCTCAAGGTTGCAGCCCCACCATCTACCTAGGGTACAGTGGGCTAATCCCGTTTATCCAAAACAACCTGATTCAGAGAAGTAAAAGAAATATAACCGGCTTGATCTTTGGAAGACGAACTTGAAACGAACACGGACTGTGATTTTTGGAACATGGAACGTTAGGGTAATAAATGGAAAAGAGTTAGAATTAGATGAAGAAATGGAAAAATTCAAAGTAGATATTTTGGCCATTACAGAAACAAAGAAAAAGCACAAGGAATAGAAAATGTAGGACCGAATCATATTTTGATCTTCTCAGGAGTAGATGTCAAAGATAGATCTAGAGCAGGAGTAGGCCTCCTAGTGCATAAAAGGCATGAAAAGCTACTAGAAAGTTGGAAATTTATAAGCCCACGGCTATAAGAGGTAAATATTAAACCAAAAGGAAGAGAAATTAAATTATTAATAGCATATGGACAAAACGAAGACTTATAGAAGAAAAAGATATCTTCGAAAATGATTTACAAATGGCTGTAGAGAATCTTAAATCCAAACAGGAACTAATGCTTTAAGTAGATTTAAACGCTAGAGTAGGCAACAATGTAGAAACTTCAGGAGGAGTAATAGGTAAAGGAGAGACAATAACTTCTCCAAATGGAGAGAGACTCATAGAATTTTGCCTAAAGAATAACAATAATAACATGAAAATAGCCAACACCTTTTTTTCCTCATAAAGATATCCACAAATATACAAGAGTAAATGAAGACAGGTGTGAAAAGTCAATGATAGACTACATAATAGTTAGCAGCTCCCTTTTTTACAGTACATTGGATGCAAGAGTAAACAGAGGAGCAGAAATATTTAGTGATCATCACTTAGTGATTGCCAAAATGAGATTACTGACTGAGGAAAACAAACAGAAAAGGAAAGAGAAGAAAGCTACTAAACTCAAAATAGAGGAATTAAATAAACCAGTAGTAAAACAGGTATATCAATCTAGGATAAAAGATTTATCAGTGAAAGACAGATGGATCTGAATGATAGCACAATAGAAGAAAAGTGACAGCTGTAAAAAACACTCCACAGTTGTACTGAAGAGGTCTGTGGTAGGAAACAAATTAAAGGAGATAGGAAAAGAACAGCATGGTGGCATGAAAATGTCAAGACTAAGATCAAAGAAAAGAAGGATACCTGGAAGAAATACTTGCAAACAAAGAGACCAGACGATAGGATAGATTACGTGAATAAAAGAACTATCGCCAAAGAGGAAGTGAGGAAAGCCAAACAGGAACAGTGGGAAGAGTTTGGACAAAGACTCCAAGAAAGCTATCAAGGAAATCAAAAGCTGTTCGGGGGGCAATGAAGAGCATGAGAAAGACTAAAGCATGCCCAATACGACCAATTAAAACGCCAAAGGAGAGATAATGAAAGAAGACATCGAAATCATGGGAACGTGGAGAAAGTATTTTCAACAATTACATAATCCCTCCAGAATATATGAAACAAGGAGTAAAGATCAATAAGTAAGAGTGTCAAGTAATCCAGAGGAGATAGCTGAAGATATAATTATATCAATGGAAGAAATCCAAACAGCTATAAGACAAGTGAAATTAGGAAAAGCCCCAGGAGCAGATCAAGTTTATCCAGAAATGATTAAAAACCAAGGGAGAGAGGCAAACAAACTACTACATGTAATATGCCAACAAGCATGGAAGTCAAAACAGGTGTCAAACGACTGGAAAAAGGGAACAGTAGTAACAATACATAAGAAAGGAACAACTATGGAATGCTCAAACTATAGAGGGATATCACTGCTTAGCGTTCCAGGAAAAGTATATGCCAGGATACTGGAAATGAGACTAAGAAAAAGAGTAGAGGATCAGATTGAAGAGCATCAGAGGGGATTTAGACCAGGAAGAAGTGTACAAGACCACATATTTAGAATAAGGCAAATAATAGAAAAAAAAAATTTGAGAGAAACCTTGACTTGCACTTGCACCTGTGTTTTATTGACTTAGAAAAGGCATTTGACACTGTGACTGAGGAGGGACGAACTATGGCATTCCTTAAAAGAACACGATGTAGAGCAAAATTTAATAGAAGCCATTAAAAGTTTTTACAATAAACCAACATGTGCAGTGAGAGTAGCTGGAAATGTATCAGAAGAATTTGATGTAGATGTAGGAGTAAGACAGGGTTGTATCTTAAGTCCTCTTTTGTTTATCACATTTATGGATTCAGTCGCAAAGCATCCTCAAAAATGAAGACAATGAATGTAGGTATGTGGAAAGCTCAAACCAGTAAATGTATCAATGCTTTCATTTGCCGATGATTTAGTTCTGTTTGGAAAATCAGAAAGTGACCTTCAGTCGAATATCAACATTATGAACAATGAATTAAATAAAAGAGAAATGAGAGTAAATGCAAAGAAAACCAAAACAATACAATGCTAGTAACTAGGGGAGCAAAAACACAAAATCTTAAATTGGGCAGGGAGTATTTAGAACAAGTTCAAAGCTACAATTACCTAGGAGTAATGCTTAACTCAGAGGGAAAACTAAGAGAAGAAATCAGCCAGAGAATCAAAAAGGCAAGTGCAATATATAACCATCTAGGAAAGGCATTGTAAGCAAGAATTGTCAACAAAAACCAAAATGGCAGTATATAACATAACACCGTTTATTGTCTTACTCTCCTCTATGGCAGCCAAACATGGACTTTAGACAGTAGAGTATACAGTAGAGTACAGGCAGCTGAAATGAAATATCTAAGAAGAGTGGTAGGGAAAACTAAACGAGACAATCAGAAACACGACAATAAGAGAAGAGATCAAACCAAAGAAGATGGCATAAAAACTAAGATAGAAACAAATCAATTGAGATGGTTTGGGCATGTAAACAGAATAAATGACAATAGAATAGCTAAATCAGTATACAGTGCTAAAGCCCAAGGTAAAAGACCAAAAGGCAGACCTCGGAGAAGGTGGGAAGAAGATATAAAAGAGGCATTGAAGCATAGAAATTTAACTTTTTGGAAGGAAACAGAAAATGCCAGGACAGGGCATCCTGGAAAAAGATCATCTCGAGCATCTGAACCCATACACCGAAAGGTAGAATGGGAACTGATAAAGAAAGAAAGAAAGACTGGAAGAAATATTTCAACTTCGGTTTTGACAGCCTAGTTACACAGTTTTAACAGTTACATGTGAGTTTTAACAAAATTGAGGAGCCCAAGGAGAGATTTTCATACCGAAAACCAATAGTGTAGTACACCCGTAGCTAAGTTGTAGGTGAAAAAAGGATTAATGAATAGTTACATAACACACTGTCCATCAAAGCTGATGAATTCATAACAGCTTAGTGTGAAAACCGAGTCTCCCCACATGGTCATCAGCGACGATTGCGTATACGGCACTTCAAATTATAATCGCGAGGGATTTCTCAGCCAGGAAGAGCGCCATATGTGTCTATCGAGCTGAGACCTACGGATTCGGCAGTTCATTTGATAATGACCGGTGGATTTTGGCCCTACATTTTCAAACGGAGTGCAGTAAGCAGTATATCATGTAATCCACTACGGCCAAATGGTTACCTGTTATATTTGAAAACAACTATGTCACGAGGCAGTAGTTTGGTATTTGAGTTTGGTATTTGAGTTTGGTATTTGAGTGTAGTATATACATGTATATATATTTTAGAGACCAAAACATGCTTTTCTTGATTGTGGCTAAACGAAGAGATCTAGTCCGGCTGCACACACGGCACTTCATTTGATAACGGCAGAACGCATGTGTACAAAAATAATGTTGAACAATGCAAAATTAAAACAATTACGTCCAGTAAAAAAAACAACAAACAATTCCTAAAATGAATCAGCAAACCATTCAAGTACATGTATCGTATTCACACTCAAACAAATGTAACCCCCCCCCAAAAAAAAAAACCAAGCTAAATTATAAATGATTGAATTCATTGCAATATGTTGCCCGCCATTTGTGGTGATTTTTCCCCTTACTTGAGTTTAATTGACATTCACCCTGTCCACCATTGTGGTGATCTCAGGGTGAATTAAGAGGAAACAGCAAGATTGAAGATAAATGAAAGAGTAAAAGGAACGAAGTAGGACCTACCAGCAGGTCCCGCCAACCGCCCGCCATATGTGATGATCTCAGGGAGAATTAAAAAGAAATAGCAAGATGAAAGAAAGACATGCGACAGTGAAACTGAAGAAAGTCAAGGAGAGAAAAGAGAAAATAGAACCTACCACTACAAGTAACTACTCCCATACCTTCATAGAGAATAACAATTTAAAAAGCAAAATTACAATACAAAGTGTAATCAGCAAGGCATGACTGAATAATTAATATATTAATTATGTAAGATTAGATCCTAACAAAGTGACTTAAATGTGAACAAAAAATGGCCATAAAATAAATGTTATGTTTGTCTATTTGAAATTTACCCCGTCCACCATTGCAGTAATCTCAGGGTGAATTAAGAGGAAACGGCAAGATGAAATATAAGTCAAAAGTTAAATTTCTATGCTTCAATATATATTATATCTTCTTCCCACTTTCTCCGAAGTCTGCCTTTTGGTCTTTT
Organism: Doris montereyensis; assembly: GCA_037039925.1. Classification (NCBI taxonomy): domain Eukaryota; kingdom Metazoa; phylum Mollusca; class Gastropoda; order Nudibranchia; family Dorididae; genus Doris; species Doris montereyensis. Next base: position 145,769 of record JAXRKP010000920.1, on the reverse strand, counting down.
ATCTTGGGCTTTAGCACTGTGTGTATACTGATTTAACTATTCTATTGTCATTCATTTTGTTTACATGCCCAAACCATCTCAATTGATTTATTTCTATCTTAGTTTTTATGCCATCTGCTTTGGTTTGATCTCTCTCTACTTTGTGTTATTTGTTTGTTCAATGTTGGTGTTATCAACAATGTTAGATTTTATGCTATCGCTAGCTTATCTTTTCAGTCTTTGGGAAACAGACTCACACTTAGATCTACATTACAATTACAATGATATATAGTATAAAATAAATCCAAACTTCAATGCGCAACATAATACTAATAACAGACTGGTACAGTAGGAAATATTTGATCTACCATTAGCACCTGTCAACCGCCCACCGTTGAAGAAAAGAAGAAATCTGTAGTCAAAGTATCATCAGTGATGCAGTTCACATCATATCGAGGGCGAAAGTCGCAAACCGCCCAAATCCGTTAAATTAGGATGTTTTGAGTAAATCAAAGAAAATGATGCTGCGCTTTTTATCTTTTTTCACAGACATACACAGTTTGCAAATGTCAAAAACTAGACCCAATAGAGATACACGGTTGCTATAGTTATTATCTATTGGTTCTTGTGCCATGGAATCCTAACTAGACTAAGCATACAGGCTTCTTAATGTTAAAAAAGCAAAATAAAAAGTGTTACTGACTTAAGTATTACACATGGTTTGGGACTTTCACCGTCGATATATAGATCTAATGATACAATGGTAGTAAACAGAAATGATCTTGTTTAAAGTGTCAAAACAACACAAAAACAAAAAATTAAAAAACCCCAACATCAAATCATAATGTAAATGCATGTTTTCAATTATATAATATAAACATAAGAAGATCAAATCTTCCGTTTGGTTGATAGCAATAATAAATAAAAACCCTTTTAAAAAAAGTAAACAGCTCAACTACAGTTTAGATGAGTCAGTGCTCGTTACTGAGATTACAAAGGCTTTTTATTGTAATGATCAGGATAAGTAACAATTTAAAGTTTCCTCAATGGCAACGTGGATTTGATGATGGGAAAAATTTGATGATGAGGTACTGACTGGAAATGATCAGGCCGCTACAATTTGTCCCATCTGCAGTGATCTGAGTGAGATGACAGAGGAAGCAGCAAGATGAATTGAAAAACGTCCAAAATGGTAAAAGTAAAAAGGGAATAAATGGGACCTATCAAATTCATTGGAAAATGAAATTGAAACAAACTCCCCTCACCAAGATTTAATTTTTTTATTTGATTTACCCACATCCACAACGAAGGTTGTCTCGGGGGTTTCGGTAGGATTCTTAATCTTGCTTGCCCGGACTGCCCTGTAAACAGCCAAGGGATCTTTAATGTGCACAGAGTGTTGTGATCTGCACACGGGACCTTCTTTTTATCGGCCATCTCTGATGGGACTAGGTGTCGATCCACCTACCTGGACCAGTGGGGTAGATTTTGCTCAAGAAACTTGAGAAAATTTTTAAACCGTTGGCGGGTTCAAACCCCACAACCTTTTGGTTGAGAGGCCGACAGTTTGCCTCTGGACTACTGAGTCTTCCCCCCCCCCCCACCACCAAGAGGAATGTGCCAGCTTCAGGAGTTATTACAGTATCTAATCACACGCCACAATCTCAAATTCTCAGGGTAAATTAAGAGGAAACAAAAACATGAACGCCATAAAAAGAATGAATGAAGAAGCTACCGGCATCATCTGACTCGTGCCATGAGCAGTCACCTCACTCAAAGTTCAAACGAAATACGGAGGAGAGTAACATGAATGTAAATTATCAAAAAGAAAAAGACGACTGCTGCAGTTGGAAAATGAAAATGAAACAAGTCACAACACAGAGCATCCATCAACACCAAAAAAATAAGAGTAAGAGGAGACGATACGCTCATCTCATATTATGACGCTGACATTGCCTACATGAACAGACAGTGTTGCACATACAAAAAATGTGCATGCCAGCCATGAGCAGCATGCTCATTATAGCTGCCATTTCCTGAGTGAATGCATTATAAAATATATACATTTATAATATGTACATTACAATAATTACATATATGTACACACATTACACATGAGTATTAACAACACATACATTAAAATCAAAGTTCTTTCATGGCCATTACAATTACATTTACAGCCCATAGAGTCGAAGCGTATCCCCGTTTCTGTAGCATTAAAGCGAAACAGGTGATAATAATCCTCCCGGACAAGACGTTAGTTTATCACAAAATTTTACTCCTACACAGGTTCTGGTACTCATTTGCACCTGGGTCCAGTGGGTAAAATGTGTGTTAAGTGTCTTTCAAAGGAACACAACGTTGGCCCTAGCATTGCTAGGATTTGAACACAGGAACTCATGGTCCCAAGACTGGGTAAGCTAACCAGTTGACCATCAAACGCCACTACACATTAGGCCTACATACAATACTATAACGCCAACGCAAACTTAACTAAAATATGTAGTGATATTAATATGAACATACAAAGCAGGGCTGAATAATGACTATCACCATCAGTCAGGAAACGATTCCAAAAGAGGCACATGAAAGGAACATGTAAAGCAACAGCAGTTTTATCCCGTAGACGCCGTTAGTACAGGAAGTTCGAGATACGCGTTGGCCGAAGTTTGGTTTCCTTGAATTACTTTAAGCATGAGAAATGTCGTTCCATTAGTTGTTTGAATGACCAAAGCATACTTATCCTTGTCCACTTTGTTCCAACCAGTCCTATTTAAAGGTCTTATCCACAAATGTCCGTCTTTAATGAGAAAGTGTGCATTATCAAGTCGCTGATGGGATTGTCCTGATTTTATAGAAAGTGACTGACTGTGACTGTGAGGGATGCTAAATGGTCCATAATTAAAACTCTGAGCTTTCACATTGGCATTTTGATGACTGCCAGACGAGACCGAAGCTATCGGTAAAGTGCTGAGTGCTGTCATGTTCGATGAAAGACTGAAATCAGGCTGTGTAGTAGCTAAACAGGATTCACTGTTTGTACTTTTACTTGGTGAATTTGAAGAGTGTGGATTTGTAGGTCTCACAATTGGATGTCCCTGACTAAGACTAGCCGGATCATGACTGATCATTGCTAAACCTCCCTGCAAATTTTTTTGAGGTGATGTCAGGTCTGAATTCATAGTCACATATGTCAGAGCGTTTGACTTTATTTGACCTACTTTCTGATGTAGGGTGGCTGACGGTAGATTTGACGTTGCATTCCTTGGGAGACGGCATTTGAGATATTTGTGCTCTCACCTGCGACTGTGACATACTTTATCACACTAGTTTTGAATGAACGTGAATTCGGAGTACACTGTGCAAGAATTTCAGAATGCAGTTTCAAGGGATCCTCCCACTGGGTCCAACTGTCCACTTTAGTGACTTTAGCAGCAGCATTAGCAGCATTGAGCTGACAGCATGAATGGTGTTCACTGCAATGATAAAGCATGGCGGCTTCAGGGTTGTAATACAAAACAGCAATGGGGCCAGGGAGGGATTCGGCAGCTTTTGTTGGAATATAGGCAGCTTTTCGGGCTGGTTGTTTACTGGACGGGGTCTGGTGTGGCTGGACATTTACTACTGACGGGGTCTGGTGTGGCTGGACGTTTACTACTGGACGGGGTCTGGTGTGGCTGGACATTTACTACTGACGGGTCTGGTGTGGCTGGACATTTACTACTGACGGGTCTGGTGTGGCTGCACATTTACTACTGGCGGGGTCTGGTGTGGCTGGACGTTTGGTGACGGGGTCCGGTGTGATTGAACGTTTACTGGCGGGGTCGGTGTGGTTGGACGTTTACTGACGGGTCTGGAGTGGCAGAACGTTTAGTGACGGGGTCTGGAGTGGCTGGACATTTACTGACAGGGTCTGGTGTGAAGGATGTCGTCGTGGAGTAGCAAATGGTTCTGGAGAGTATACATGCTCAAAGTCTCGCTGTCTGAATATTCGTCAACGTCAAGTTCAATTTCTGGAGATCCAACTCTGGTATTATTTGAGGATTCAGAATCTGAATCACTATTGTCAGAGTCAGAGTCCTGAACATACGTGACCTCTTGTTGAGAGTTGGATTTGGTGACATGGTTTCTGCTCTTCCTACTGCGCCGCTGCAACATGACAAAGTTGCTTTCCTCTCTTTGACATATTTTCCCATAGAATTTGTTCTGAGCTGAACTATCAGTTCCCTGTGCTGTAAACAGATCTTCACATTTATATAGTTTACTTTCACCTACAGTGTCTGAGTTATCTGAAGGCTCTCTTAGGCGTTTTAAGTTTTGCCCTTGTTTTATTCTACTGACTATGTCTTTTAAGGTGCTGTTCTTAACGAGTCTTAGTTTGCTTCCTTGGTTTAAATTATGTTTGAGCTTTTATTGGGATTTCTTTGGATATTTTCATTTTGATTCTTTTGTAATCCTTGACAATTTCCCCTGTGCTTTCTTCTCTTTCTGTATTTTTTCATCGCCCACAAGTTTTGTAGATGAGCCCTCTGACTTGGTGAAAGGTGCTTATATTTATCACCGTTTTCACTGTGCTTTTTGCTCTTTCTGTATTTTTTTCTCATAGCCCACAAGTTTTGTAGATGAGCCCTCTGACTTGGTGAAAGGTGCTTATATTTATCATCAGTTTTACTACCAGGCCTAGCTTTGTTAACACTAATTGAGTTTGCCTCTGCCTGTGTGGATCTGGTATTCCTAGGCTCACTTGACATTGCTGTAGTTCGTCGAGTATTATAAACAGAGGTCTTACTTTCAAAAATAATAGATTTTGCATTTTTCAACGATTTTTGTTTCATTGCTGCCTGAAAGTCTGTACGTAATTTCGCTTTGGACATTTTGGAGCTTTGTAACTCCTGTTTCAGCCAGGGAACCTTTCTCTCGACATTGCGATTCAAACTTGCCATTTGCATTACACATGATCTTGCAGGCCGAACTCTGTTTGGTTCTGCCGGAGGCGAAGAGGACGACGGAGATCAGGAGTGGCCGTGAAGCCATAATAAGCAAATTCTGGTGGAAGGAAAAATTCGGAAGGAGGAACACGAGATAAATCATCAAGAATAATTTTCATGTTAACCCTCTGATGCAGCCGGTTTCTCAATCCAGGTCTGCCTCCGTCAGGGCTTACTATGTTGCTTTGATTACGAACAATTTTCTTGACTGGTGCTTCTTTTCTTCTACTTCTACATTCCTCCTGTGATGTTTTCAATTTCAAGTGACCCTGACCTCTGTTCTCTCGATCTCCTCCTCTTTTCTTGACATCTTCACTAGCTCCACTGCCCTTCCCCTTAAAATTTTTCAAACAATTTTGTATACATTCATCTGTGTCATGTTTTTGATTATGTTCTGCTTTTTGTTGCCCTCTTATTTTCTCGTGCTTTCCTGAAATTTCTCCACTTGCACTGACAGCGTGATCTAATATAATTTTGAGATCTTTTAAAAATTGGTTTGATCCTGTAAACTCTCTGCAGAGATCCTCATGGGAAACTTGTGACATCTGATCAGATCCAGACAGTGAGCTTCTTCTTCTAGTAGTTGGCAGCAAACTTTTGCCCTGTGCAGATTCTACACTACCACTATATGTATTGTCTAAGACTTCTTCCGATCTTCTGTAAACTTTATTAATAATTTTGTCACTGTCATTACTCTTTCCTTGAATCCTCTTTGACACTTTTGCACGAAGATTTTCCATAAGACTGTTCTTCTGGTCTGTCTGAGGTAAATCACTGATACTGTCTATTACACTTTCATATTGAAAACTTTTTTTGTTTGTTTTTATCTTTACCTTTTTCAGCGTTGACTGTTTCAGAAAAGTTTTCCAAATGAACCTTTTCATGAATATCTTCCGTGAAGTCTTCATAGTGAGAATTTGTCACGTTGTTCTTGTTGTAAGCACATTCCTTTGCAATGTCTGTTTTACAGGCACTTCTTCTAGTGTTATCTCTGGGGAAATTGTTCACACTGGGAGCCTCATCTAAATTTTGCACACTGGGAGCCTCATCTAAATTGTTCACACTGGGAGCCTCATCTAAATTTTTCACAATGGGAGCCTCATCTAACTTTTTCATACTGTAACTTTTTCGGGAGCCTCATCTAACTTTTTCACACTGGGAGCCTCATCTAATCATAATGGGAGCCTATCTAACTTTTTCATAATGGAAGCATCTAACTTTTTCATAATGGGAGCCTCATCTAACTTTTTCATAATGGGAGCCTCATCTAACTTTTTCATAATGGGAGCCCTCATCTAAATTTTTTTCATAATGGAGCCTCCTCATCTAACTTTTTCATAATGGGAGCATAATGGGAGCCTCATCTAACTTTTTCATAATGGGAGCCTCATCTAAATTTTGCAAATTTTTCACTGGGAGCCTCATGTAAATTTTGCACACTGGGAGCCTCATCTAAATTTTGCACACTGGGAGCCTCATCTAAATTTTGCACACTGGGAGCCTCATGTAAATTTTGCACACTGGGAGCCTCATGTAAATTTTTCAAACTATCTGGGTCCTGCGCATCTTGATTCTTCTCTTCTTTGTTTTTTCAACAACCTCGTGAACATGTTCTAAAACTGTTTTTCAAGGAACATTTTCAACATCGTCTGTTCCGTGAACATGTTTTAAATTACACTCTCCAGCACAATTTGTCACACTAGCCATATTATGAATCTGTTCCACATTGTCTATATCACTTCTAGTAACAGCAACATGCTCCATCTTGTCATGTCTTTCATTGTCTTTCTCATGAACACGTCTATTTTCCATCTCTTTTTCATTCATCCCTTTCTACATTTGACAGTTTTTTTTATCCTTTCATAGAGAATTTCCACTTTAACTGTTTTCGAAACCAGGTTTGAATGATATTCATGTTGTCTTTTCTTCTATGGCGAGCCTGAGAATGGAAAGAAAATGACTGTTATGACGATGACATTCATCACTCACTTTGCCAGCCCTCGTATTCAAGTGTCTATCAATAGTCTGTAAAATGGTGACTACAATTTTCACAAAATAATCATAGACACTAGAACATAATCGTTTAATAGTGTGGGCAACTTTCATTTTCATAAAAATAGATATTACATAAAAAGTCCCCCCCCTCCCACCTTCTCCTCCTCACAATTAAACAGAAAGTTTTAAGCACACAAACTGATTAAGACTGACACCTACATTGATCCCTGTCCATCAAGGGCAATAATGAGAAGCAAAAGGTGAGGGACAACTAAGTGAAATGGTTTGAAGATTTGTGTTCATTCAGCGTCATCAAATTAACAAAGTTGAATGCCACACACCGTTTTTATTGAGTACAGTAGTCGCTGGGAAAACGCATGCTCTTTGGGCGCTGAGAAAAGCGTGTGTGTATGCGTACCGTGTGTTTATGCGAAATCACTGGAAGATAACTCTTTATTAAAGGTAAGATGTCAGGGATTATTATTGAGTGCATGTTCAAAACAAACCCTGTAACTTCGTACACTCGACATCGAGAGCCAATCACTCATGGTCTGTGAACATTAAGCCCCGCCCTCACACCCTTGCTCTCTTTTATAGAGTGTGCATCACCCTGTCACTGTTGCCGATCGTAGTCTATTTCATTGCATGAATTCTCTGCTCCCTGCCACAGCCTCTGGGTCGATCAATAAATTCGCAATCCACAGAATAACGTCTGGACAGCCAGTCTTTGACTTTGAACATCGAGAAATCAGAGACTAGGACACTAGGACCAGGAGGAGCAGCATCGACAGTGTGGGCAAAACATGACATAAGACTGTCTGACACCTTCGTCTGGGTAGTGCTTGGACTCGGACAGACAATGACATAGGAAAAGACTAACACTAGTGACACATTTGCCCTTGTCCTAGCATTGCTCACACAGTGTGCCATCTGTTCTCATGTTATTGTCATTTCTGACAAAAACTCAACAAAACACGTCTTTCAAGGCCTCTAATGCATGGGTATGAAGTTGTATTACAGAAAAAAGCGTGACTTTATATGTGTCAAAAGTGCCTTAGCACAATTATTATATAGTAAAAAATCGGTCAACAGAGGAAAGCGTGTGTTTATGCAGAGTGTATTTTTATAAAGTGTGCGTTTATCCAGCGACTACTGTATCTAAAAAATGGCAAGTATGAGAAGATGCCTTGAAGCCATTTTCCCACACACTCTCTGCATGTCATAGGCTCAGAATTATATTCTTGTTCAAACTACCCATGTGGTGATTTCCAAGTTATCATTATTATTAGCAGATTCAGTCATCAAGTGTCCCATTTCAGGAGACATGGCCATCAAAGTTGGTCTATGTTTGTGACAAATTTCACTTGCATTTTGTCCTTACTTCAGATTCTCTTTCAAGCTGATCACTTAGTGATTGCAAAATGAGATACTGACTGAGGAAAACAAGCTGAAAAGGATAGGAGAGAAAGCTACTAAACTCAAAATAGAGGAACTAAATAAAGCAGAATAAAACGGATATATACCAATCTAGGATAAAAAGATTTATGAGTGAAAAGGCAGATGGATCTGAATAAATGTTCAATAGAAGTAGAAGAAAAGTGGCAACTGTATAAAGGAAACACTCCTCAGTTGTACCGAAGAGGTCTGTGGTAGGAAACAAATTAAAAGAGATAGGAAAAGAACAGCAAAGTGGATGAGAATGACAAAACTAGGATCAAGGAGAAGAAGGAAACCTGGAGCTGGAAGAAATACTTACAGAGGCCAGAGGAAAGGATAGATTACATGAATAAAAGAAACAGCACCAAAGAGAAAGTGAGGAAAGCAAAACAGGTTCAATGTGAAGAGTTAAGACAAAGACTTCAAGAAGGCTACACAAGGAAATCAAAAGCTGTTCCGGGAGCAATCAAAAGCACTAAAAAGACCAAAGCATGCCAAAGAACACCAAGGCAGAAAAAATGAAGAAATATAGTGAAATCATGGAAACATAATGTAGAGACAGTATTTTCAGCAATTACATAATCCCTCTAGAGCATATATGAAACGAGCACAGATCAAGTAGTATTTTTAAGTAGTAGTAAGAACAATAAATAATCCAGATCAGACAACTGAAGATGTAGACATCTCGATGGAAGAAATGCAATGAGAAAAGTTAAGTTAGGAAAAGTCCCAGGAGCAGATCAAGTTTATCCAGAAATGATTAAAAATCAAGGAAGTGAAGCAGACAAACTACTGTATGCAATATGTCAACAAACATGGAAGCTAAAACAGGTGCCAGATGACTGGGAAAAAAAGGGAACAATAGTAGTACAAATACACAAGAAAGGATTAATTATGGAATGCTTAAAACTGTAGAGGGATATCACAACTAAGCATACCAGGAAAAGATATATTATATATCCCATTGCCAATAAATAGCATTAATTTATGCCTGTCAGCAATTTGTCATGCATTTCACCCTTCACATACCTATCCAGTGTACTGTAATAAAAGATAACCAGCCATCTCCATCCACTTTATCAGTATCACACACCCTTGTCCCATTGGATCATTGGTTTGACACTAGGCAATTAGAATCAAGCAGTCTTCTGGACTCCATCCACTACTTTCCCCCTAATTTTGTAAGATGCATGAAATTACCTGGTGTTTTGAAACTGATCAGGCACGCATCGTGATCAAGACAGTTTTATTGATCTCCTGCCTCGCATTGGCCTTGGTCATATCTGTTGTGCCTTTGGGTTTTCATGGCGAGTCAAGGTCAACCCACCTGTGTGTTCATCACCTAAGTACGTGGCGAGCTAAGGTCAACCCACCTGTGTGTTCACCACCTAAGTGTCAAATAACTTGATGGTTTCCAAGTGTCCTTATCTCTTGCATTCAATATTAAGTAAAACAGAGAACTTGTCAAAAACAACATGGTCTGGTTATGAACCATTGTCCTCATCTGTGGTAATCATCCCCAATTTTTTTTGCCCTGACTGATTTTCCCTTAAACGCATTCCTTTATCAGCTCCCATTCTACCTTCCGGTGTGTGGGTTTTTTAGATGCCCGAAATAATCTTTCTCCAGGCTGCCCTGTCCTGACAGTTTCTGTTTCCTTCCGTGAAAATTAAATTTCTTTTCGTTAATGCCTCTTTTATATCTTCTTCCCACTTTCTCTGAGGTCTGCCTTTTGGTCTTTTACCTTGAGTTTTAGCACTGTATACTGATTTAGCTATTCTATTGTCATTTATTCTGTTAACATGCCCAAACTATCTCAGTTGATTCATTTCTATCTTAGTTTTTATGCTATCTGCTTTGGTTTGATCTCTTATTGTTGTGTTTCTGATTTTGTCTCTTTTAGTTTTCCCTACTACTCTTCTTAGATATTTCATTTCGCGGCCTGCACTCTACTGTATTACCTACTGTCTTAAGTCCAGGTTTCACTGCCATAGAGGAGAGTAGGACAATAAACTGTGTTGTATACTGCTATTTTGGTTTTTGTTGACAATTCTTGTTGACCTACAAATGCCTTTCCTAAATGGTTATTGCCTTTTGGATTCTCTGGCTGACTTCTTCTCTTAGTTTTCCCTCTGAGTTAATCATTACTCCTAAGTAATTGTAGCTTTGAACTTGTTCTAAATTCTCCCTGCTTAATTTAAGATTTTGTGTTTTAGCTTCCATAGTTACTAGCGTTGTTTTGGTTTTCTTTGCATTTACTCTTCATTCCTCTTTTATTTAATTCATTATTCATTATGTTGATATTTGACTGGAGGTCCCTTTCTGATTTTCCAAACAGAACTAAATCATCAGCAAATGAAGGCATTGATGCATTTACTGGTTTGAGCTTCCACATACCTACATTCATTTTTTTCATGTTTGAGGATGTTTTTGTGACTGAATCCATAAATGTGATAAACAAAAGAGGACTTAGGATACAACCCTGTCTTACTCCTATATCTACATCAAATTCTTCAGATACATTTCCAGCTACTCTCACTGCACATGTTGGTTTATTGTAAAAACTTTTAATGGCTTCTATTAAATTTTGCTCTAAATTGTGTTCTTTTAAAAGAATGCCATAGTTCATCCCTCCTCACAGTGTCAAATGCCTTTTCTAAGTCAATAAAACACAGGTGCAAGTCAATGTTTCTCTCAAGGAATTTTTCTATTATTTGTCTAATTGTAAATATGTGGTCTTGAGCACTTCTTCCTGGTCTAAATCCACTCTGATGCTCTTCAATCTGATCCTCTACTCTTTTCCTTAGTCTCATTTCCATAATCCTGGCATACACTTTTCCTGGTACGCTAAGTAGTGATATCCCTCTATAGTTTGAGCATTCCATAGTTGATCTTTCTTGTGTATTGGTACTACCGTTCCCTTTTTCCAGTCGTTTGGCACCTGTTTGGACTTCCATGCTTCTTGACATATTGCATGTAGTAGTTTGTCTGCCTCTCTCCCTTGGTTTTTAATCATTTCTGGATAAACTTCATCTGCTCCTGGGGCGTTTCCTAATTTCACTTTTCTTATAGCTGTTTGGATTTCTTCCATTGATATATCTACATCTTCAGCCGTCTCCTCTGGATTATTTGATACTCTTACTAATTGATCTGTACTCCTTGTTTCATATGTTCTGGAGGGATTATGTAATAGTTGAAAATACTTCCTCCACGTTTCCATGATTTCGCTGTCTCCTTTCATTATTTCTCCTTTTGGAATTCTTAATTTGTCGTATTGGGCATGCCTTGGTCTTTTTATGCTCTTCATTGCTCCCCAGAACAGCTTTTGATTTCCTTGATAGCTTTCTTGAAGTCTTTGTCCAAACTCTTCCCATTGTTCCCGTTTTGCTTTCCAAACTTCCTCTTTGGCGATAGTTCTTTTATTCACGTAATATATCCTATCCTCTGGTCTCTTTGTTTGCAAGTATTTCTTCCAGGCATCCTTCTTTTCTTTTGATCTTAGTCTTGACTTTTCATTCCATCATGTTGTTCTTTTCCTATCTCCCTTAATTTGTTTCCTACCACAGACCTCTTCAGTACAACTGAGGAGTGTTTCTTTATATATTTGCCACTTTTCTTCTATTGTGCTTTCCTTCAGATTCATCTGCCTTTCAGTGATAGATCTTGTTATCCTGGATTGGTACATTTGTTTTACTATTGGTTTATTTAGTTCTTCTATTTTGAGTTTAGTAGCTTTCTTCTCTTTCCTTTTCTGTTTGTTTTCTTCAGTTAATAATCTCATTTTGGCTATCACTAGGTGATGATAACTAAATATTTCAGCTCCTCTACTGACTCTAGCATCCATTGTACCGTAAAAAGGGAGCTGCTAACTATTATGTAGTCTATGGTTGACTTTTCACATCTGTCTTCATTTACTCTTGTATATTTGTGGATATCTTTATGAGGAAAAAATGTGTTAGCTATTTTCATGTTATTCTTCAGGCAAAAATCTATCAGTCTCTCCCATTTGGAGAAGTTGTTGTCTCTCCTTCTTTATCTATTACTCCTTCTGATGTTCAAATTCTACATTGTTGCCTACTCTAGCGTTTAAATATCCTAAAACCATTAATTCCTGTTTGGGTTTGAGATTCTCTGCAGCTATTTGTAAATCATTTTCGAAGATATCTTTTTCTTCTTGGGTGGCATCTTCGTTTGGTCCATAAGCTATTAATAATTTAATTTTTCTTCCCTTTTGGTTTAATATTTACCTCTAATACCACTAATAGCCGTGGGCTTACAAATTTCCAACTTTATAGTAGCATTTCTTGACTTCTATGCATTAGGAGGCCTACTCCTGCTCTAGCTCTATATTTGACATCTACTCCTGAGAAGATTAAAATATGATTTGGTCCTCCATTTTCTATTCTTTGGCCTTTTTTCTTTGTTTCTGTAATGGCCAAAATGTCTACTTTGAATTTGTCCATTTCTTCATCTAATTCTAACTCCTTTCCATTAATTGCCCTAACATTCCATGTTCCAAAAATCACAATCCGCATTCTTTTCCAGAGTCGTCTTCAAAAGTTCACGCCGGGTATATTATTGTATATATATTACTTTGAATCAGGTTGTTTTGGATAAGCAGGGGATTAGCCCACTGTACCCTAGGTAGATGGTAGGGCTGCCACTTTGAGGCCCCCTATCAGGCCTTGTTATTTTCTGTCAGGGTTAACTTCCTTAGATTTTATTCATTCAAGACCAGCCTGCAAGTTGATATTTTCTGTCAGGGTTAACTCCCTTAGCCTTTGGTCAGTCAAGACCGGCCTGCAAGGCAGCAGGTTATTTTCTTTCAGGGTTAACTCCTTAGCCTTTGGTCAGACAAGACCTGCCTGCAAGGCAGCAGGAGACTCGTGGAGGGCAGGATCATCTACTCCCGTACAGGTGTTTACCTGTCCACTGCTCGGCTCATAAATGCCTGTGTTGCTGAAATGCCCATTTTCTCTGTTTACCAAGCCTCTGGCATTTAGGCGGTAACTACTGTGTATAAGTCAAGAAACAGATTGCTTTGCTTAGATTTAAAAAAGTTGAACACTAATAATTATAAGCGTTAGTCCATTTTGTGCTGAACTGATTAATTTTTCCATTTAACACATTCAATGATGACATTCTAAAGACTACGGCGATGTGTCCACTTCCAGGTCAGGCAAAAACGTGCCATCATCTCATGGTGGGTAACGTAAATTTTGTACAAATTAGATATCTGCCAAAAGCTAAATAGTGTTTGCAACCCTATCTAGTTTCGGTTGATGGACTTGCCTGTTCAGACATTCATGGATGAAAGGTCTTTATATAATATGGTATACAGTATTTCCGCTTGAATGCCCGCTGCCATAATGCCTGTTTCTCCTAAATGCCCGCAATATCTCAGTGAAACTGATTTTGCCCTATCTAAATTGCCCCTCTAAATGCCCATTCCATAGCCTAGTTTTTCCGCTGAATGTCCGGTCTCAACGGCAACTGCAGGTATAATCTTCTCCAAATTATCTGTACATCCGTAATTGATTAAAATTTTCTTTTTTCCTTCTAAAATAATGTAGTCCCATCGCTAATTTGACTAAATTATGCCTGTGAACAATTTGCCATGCATTGTAACCACCTTCTATATTAGGCCTGGGCACTGACCGTGTTTGCCTGTTGATCATAAGCAGCGAATGATCAAGGCCAAGGGACCTTAGTATTAGTATATAAGTAGGCCTATATGGGACATGGACTAAGAAAACTTTCTCTTAAGATTCTACTTTTAATTAAAACAAATTTAAAACATGTCATTCCTATAAACAATATAAAACATGTCATTCCTATAAACACTTTAAAATTAAATAGGTGCCTCTTAAATGCATGGGGGACTTGGTAGTCCAGAGGCAAGGTGTCGGACTCTCAACCAAAAGGTAGTGGGTTCGAGCCCTGCCAATGGTTGAAAAATCTTAATTTTTAAAAAGCAAACACCCACCCCCCCCGGTCTAGGTAGGTGGATCGACACCTAGTCCCATCGGAGACGGACGATACAAGAGAAAACGCCTGTGCAGATCACAACACTGTGCATGTTATTGTTAAAGATCCCTTGGCTGTTTACAGGGTAGTCTGGGCTAAATTAAAAATTCTAACCAAATCCCCAAGATCACCTTTGTTGTGGATGTGGGTAAATCAATTTAATAATAACTTAAATGCATTCATGCCTAATCTTTCAGCAGTTATAGATCTAGAGTAGAGTTAAAAAAGATTACTAGGAGGGCTAATAATTATAATAGTAATAAGAGTCAGTCTCAGAGTCTGGGTGGTCACCCAGTGTCCAGTGTCCGTAGTCTAGTGTCACGCCAAGTCAAGTAGACTGGACTCCAGAGCATGTCTTATAATATCTAACTTATAATTAAAACTTTAATATACTGCATCCAGCGCTCATTGTATTGCGTTTACAGGTCCTCTAGACATAATAGATCTAGATCTAGAATTTAAAGCAGCTTCAAAAGCTAGATCTAGATCTTGTTTCATGCGTGTTAGAAAAGCAGTCGAAATATTTCCTTACTAGATCTACAGCTAGATCTGCAGGCGTAGCAGTCCACTTGCATTACTTGCAATCTTTTTTCAGTCGTCTTAAATGTGAAGTTCAGTTCTATCCCTTCCATCTCATCTAAGCAAAGCCTAGTGTGCAGCACTTCTTATTTCTAGTTACAAGACCCACAGGCCAGACTAGCGCCGTTTTTCGTTGTATCGCTAACGGTGACGATTCAAGTTATGAACCGGAAGAAATCTATACCAAAAAATACAATTTAAAAATTGAAATATGACAATAAGTGACAACTCCACTAATAAAGACAGAACAAACACGTGACGTTTCGGGTATAACCCTTCGTCAGACAACAAACGAGAAATATTTAGAATCTAGATCTATCTCGGCATCACACAATGTGATGTCAGAAGAAAAACATAAAGGAGAAAGAAAGAAAGAAAAAGACAGTGATGTTAAGAAACGTAGTAGACGGGGGTGTGAAGAAAGAGCGAGAGTGGAAGGTTCAGATCTAGAATGAAATAAAAATATGAAAATAAGTAAGTAATAAAAAGGTGAGAAGGAGATAGAGAGAATGAGAGAAATAGAGAGAGAGTGCTTTTATTTTGTTTTCCCGCTAATTGATTGTGTTTGACTTTTCGTGACGCTACAACTATTATAAGATTCACCACAGGGACGGCTCGACTTGATGAAAAATAATTGAAAGGAAGGTATGACATCTTAAATGCATTATATCGTTTCTTGATCAGATATAGGTATCGCTAACGGAATCTTTCTAGGTTTGCCAGAACGATTAGGTCAACAATGTTTTGGTCCTATGGTCTCGTCTGGATTTACACGTGGCTGACAAGACGTGAAGCGACAGACTGTGCATGGGAGTGATGTCAACAAGACGATACATAAAAAAAATATTCGATACCTTCTGCCTCTCTCGGTTATAGTGGTTTTTACGTGCAGGCGATGAATATCAATACTGCTTTCCGAGTATCGTTCTAGTAGTTAAAAACTACTTCCGGACACCCAATTCGAAGTCGAAAGTGATGATAGAGATACTAGAGTTGGATATTTCTAATTTTCTTGTTTTCTCTGCGTATTTCACGACGGATTTTCTATTTGCTTCAATCATGTGCTGTGCTGTGATTTGAAGTTTGTTGTCTTTTTTTCTGGATTAGATCAAGATCTAGATCTACATTCTGCTCTAATTCAAAGCTTTAGCTCTTATAGAATTCTAGGGTTTATCTAGAATCTAGACTTTGACAGTGAACAGTGTAATTTATTTTTACGTACGAGACCTTATCTGGATCTATATCTAATCTAGATCTCTAGATCTAAATCTAGATTAGATCGATACAGTATGTAGGCCTAGTATTTAGTTTTTTTTATGTGATTCACAAAATCAAATTAATTAAAAGTATCAGATTTAGAGTGAAGTAGATCTAGATCTAGCAGTAGCTGCAAGCATCATTTAATTTCAAGTCAAATCATGAAATCGCTCTTTTCTTTATTCCCAGTTATCTAGAGTTAATCCAGATTAGACTTTAATAGGCTGTTGCTCCTATTAAAATAGGTAGGAAGTGTTGTGTAGTAGGTTGCACTACCGGTTACAGAACTAACCAATCCAAAGAGAAATTTATATTTACGGTTTTCCAAATGACAATGAAAAATGCTGTGAATGGTTATTGCCTTCCCAATAAACTTGCCATTGAAAATATCACTGGTAACATGGGAGTATGTACAATTCACTGGCCAGTTGATGTCCCCATACTTCGGCCTCCTGGAAGTCGGTTTGAAGTACCTGCAATTCCACCAACAGTTTTCTCAACATTCCGCCCTCGTGCACGCCCACTCCAGTGAGCAGCACGACTCACAGTACAAAGAAATCAACTGTGGAATCCAGAACTGTTGACATTGATGAAATAACTGAATTTCTGAGACGTGATTCATTGTGCAGACAATTTTGACAAATTGTTTCAAGAGCGGCTTGCCAAAAAGGCTTTGTTACTTCTTATACTAACACTTATGTGTTTTTCAGTGAAGGTCGGACTGGGCCAGTGCCTAACTTCTGTGTTTATTTTCCATTGATGAGGATTGTGAACATTTTACTTTGCGATTCGAAGCCTATAAAAATGTTCTTCGTGTTTACCATAATTTCCTCAAACAGTGCAGACGTGGAGTCAATTTGATGAAATTGTTAGGCTTGTTTCAACTGCTCATGATTGTGAAAACGACAAAGTTAACTTCATCAACCGCAACATTTCATTATTAAATGCCCCAAAAACAATCATGTTTACACTCACAGTTAAATCTTCTTCTTGCCTTTACGTGGTTGAACCAATCAAAAGTTTGTATCTTCAACTGAGGAATCATTACAGCTTCCATCAATAAGTACCTTTAAGAAGATTACCTCCAATGCCAAGAACACTAGTGATGACAACATGTTTTTATCAGTTTTTTCCAGTATGGATGAAAGAAATAGGAACTATTTTAATCATTGATGAAATTTATGTAGAAAGCTTCAGTGCCATATAGAGGTGGTTCTGTTTTTGGTTACGCGGTTGATAATCCTAATAAAATTGCAACAACATTACTTTGTGTGATGGTAAAGTGCTTTTTTGGTGGTCAAACGTTTCGCGCAAAAATTTTGCCATGTCACACTCTTACTTCTTTGTTTCAATTCAATCAAGTTTGTGATGTTATTTTTTTTTGTGAGAAATGTGGCGCTACAGTTATTGGCATTGTAAATGATAATAACCGCGTAAATCAATCCTTTTTTAAATGTTCAAATCTCATCCTTCTCCTTGGAGAGCGTATTACCAACTGACTCCACGCGGCCTTTATTTCTCTTGTATGACACAGTTCATTTAGTTAAAAACATACGCATCAATTGGCATTCTGAAAAATTACAGCAGCTGGAGTTTTTTTCTTCTGGAGATCCGCAACCACGAGTCGCCCTGGTGAGTACCTGTTACAAAAAACAACACCAAAACATTCTCATCACAACCACCAACAGTAACAAAAGCAGCAACAAAAACACCACCACCAACAACAACCATTATACTTTATGTACTACACCTACTACAAGTATTGCTCCTCCTCCTCCTCCTACTACTACCACTTAACTGCTGCTGCTGCTACAACTACTACTACGGTACTACAACTACTACTACTACATGTAAGTGATAAAGAATCAAGTCACTGTTGGGTATGAGAGTGAGAGACAAATAAAGGGACACAAAAAATAAGAAAAATACCCAACGATTTATTGACATTATAATGATTATAACAAAACCCGAAACTGCCACTGTCTGTTTTGTACATGTCAATAAATCGTTGGGTATTTTCTTATTTTTATGTCCCTTTATTTGTTTTACTACATGTACTACTTTTATTACTAGTATTACTAGTATCACAACATACTACACGTCTGTTAAATGTTTTTGTTTTTGAAGCTTTGTAATGAACACTCCAATCCTTGATAAGCACTGTTTCTAACTCTAGGCCTACTTCTCCTGTCAACTCATCTCTGTAACTGTCTAGTTGTTACTGTTGTTGCAAAGGTTTATTCTCGTACAGATCTAGATCTAGAACTTTAGAACCTAGATCTAGATCTAAATCTATGTTCATCAATTCTAGTTTCTTTTCCTATTTTACGTGCATGAGTTTTCTAATTTGTTTCATGAAACGTCGATGTGTGGTAGATCTAGATCTAGATCTTATATATTCTAGATAGTAATAATATAATAATATAGACCTACGATTAGAAATCTAAATTTTCTAAATCTAATACATAATCTAGATCTAGATCTATACAGTATGTAATATTAATTTAGGTTTTTAATCGCTCGCAACACAGTTGATTAGGTCTAGTTTGAGCCGCGGCTCACTCGCCAACCACGCCATGCGGCTTCGCGATGGGACCAAAACATTGTTGACCTAATTTCGGGTGACTGGCCTGTTAGTAAGCACGCCCTTTCCAAAAATATTAGGTTTGCGAAAAGCATATTAGCGAA
The DNA here is from genome assembly GCA_037039925.1 of Doris montereyensis. Classification (NCBI taxonomy): domain Eukaryota; kingdom Metazoa; phylum Mollusca; class Gastropoda; order Nudibranchia; family Dorididae; genus Doris; species Doris montereyensis. The sequence goes on along the minus strand of JAXRKP010000920.1, from coordinate 126,819 downwards.
ACCGAAATGAAAACTCTTGAAAGGAACCGTCCGCATTTGTTGTGAAGAAATAACACAATAGACAAGCACAAAGTGAAAGTACAATTTTTTACAATCGACAGGCCCATTCTTAGCACTTGATGAGTTGAAAGTCCTAATGCAGCAACACTATAGATCGAAACCGAAATGGGCTTCTTTTAAACTCGTTTAGAGTTATCTTTGGCATCAAAGGAAGTGTGCAGAATGTGTTACAAGACCGAATGATTATATGGAAGCTGTGTGGACATGACATAATTACCCTAACCACAACTCATTCTCTGTGGCAGGAAGCTCATAAGAACCTCCAATTTTCTCGATCCTGAGCTGCTCTTCTGGCTCTCCCCCCTCCCCCCAGGAAGGTTATCTCTCTCAATTTCTTTCTTTCTTCACCGTGCTGCGCCATCTTGTTTTTGGGCATGATAATGCTTAATACCACGCAAAATGCATTTGAGCTTTTATAGAAGAGTCGAAGCATTGCAACCTCTTCCCCTCCTTACCCCCAACCCCTGAAAAGTCATGGTGTCCCCGAAACCGATGTAACTGACTTTTGAGAAAACTGAATTTTCAACGCCGGAAGTTGGTAGTAGTAAGAACGATGTGCACAGTGTTCTCGTCATAGCAGGTACTATTTTGCGGTAACACTTATTAGATGTATCATAAAGTATTTCACATTCTCCTTTGCTACTGACAGCAAAATGCAATTTGTTCCCAAGATAGTATGTGACTTTGTACGCATGCTTATAGGGGAAAAAGAATATACTGATGAGGTTGATCAAGATGCTGGATCTTGTGTCCATTCAGGGTAGTTCATCATCCAACCACTTATCACATTAAATGCTGTCAAACATGATGTCCCTTCCATACCTAGGCATGCCAAAGACCGGGAAACCCATATGGCTGTTTATACAGGATTATACGTTTATGAAACAACAAGGACAAAATACTTAAATGCTCAAGAAATTATTCTAAGAAACCTATCAAACTCGTTTATTTCCTTTTTTACCATGTTGATACTGTTGTCCCAAGACAATCAGTATGTGGACAATTCACCACTTGTGCCATAGACAAAATGGACCATAATCCATCAAACCCAATGAATAGAAGTAGTCTTCATGGTACTGGGGATCTGTGGTGCAATTTCCAACATACCAGTCCACTAAAATGCATGTCGACCACGTCAAGTGGTGCAAGGCATACAGTCACTTAACCAAAAGAGTGTGTTTAAATTACCAATTGCAACACTACACTTCCAGAATGATTGGACGTCCCAAAAACAAAACGTGTGTTTTGAAACTGAGACCCATCAATTAGACTTGCACGATACTGTTGAAGAAGAATATTTGTGGTTGGAAGGTTCTAAGTCAAAAGTTAGTTTCTGGTTATCAGAATCAATGAGGACAGCTGGACGTCCTCAAGTACATCAATGATCATCTTATCAATCAAGTACATCAATGAAACATTCTAACCCACCAATGGTCACCACTCAAGTAATGCCTCACTTGATGCTCCCGTTCTTAAGAGAGTTTTTAATGAACCCAAATATGGTGTTTCACGGCCTGAGCGTAATAACTACAGTAACAAAACATCTGAACATCGACCAGACGCCAGTCACCTTCATGAGCAGTGGAATGAATTTTGAAAAACGAAGATGGTAATATCGGGCTAACAGAGAATGAAGAATGTCTCACTAAATATCTGGTATCGGTTTCAGAGGTTCTATCATTAATTCTGAATTTGAAGATGTATCAGGCAAAGAAGATACAGGATCATGAAATGTTTCTGGCTTTCAAACTTTTCAAAGGACGTTAATATTCAATCTGCAATGACCTTTTTTGTTAAAAAGAATTTGTACTTACCAACTTTTCCCATGACAAAACTTTCAATCGTTTTTTCATCGATAAATTAAAAGTTGGAACAGAACGCAATGCAATGCAACTCTGATCCCACATCGTATTTGACGGTAATTCCTTTTTTATTTTGGATCGAATCTTGTTAAATCTACAATCATTTCTACTAAAAAATTGTGTGAAACTTATCAAACTGGCGTTTTTTTCTTAGCTCCTTGAGATTAGAATCCAACAAATATACAAACAATTCAAACATTACGATCACAAAATCAAATTTGATAATAAAAAGTCGATACAACTCGTGAGCAAAAAGAAAAATTATTGAGGAAGTCATTTCGTATGGAAACAATGAGAAAAAGCTGTTTTTGACCCAAATCGGAAAACACTTAGATGAAAACTCTTTGAAAAGAATCATTACTTGCCATGTTCTCTGAAGTGGAACCAGAGTCCGATGCTGTTTTACCTGATGCTTCAAACATAAAGGGATATATAGAACCTTGTTAGACCTATCTGCTGCAAGGGACATTTTTTGACCATTGATCATTAATTGCAACGTTTAAAGTTATCTTTTGATATCAAAGACACCTATAAGAATGAATCAGTTTGAAGAGTGAGACAATAGAAAAAAGGTGTATCAGTCATGGAATGCTATCAAATTATTCTGTTCTTCACAAAGATCCCAGGACACTGGTCTCTAAGAGTGAAACCAATCCTTTTGTTCCAGTTTCTACGCACAAGAAGGGGGGATATGAGCTTTGCAACAAATAATCGTCATTACCACATTTACACAGAGGTCCTTGCCTATCCCGTCTGTAGATACCTTCCTGCCATCTGTCATATTCTTCCCTTAAGAAGCCGATACATAGATTTAATTATGTTGACATCCATAATATCTCATGCATTGGAACAAATAATATGTATATACATGTCAAATGGAAAGCCAAAGTAGAAGCCCGTTATATTATATCATACAAAAATCAAAGGAAAACCAGATCCCTTATTCAAAAAAGTAAGAAATTTAGGAGTTATCAGGATTAGATTCCATTGCGTTCACATCTCACAGAGAATGATGTCATTTCTGGAATTAAAAGGGAAACGAAGTCAGCATGAAAATGGGGAGCAAAAAACAGAGAGGACATCATCGTTTGTTTTTTCAGAATGCAGTTACAGATATCGATGGGAACTGGAAGCTTCCACTACAGGATCTCAAGAAACTGCAATTTCCAAAACAATGCCGCCAGGTTAGTTATGGATTACATAAAGAGAAACCATTTGAAGGCTACACTGGCTCCCAACACGACGCATTTTTACACCATGTTACAATCACCCAGTTGAATGGGATGGCAGACAGTAGACAGACTTAAAAGTGGAAGTTCGATGTGGTTTCGAAAGATCCTGTTTGTCAAAGGGAAATTCCGTATTTGTATCTTGTAAACGTAAACGGAAATGCAAAGGTTGGTGTAAATGCAAGTCAGTGAGTCTTGGAACATGGCACATTATGGGCTTGTCGTGGCAAGCTTTGAAGTATACTGAAATCTCGCTTGCCCAGTCTTAGCCATCCGATTTTGTCACAAGGACTTTATTAATTCAACGTACTTTTAACCATTGTAGACTATTCTTATTGTTGAAGAGTGAACATTTATAAACATAAAAAAAGAAAGTCAATGAAGTTGGAGATACCCGACTCTGTGAAGGAACCATTCTGAAATGATTCACAATGCTCAAGGTTAAAGTAGATTCTCACTCTTTTCGTGTTTTAAACTTTCCATGGGGATATACTCTTCTGTTGCGATCTATACTAGTTGAAAGTTTTGGAATCAGATGAACTGACGAGGATTAATAGAGAGTCGCTTCGAACTCAGTCAGTTTGAAAATGAGCAGTTTGATAACCGAGTGATTTCTAGCGACTTATTGCCCAAACATTGAACCACATTGTCAATCACGTATCATGTAATGTATCAGAACAAAATCGTTTTTTTATTTGTTTTGTAAGTATGCCGTTTATCGAAACAATGAGTTTTCCAGCTTCACTCTCACTGTCACCCAACTTTGCTCTTCTGCACAAAGTCTCAAAAGAATCATTACTTCTGTCTCTGAAGTGGAACTCTGAGTCCGATCTCTCTCTCTCTCTTCAACTGGGATATCTCCGTTCCTCATTTCTCCAGGGACATTTTTGGACCATTGATCATTAATTATCAGGAAAGTTTCGATGGTTAAAATATTGGACACCTTAAAGTGTGCTGTTTATCTAATGATATTGTCTACTGTCTGTTGAGGCGTTTTTCAACATAATCGTCATTTGCAATTCAATCAAAGTTTCAGGGTGTATTTTTGTTTTAAGACGGGTGCATTCACATGAAAAGCCGTGTAGTGGAAGTCAAGTTTGAAAGCAATACCTACATTTGATTTTAAAATTTTCTAATCATCACTTACTTTTTCAATTGAATCACTAGTTTCTCTGAGGGAAAACCACTTATTGGTGTGGGTAAAGTTTTGTAATAATAATCACCTCGATAACACCAACATTTAATTTGCTGACATCAGGTAGTTGGATGTCAAATTGACTAAATTTTGGGGCCGAAATTACGTTTTTTCATGTTTTAACCTATCGATGGGACGCAATTGAAGTATGATAAATCACTTCATCGACCTCTTAAACATATGGTTTCATATATTACATCTCCATGGTGAACCATTTGATTTGCCAGTATTCAGCAGGTAGTTTAAAATGTACCTGTTTTGATTGACCGCCATTTAAACAATAGTAATAATGACGTCATAATCTTGAGCATAGTTTGTCAAAGGGCATCCATTTGCTTTAAATCACACGGACGTTTGCGTCATTAAATGCTCGATATTTCTTCAGATTCTTAGCATGGTTTCGGGTCTATTTTGATTACTTGACCTTACATTAATTCAACGTACTTACAAGAGGAGAAACCAGTTGTAGTTGAGCGTCTATTCTGGAGGAATGTTTTAACTGTTTGGCAAGATTTTGTGCTTAGTGCATACAGTTTTTCCGTTAAAAGTTTGATAAACGGAAACACAATGCTGCTGAAAAGTGGTTTTTTTCCCAAACTATCTCCTTAATGAAATATGTTAAGACGGATAAATAATGTTTTCAATCGATTTCTCAACCTTAATTTTGTTTACTTTTTGACTACCATACTTTCAACCACAGTGTTCATTTAAATTTTTAATTGTCAGATATGTAGACCTAAGTACTTGAAGGTGGGCTCTCTCTCTCTCTCTCTCTCTCTCTCCACGCACTCGCTCTCTCTCTATAAACTAGAGTTGTGGTTTTAACATAATAGTTGTGTTTTTGATTTCAATAAGTCGAAGATTTGCCCTTAGTTTTCTTTTACATTTCAATCAAACAGTTTTTAGTTTACTGGAAGTCAAGTTTAAAAGCAATACATTTATTTAAAATTTTCTAATCATCACTTAAGAAATTGAATCACAATACTTCCGCATGAAGGGTCAACATTTAATTTATGACATCATTATATCAAATTGACTATCGTCGTTTTTTCATTTTTTTGAGAAATATGGCAGTTTCATATATTACATTCCATGGTGAACATTTAATCATTTGGTAGTTTAAAATGTACCTGCTTTGATTGACCAAATCGGCAAGTAATAATGACGTCATAATCTGAGCATAGTTAGTAGCATGCGGGGCAACACTTTTCATTAAATGTGTCGTTTAAGAAACTATCACACTTTCTAATATTTTGTTGATAATTTTGCTGTCGTTTTTAATAACATAGTGAGCTTTCTTTTTGTAAGTTTCCTTAATATGTTATTTTGTTTACGACTACCATACTTTCAATGTGTTCTTTAAATTTTTAATTGTCCATATATGCCTAAGTTTGAAGGTGGGCACAGCGTCCACGCACTCGCCATCTATAAATAGAGTAAATCTTAAGTCGAAGATTTGCTCTTTTAGTTTTCTTTACATTTAAAATAAGGTGGTTTACTGAACTATGAAAAAACTTGTTCAATACTTCCACATGAAGGGTCCTATGAAGCTAATTATGGCAGTATCGTCAGCATTTTTAGAAATATGGCAGTTAAGCTGGCGACACAATCATTTGGACTAAAATCGAATCAAGATGGACCTTTTTTCGTTATCACCTTTTGTTTTTTTGAGGTCTGTCTCTTATGAGGCTACCAAACGATATTGGGGTCAATTTATAGTTTCGCCATTTATTTTGTATAAATATAATCTATGGTATTAAAAGCAAATAAAAATCTAGCTCATGTCCTGCACATGAATCAAGATTTATTTTGTTAATTAATGTAAGTAAAACATCATTTACGCATTTATTTTGTTGGTAAGTAAAACATCATTTAGTAGTATGACCAAAATGTATTTTGTTGGTATGACAGTATGACCAAAATGTATTGTGTGACAGTAGTCTCTTCCAGTCTCTTCCTCTTCCCTTGGATTTCTTTCTTTATCTTTATCATTATCAGTTCCCATCCTCCATTTCGGTGTATACCCTGTCCTGATATTTTCTGTTTCCTTCTGTGAAGGTTAAATTTCTTTGTTTTAGTGCCTCTTTTATTATCTTCTCCTTCTTTCTCTGAGGTCTGCCATTTGGTTTTTTGCCTTGGGTTTTAGGACTTTGTATTGATTTAGCTATACTATTTTCATCCATTCTGTTTACATGCCCAAACCATCTCAGTTAATTTATTTCTATCTGAATTTTTATGCCATCTGTTTTGATTTGATCTCTTATTGTTATGTTTCTGATTTTGTCTCTTTTAGTTTTAGTATTTCTTACTAATCTTCTTAGATATTTCATTTCAGCTGCTGGTACTCTACTGTATTTTCTTCTGTCTAAGGTCCGTTTCACTGCCATAGAGGGGATTAGGACAATAAACGGTATTGTATACGTACACATATACTGCCTTTTTTTTTTTGTAAACAATTCTTGTTTACTATATGTGCTTTTCCAGATATATTTATGAATAATAATTTTGCTAACCTATATTATGAAAATGAACCCTAATCTTTGAATGCAATGTGAGAATTTATGCATAAATATATTATATATATATATATATATATATGCATGTGACAAGATTTGTGTGTGGGTGTGTGTATGTATGTGTAGGGATGTGTGTGTGTATATCTGTGTGTATACATGCTGTGGCTATGTGCTATCGTGTAATTTCTCTAATACGACAAAAATTTGTGTGTGAATGTTTGTCTGTCTGTGTGAATGTATGTGTATATATGTGTGTGTGTTCATACATGTTTGTTATGGCTATGTGACTGACTTGACTTATGGTCCTTCCATTGAGTAGTCATATGAGTTTTCAAAATGTGTATAATGTATGAATAAATTCCACAATACAAACAATTCATAGCACATTACAAACAACAATTTATACAAATTAAATATGTACAATAATGTAGAAATATTTCTCAACACACACAGTTCATAGCAAATGTATTTCTTTTATTGAAAACAATTATCACAGTCAGTTAGTATCTGGAGCCAAACGAACCACAGGAAAAACAATGATGAGATTGAGATCACATCTGACCTTAGATGGTCAGCAACACTTTTTAAAACCCCCAGTCCCAGCTTGGGTACAGTAGTCGCTGGATAATTGGACTCTGCATAAGTGCACGGTTTCTATAATTCACGCTGACAGCGGGTAACCAAATTTTTTCTCTTTTTTAGTAACCATAAATGCATGCCAGGTATGCATAATAGCATGCTCAAAACTACAAAACTGTGATGACAAATAACATTTGTGACATAATTTGCCCTGTAAGCATTGAAAGCCAAAAAAAGGAAAGAAAGATAAAAACTCAGTGAAAATCAACACCCTAGATGGAAAAACCCTTGGCAGACGTTTGTAGAGTAAACTGTGATATCATCAGCTTGTCCATGGAACAGACTCTTGTGTCACCAACACACAGAATGATTGCAATTGAAATTGAAAAGACAAGAAAAAAACAAAAAAAACCAAAGTAAAATAGTCTTAACCCCACATGTTGTTATGTCTTTACAAACAACCTGTCCTGTTGTGTCCCGTCAACGCCAACATGAGTAGCCGATACAATTATAATTTTACCAACTCACACCACTTACAGGAGTTTCCTGTGGTAAGTTTCCCTTAATTGCACGCTTTTCTCTTCTCCCAACCAGCTTGTAATTATCCAGCGACAACAGTATTTTTGGAAAAATGTTGTGTAGTCATAGAAAGGCTATTTGGTACTTTAAAATCTAATATAAAAAATAAATAAATAAGAAACAGTTTTAAAACGATGACGGAGACAAAATGCACAGATTATAATTATAACTGCACTCACTACGTTTCGGACTACCGGGAATTTCTCAGCACCAATAGTGAATGTCAGATATTGAAACCGGAACATGTCTTCGATTTAGCACGTAAAATCAGGCACAAATCTTCAAAATTTGATGTACCATTCTTTTGTAAAGGTGATATTCTGCAAATTTTGTTGACTTCTTTATTTAACCATTTTTATTGTATACCATCGGCCCAGAAACTTGTTGAATGCAACTTTTTTTTCAATATTTCTACGGCGATCTTCCTCAATAACATTTTCAATCGTATCATTAGTAATGATGTGTACCAGTCGCCCTGAGTGGGTTAGTCTTCAATGAATCTTTCTCTACTTTAAAGTGCCAATCATTGAAAGTGGAAGCACTGGGTCCTCGATTTGGTCCAAAGGCCATTAACAATAAAATGAAATGTTTCTGATGCTGTTTTCCCCATTCGAAAATGACATTTTATGTTTGCCCATTGTTCCAAATGCCCGGCTGATCCATAATAAATAACTATGAGTAATGAAAGAAAAGTGCGCCAAGTTGTCATGATTCAAGGAAAATGGTTAAATAAAAAAATCAACAAAAATTTTGCAGAAGAGCCCTTTACTACTACTATTGGAGAAAAACATTGTACAATAATTTAAAAAAAAGATTTTTGGCTGATTTTATGTAATCAAACCGAAAACATAATTTTATTCCAGTTTCAGTATAGTATATGAATGCGTTCCTTATTGGTGCTCTTATATTGCTCGGGGAATTTCCGGTAGTCCGGAGACTGAATGCAGTGATGTAAAACCCCGCTCAACTGACCGTGTGTAGAATTTCAAAAAGAAACATCAGGTAGATCTACTTACATACAAAAATAACGATACATGAAATATGACATTGCATAGCTGATATTTAGTATTCAACAACATATTGTAATTCAACTTGGCTCATGTTCCTGTTGTATAAAAAATAGCCCCAAAAAGGAACAATTCAATTTAATAACAGTACAGGATAAAAAAACGTACCAAATGAAGCTACTCAATAATTTACACCAAGCAACATACAGTCAAGTCTCATTAGCTCAAACACCTTCGTTCCGAGCAATTTGTCCAGATTATCGAGACATTCAGATTATCAAATCGTCAATCAAAGTGACACATACTGTGAATCAAAAGACCTCAGATCTTACAGTAATGAAGGCCTAGCACGTTTTATGGGACACAGGGTACTTTGTGACCGTTAATCATTAGTCAGAACCCTCTCTCTCTCCATCCCTCCCTCTTTCTCTCTCTCTTTTGATATACGCCTCAGGTTTCCTGCTTACTCACAATTTACACCACGCTAAAAGAAGAAGAAGAAGAAGGAAGAAAAAGAAGAAGAGAAAGAAAAAGAAGAAGAAGAAGAGAGAGAGAGAAGAGAGAGAGAAAGAGAGAGAGAGGAGAGAGAGAAAAGAGAGAGATGAGACAGACAAAGACAAGGAAAATTGTTAAATTGTATGACTGAAGTGGTGTTTGGAAAAGTTAATTCGAGTGGCTTTGATGCGCCATCAGCAGACTGGTTAGACTAATCTAGAACAGTTCAGTGTTTGGTTTATCACATAAACTCTATATTGTGGTAGTTTGTTCCCAAATTAAATTTTCGGATCCAGAATCCCGTATTTCCAGATTATTGGGGACAAATATAGAAGAAAGAATCCATCCCCAGCTCATTAGTTTCTGGATTATTGAGACACCCCCGGATTATCAAAGTCTGAATATTTGAGACATGCCTGTAATGCAGTGTAATCTGCATATATCAACATCAATCGGACCACTAAAATGATATTGATATGGGACCACTAAAAATGATATTGATATGGGACCACTAAAATGATGTTGATATGGAACCACTAAAATGATGTTGATATGGGACCACTAAAATGATATTGATATGGGACCACTAAAATGATGTTGATATGGGACCACTAAAATGATGTTGATATGGGACCACTAAAATGATATTGATATGGGACCACTAAAATGATGCCGGTATAAGAGAAAGTTGGTGTATCACTTGTCAATGTTTTCCACTTCACGTTAACACAAAGCCCACATATCACTGCCTCACTCAGCTAGACTACGCATGATAGGTGTGTAGATGTGTGTGTACTTGCAGTACACATTGCCATGTCCTATCCTGGGTCACTTCATGATAGGAAGAGGCCGGCGTGTGTCAAGAAGCGAGAGGACACATTTTTGGACAACGGAAATGAGGACGGTATGCTGTAATATAAGAAGAGGAGAGACGGAAAAACATGTCGATGTACGAGAATTAATTTATCGATTTTATTTAAGGGACTCTACAACGCCAAGTTACCACTGGCACATCAGGTGGCGGTATAAGGAGGTATGAGTGTAATCCTTTTTTTCGCTTTCTTTTCGTTTTGCCTTTGTGGCAGCCATACAGCTGTGTGTGTGTGTCTGTGTGGAATGGACGTCTTGTTTTGTTTATTTACAGGATATGCCCTAGCCACCTCCATCCACACCTTCTAATCTCATAAACAGAGACACCAATGTTTGACAGCACTGGAAGCCCTCTATTTTACACCTGTATTAATAACGTCTGGAGACACCCAACGCTTGACAGCACTGGAAACTCTCCATTTCACACCTGCATTAACGTCTGGAGACACCGACCTTCAAACCCTCTTGTCTTAGTGAAAACAATAAAATATGCTGTATAAAATTTTCAAGAAAACACTGATGCTCAAAATTATGATTATTTTGTTTGTTTTGCAAATAAATGAGTTTTACAGTGACTGACAAAAGTACAATTAAAGCAAGGTTATTATTATTATAGTTATTATCAATTATATTCATTATTACTATTATGACCCTTGCCTTCACTACAAGGAAGAGAGGCATATATAACAGCACCTAAACAGCAGGTGATATAGTAGAACTTCATACTACAGTAATCAGGATATTCCCCAGCTTTCTGGGCTTCAAGAAAATTGCAGAGGTATGTCACAGCCTTTCATCGATCTCTCAAGATACCTACATCCTATTACATGCCTGAAGATACCTACAGATAAAGATGGATTTATAGTCTGCATCTACACACAAGTGCAGGTTCACCCCACTGTACATCATCTATCCCCCAGCAGGCCGTATCATTCAAAGTTTTTCTCAACTCCTGGGGAGCATACAGTACACAAGCCTGTTAGGCTTTTGTACTAACATTCTGACACAATGTGACTGTACCTATAGCTGGGTACTCATTTATATATGAGTCAAGTGAGGAAAGTAGAGTGAAGTACCTTTCCTAAGAATCCAATGCTGTGAAAGAAACCCAGCTGTGCCAGCAGTGAGGTTTGAACCAGTCTCGTGGGATACAAGTTCACAACACTATTATGATTCAGTTACACACCTCTGCATCCCATTACATGCCTCGAGATACAGTCAGACCGAAAATATTTTTTTGTCTATATATATGAATCGCTTCATTCAAATCACAACCCGCTTAAATCAAAAATTTTTCTGTCCACGGAAGAAAAAACAACAACAAGGTTTGATTGAATCACATTCAGTCATAAATCAAAGCAAACATTCACATTAGTACCACACGAAGCGCCCTGGTTAATTTCAATTAAGGTAAACGAACAGATACTGCACCAGTCAAGACAATAGTGCTGCTATCTAATTATATTATACATGCAACACTTTCACACGTTAAGGTACTGTCGGTTTGGTGTAAGCTGTATCTCTGAGTGAAAACAAACAAGAAATCAATATCGTCGCATCACTTCAATAAATGATGTCTGAAATTATTAAATTTGTCCATTTGATCACAATGCAGAGACTGGAAAATCTTGTTTCTCACGATAAAAGATGCTAAAGCAATAGAGGTCTAACCAAAGAATACCAAAGGTGTCATTATCAAACTTAATGAAGTGCAATCTGCAGTGGGATGGTGAGGAGAAGTAATGCCCAGCGATCCTCCCAAGTCCAGAGAACCTAATGACAAAAATCGACAACATACGTTATAGTCATAGTTAGGATTAAATCGTGTTTTGTCAAGAATTGTTCATGAGCCTATAAACACATCATTACAGTACAGAGAATGTGTTCTTTTTTTAAATTACATGTCATAAAAATAAAAATATAATGCCAAAAAACAAGAAGAAAAAAATCCTGTAAAAGTAAGCTGAAGACCCCCCAGAGAGTATGATGGAAACGATAAAGAAATAAATTATCAAACAGACACCTTTACCTAGCTGATAACAGCATTTCAAATCTAAATATATCAAAAGTGTATACAGTGGAACTCAGTTATAACAAGAGCCCCCCCAAGAAAAAGTGTCGTTATTCCGAGCTCGTTATTCCTGGGCCGTCTAATTTTCTTCCGCTCCTTTGTAAACTCTCTCCGCTTGAGTAATCAGAAAGGATTTTGTCTTTATCCTTTAGAATTGTGTACAAAGTACTAGAGGAATGTCAAATCGACGACATATCTCTGCATTGGTACAAATGTAGTTTCTTTCTTTCTCCACTTCTTCTATTATGAAACTTTTGTTTCAATGGTTAGCCTCTTTCTTTTTTGAGAATTCATGGTGTTAAAATTAAAAAAGTAAGTAATTAAATAAGACGATGACTTGTGGCTAACGCAAGAACAAAGGTGTCGACCGATCACAACGCTTTGGCTAGGATGCTGTGGTGTAGTGTAGGCCAATGAAGTAGGCTACACTACACATGTGTACAGTTTGCTATGCCGCTGCGTTGCGTGCGAGTCGATCGATAACCACAACGCTAATTAGTGCTGGCTTGAAGCGGGCCTACACACGTGTATAGCCTCGTACAATGTACTGTATGGTACGGTACTCGTTTTTTGTTACCTTCTCCGCTTTATGGCTTGATCGTTAATGCGTGTTGTGATATGTGTATGGATGAATGTGTGTGTTACTTGAAAATTATGATTTTTAATTTCAGATAACCATTTTGAGTTTTCGTTATTCCAGGTCTCTGGATCGCTTGGTGTCGTTAAAACAGCTCTTTTCAAATAGAGAAATAATAAGGAAAAAACCGGGGGATTTGAAAAAGTCTCGTTATTAACGAGCTCTCGTTATTTCCGATGTCGTTAAACATGAAGCACCACTGTATATACAACTTAATGCCCTTTTTACCAAAAATACAACTCGATACCATTTTGGTTGAGAGGCCTCTAGACTATTCCCCCCATTGTAATGAAGAGAACGATGTAAATAGCATGAACAGAGACGATCATAAGTTTTGGACTAATTGTTGATCATGGCATGAAAATTCCATTCCCCACGCCACCATCCCCTGTTCAACTTTCTTACTCTCCCTTCAGACATGCAGACTGGCGCATGCTTTGTTAACAGTGAATCCTATTCTACTGGTCAGACAGGTGGCATTATGTCTTCTTCTTCTTCGATCTCTCTGCCAGCGGATCAGATCAGGATGCTGATTGTCTCCATGAGTTTCATAGTCTTTTGCAGACTCTCCATTGGGTCGTAGAGCTTGTCTTTCAGAGGTGCCTCTCCCGGCCATATCATTGTTCTCTCTGATATGTATAGCGGACATTACGCAAAACGTTTTTCTATCGATAAATCAAACGATGGTCTAAATTCATTATTGCTCAATGTACATACATTACAAAAACAATTCAGGTTAATCGTTGTCGATCAAATCAAAAGATGTTGAGTCCAACCAATCATTGATTTATTACGCGTTTGTCAATGTCAGGAAGAAATGGATGGCCATTGCCTACAAAAAAGTTCCGCCTGCTTACCACCACAGTCTGCATACCCGGCACGATTGTCAATCACCCAAAGGACGCGTTCTTTGGCTGATACTACTATCATAATATCATAGATAAAGACAAGCAGTGAGGCAAGGGGCATGTCGGAAATGAAGGTAATGACGACACAAGATAACATTATCTTGTGTCATTACTTTCAGTATCATAATATCATAAAGGATAGATATGTTACAAGAGGGCACACAATTATGATAGACAAAAGCTTAAATGTCATTTTTTAATCATATTATGAATAGGCCCATTCACTGGCTAGACAAGTCTTGGGTATGTCAGTGCCCCGCCAAGAACAATCTATTGGAATGTGAAAAGGCTGACTTAAGTCTGGATTCCCGTTGTTTGATTGTCGCAGCGTCTCAGACTTCCTCTTTGCGCTCAAGGTCCATCTGAATAATTTCTGATATCAGTTTTGCTCATCGTCAGGCTGAATAATATAGGGGTCCAGACTGACTTTTATGCTAACATTGCCAGCTGGTATATTAGGATCTCCTGAAAAATACAAAGACATACACTGAGGCAAGGGGCATGTCAAAAGTGAAGAAAATTACATTAAATTATAGTAAAGCCCATAGGAACAAAGACGAGACAAATAAAAGGAATAGACCTAAAAAATCTTGGGGATTGAACCCGCGACCTCCCCATAAAAAAGAAAGTGGGCTACTAACAAAGCTAACTACGCTCCTTACAGGAGAAATAAAATAGCTTTCTGTGTATTCCTTACATTGTCTCGTCTTTGTTCCTAATGGGGCTTTCATATTATCTTGTGTCATTGGGTTTTTAACTATCATAATATCATAATTAGTATTATTCAATGTTTCCAGAAAAATACAGTGAGGAAAGAAGACTGTCATTTGAAAGAAATGAAGATAGAAACAGAGAGAACATGAGAGACCCAGAGAAAGTAGAAAGACACAAAGACAGAGAGGAGAAGAGAAACGCAGAGAGACATTTTTTTGTTTGTTTCATTGAAATTTATTTCACCCACCATATGCAATGGTCTTAGTCTTAGTGCAATTTGAACAAGAAGAATGACACATAAAAGAAGAGGACGTACTAGCAGCACTAGCTATCCAGACACACACATACATGCACACATGGAGATAGACAAGACAGACTAACAAAGAGAGAGAGAGAGAGAGAGAGAGAGAGAGAGAGAGAGAGAGAGAGAGAGAGAGAGAGAGAGAGAGAGAGAGAGAGAGAGAGAAAGAGAGAGAGAGAGAGAGAGAGAGAGAGAGAGAGAGAGAGAGAGAGAGAGAGAGAGAGAGAGAGAGAGAGAGAGAGAGAGAGAGAGAGAGAGAGAGAGAGAGAGAGAGAGAGAGGAGGGGGGGGGGGACAGACAGACAGTCAGAAAGCAACAAAAGGAGCAATTTTCATGAATCATGAAAAAGATTAGAATTTGAATTATTAGAAGTAGAAATCCCCTTCTAAAATAAAACATTTAGCATAAGACTCACGGTCAGTTTTAAACATTCCAACACATACGGTTGCTCCTCATCAATGCAAGCTTGCAGAATTTCTACTCCGTGGGCCCTATAGTCTCCCTTGTAAATACCCGGAGAAACGGGGCAGATGGCACCTTAGCATGTGATCTCAGCGACAAAAGTGGACAGTTGAAGCTGTCAACAAAAGGCATAATGTGACAAGAAAAGACAACAGATGAAATGGACAGTTGGAAGAACAACAGGCATAATGTGACAGAGAAAACAACAACAGGATAAAATGACAAGAAAAGACAACAAAAAAACAGATGGACAGATGATGAAATGACTGTCAACAACAGGAAATGTGACAAGAAAAGATAACAGATAAAATGATGGAAAGTGGACAGTTGAGCTGTGAACAAAAGACATGTGACAAGGAAAGACAACAGATGAAATGACAGAAACCAAAAATATTAATAAAAAAGAGATACATTCATGGAGCAGCACACTGAATGAAGCTCAGCTTTTGTGTAGCTGATTTATTATATTAGTTGAATTTTGTCAGTTCGAGTCCTAAAAGGGGAGTCAGGGTTCAGAGGCAAGGTGTTGGTCTTTCAACCAAAATGTCATGGGTTCACCTCCTGACATGCAAAAAATTTTCCTTCTAGACCTTTTTAAAAATTTAACCTTCCTCAGCTAGTCCAGGTTGGGTGTATCGACACCTAATCCCATCAGAGGCGGAAGATAAAAATAAGTCCATGTGAAGATCCCAACATCTATGTAAAATAAAGATCCCCACCCTCCTAGGCCTTGTTAAAATAAATAAAATAAATACATGTGCTCATCCTTCTAGACCTTGTTAAAATAAATACATGTGCTCATCCTTCTAGACCTTTATTAAAATATAATACATATTCACCCTCCTAGATCTTTATAAAATAAATACATGTGCTCATCCTTCTAGATCTTTATAAAATAAATACATGTGCTCATCCTTCTAGATCTTTATAAAATAAATACATGTGCTCATCCTTCTAGATCTTTATAAAATAAATACATGTGCTCATTCTCCTAGATCTTTAATGAATAAATACATGTGCTCATCCTTCTAGATCTTTATAAAATAAATACATGTGCTCATCCTCCTAGATCTTTAATGAAATAAATACATGTGCTCATCCTCTAAATCTTTATAGAAATAAATACATGTGCTCATCCTGCTAGATCTTTAATGAAATTAAATACATGTGCTCATCCTCCTAGATCTTTATGAAATAAATACATACTCATCCTACTAGATCTTTATGAAATAAATACATGTGCTCATCCTTCTAGATCTTTATGAAATAAATACATGTGCTCATCCTACTAGATCTTTATGAAATAAATACATGTGCTCATCCTACTAGATCTTTATGAAATAAATACATGTGCTCATCCTCTAGATCTTTATGAAATAAATACATGTGCTCATCCTACTAGATCTTTATGAAATAAATACATGTGCTCATCCTACTAGATCTTTATGAAATAAATACATGTGCTCACCCTCCTAGATCTTTATGAAATAAATACATGTGCTCATTCTCCTAGATCTTTAAAAATAAATACATGTGCTCACCCTCCTAGATCTTTATGAAATAAATACATGTGCTCACCCTCTGATCTTTAAGATCTTTAATCTTTATGAAATAAATACATGTGCTCACCCTGCTAGATCTTTAATGAAATAAATAAATGTGCTCATCTTTAGATCCTTAATGAAATAAATAAATGTGCTCATCCTGCTAGATCTTGTTAAAATAAATACATGTGCTCATCTTTCTAGACCTTGTTAAAATAAATAAATGTGCTCATCCTTCTGAAACCTCTTAGAAATAAATACATACCATCTTTCAGACCTTGTTAAAATAAAAAAATGTGCTCATCTTTCTAAACCTTGTTAAAATAAATAAATGTGCTCATCCTTTTGTTAAAATAAATACTAGACCTCTTAGAAATAAATACATGTGCTCATCTTTCTAGGACTTTGTTAAAATAAATACATGTGCTCACCTTCTCGACTGTGTTAAAATAAATACATGTGCTCATCTTTCTAGACTTTGTTAAAATAAATACATGTGCTCACCCTTCTCGACTGTGTTAAAATAAATACATATGATGATACTTACTAGACCTTGTTAAATAAATACATGTGCTTATTTTTTCTAGGCCTTCTTAAAAATAATACATGTGCTTATCCTTCTAGACCTTGTTAAAATAAATACATTTGCTCACTCTTCAAAACCTTTAAGAAATAAAGAAATGTGCTTACCCTTCTAGAAAATCTGATTTAACTCCTTTAAAGACATCAGGAAATCTAAACCCGTCGAAAAGCTTGATGGGTCTGTCCTAGATACCCTGCCTTAGAGGACAGGCATACAAACACATTAAAAAAAATAATGTCAAATGAGACAAAACAACAAAATAGAAAAAAGAGCTTGGCATCAATTTCTCATAGGGGCGAGTAATGTTAGCGGTTCATTTCATTAAGACCTAGATACATTTATGATCCACATAACTATGTGTGTGGATCTGACAAAAAGGTGAACATTGTCAAAATATGTCGGTTTTTTCCCCCCTAATAAACTAATAGCCCAATGTGTTTTGGGCACAAATTTCATTTGGTGAAAATGTCTCGAATTTTGAGGAAGTTATGATTTCAAGAATGCAGGAAACCTCTTATTCTTATTGAAAAGAATCGATTCAAACCTTTTCTTTCCTTTCAAAGAAAATTTCAACTATGTACTAAAGAATACCCTTTAAACACATTTTTAGGCAAATTCAAGACAAAATGTTTCCATCAGGGTATTCAAAAGATAATTTTAACTGAAAAATTAAAGAACACAATTTTCATAAAATTGACCTCAGCTCATATTATCCCAGTTTTCTCGTTTAAAATAAACATACGATGCATTTTGTCAGATCCACACACAATATTATTACTTTGGATCAGGGGTGGGTTTTACCTTCAAAGTGTCTATGTACACAAATTTGTGCAAATCTTTTCCTTAACAAATGACACAAAATGACAAGTACATTACAGACTGCCTTATATGCACCAACCAGTCATTTACTATATATCATCATGTACAGACGTGGAGACGTATAAGACACACTCCCCTTTTGTAGAGGAAAACCTCGATTCAATCATAAATGCATCAGATAAGATGCACTAAAATTTTTAAAACAAAACAAAGCTCCTGGCACTAATTATTATGTATTTATATAATGAGGGAGAGAGAGAGAGAGAGAGAGAGAGAGAGAGAGAGAGAGAGAGAGAGAGAGAGAGAGAGAGAGAGAGAGAGAGAGAGAGAGAGAGAGAGAGAGAGAGAGAGAGGAGAGAGAAGAGAGGAAAGAGAGAGGGGGGGCAAATGCCGAAAAAGAAAGAAACCCAACAACAGCAACAAAACTCCTAACAGAAAAGAAAGTCAACAACATTTCCTCCGCCCTTAGTTAATATTATTTTCTTTCTTTCTCTCATATTTAGTGCGTCTTAGTAATACGCTGCAGTGTATAGTATCGTGATGCAAACATGTGTACAAAGTGGGAACGTAGTACTACTAGTCACCATCATTAGCAATTTTTAAAAATGCGTCCTTATGTCATGATGTATGGTAAAGTAATTATTTATTTTTGGGAAGGAAACAAACACAGCATGTTTGTACATCTCAGATAAGACGAAGGTTGACTTTGCACCTATGATTTTAGTCAAAAAGTTGTGTTCTATGCAGTGATATACGATTACTGAGTGCAATTCAATATTCCTGAGATCACCGCCATGGTGGACAGGGTTACTTCAAGAAACAAACAAGCAATTCAATAAACATGAAGTGTACTTTCTTGAAGGATTCAAGGTAGATAATTTAAACTATGGTTTACACTAATATCTTGCACAGCTAATACACTGAGTTTTGAACAGGAAACATATAGCATCTTCTTTTAAACTCATATGCCTCACATGCGAGTATCCATCCCAGCCGCTAATAGCAGAATAAAAATTAACTTGAGTTTATGATAAATAAAATCATAATTAAATTAAATAATTAATCAAATCTACTCACTTTTCTCTTATGACCCTGAAACAATTTTTGTCACAACACTGAAGCACTGCAAATGTGCCAATCTGAAAGTCATGCGAAAATATTATATATAAATATAATATATATAGGACTTGCATCTTGGTCCGCTGCCCAACTCAGCCCATCCGACATCGGGACACCAAACTTGGTCCGATCTATTAGCACTGATATTTAACGGCAACTTTGTTTTATCAGCAAGTAGCTTTACATTGGGTTTAATCTGTGCTGTACCACTATCAACACTGATGTTATGGAATGAAAGCTTGATTCTATCGTTGTGCCCTGGCCCTTGATAGTTTGTGGGTTAAAGATTGAAATGTAAACTCAGGTCTACTTCATAAAACAGAAACATAAAAACTATTAAGTCAGATTGACTTTTGTGGCCCAATCAAATGTAGGAGCAGGGATCTAATAACAAACACAAATTTAAAATACAGAGAAAATTTATCTCAAGTCATGACTCTGAAATCTGATACAGTTGTTAAAGTAAAAGAAAAAGAAATATTAATATATCTTTTAGCTTTCCTGTGTGACAATGAAGCATAAATGGCTCCCGTAAAAAACATTTCAAAGTAAAAATACACATATAATTCAAATGAAAAGGACTGGTGACAGGTCACAGTAAGAATTATCAGGTTGATGTAATATGCCCACACAGAGTTTTGAAAAAAAAAGTCTTCATAAAGACAGACACCTTTGCCAAATCTTTAAGAATCTGTTAGTCGATTTCCCAATCACATGTAGAGAGACTTCTCTAAAAAAATTAATATGTTAGAGAAGAGAACTACAAATGAACATAGACAAAAAACCCCAACAAATATGACACATAAGCGAAATCAACAGAGATAAAAATGGCAGGATGAACCATTAATCATTCAGTCTTTTTCGAAACCCTGCCCAATGATAAGCCCAAATCAGAGTCCCCTGGAATAAATATCCCATTGGCTCTACATTCTCTCTTCATGCGGTACTAAGGAGAGACGTGATGATGGATCAGTCGCACTTGCGCAACAGAGGCCCCAGCATCAACCACAATACGGGTATAGAAGGGAATTCCCATAGACAAAGGAAAAAAACAAGGGACACCACAGGCAACGTTAGAAAAGACTTAAAAGGAAAAACAAGGAGAGTGGAACTTTGCTTGACACAGACGAAGTGTGAAAATCCCAAGAGTGGAAGATTTTTTGTCCGTGGCCTATGAGTGCCAGGCATGAATGAATGAACGAATGAATGAATGAACGAGTGGAATGAATGAAAGAATGAATGAACAATGATGATGATGGAAAAGATAATGTTTAACTATCCTTTCAAGACAAACCTGTCAATTTTGGCCTGAGCAGACTCAGAAGTGCCCTGAACACATTTCACCTCCAAGCCTTCCTTGTCAGCATTCCACTGAACAGTAAACACAGGCTCAGATGTCAGAGGTTCCTTTGCATAGTCTCCAGCTCTAAGGCGGCTTACCATTATCTTCCCTTCACACCACTGGTGAGGAGAAAGCAAACAGGTTTTAATTCAAATATGTGTTGAAAAGAAATGAAAAAACTGATATCGAAAAGGCATGAATATATGCACTGCCTTTTTCAAATTTGTTTTTTCCTCTATGATGCAATAAAATGTTAACCAAGACTGAAATGTTTTCAGAGATTCACTGCATTGACTTTTGATTTCAAAGCTGTGAGAAGAAGACGATGGAGGAAATTTTACATTTATTTAAAATACTTACTTTTGAATGTATTAATCCTCCATGAGGTAAGAGTGCCACTTTTCAAGCCTAACACCGGAGAGGTAGTAGAACTAAGGAAAGTGTTAAAATTGGGAGAAAAAATAGAAAAACAAAGTTACATAAAGGTACCATCAACAAACATCACATGAATGAAGAATTTTTTTTTGTTTCTTGAAATTCGATCTAATTCTGAAATTTGGGAGAAAATATAAAATTACGGAAATTGTGTATTATTGAAGCTGAGCAAAAAAACCTTCAATAATTGAAAATCTTAAAATAGAATTCAAATTTAATACAAGAAGGGCATATTACTTACTATTTACATAGATTTCCTTGAACATTAAATTCCATCCATCCTTTTACAGATTCTGAACTCTGAAAAATAAAAAGGCAGTCATCTAGCTTGCAAAAAGTTATTGAAAAGTAAACAAGACTCCAATCCAATTCATTGTTTGCAAATTTAACAGTGACTTGTAATGATTAATGTTTCCTGTAGCTCATAGGCAAGAGGTTTTAAGTAGGAAACCCAATAAAGGGACGCCATTAAAAGAGGTGAAATAATGTTAACTAAATTTAAATTCATGTTTTTACACTTTGCCTCTCTCTCCGTCTACATGACCTATACGCCGTTTTCCCTTCTCTTTTTCCTCTCTCTTATTGTTGACTCATACAATAGATCATCAATCAAAACAACCATTAACATCACTATTACTCAACTTATGAAAAACTGATATTAAAAGGAAAAAAACTTGAATGATGTATGATCCAAAATTGTAAGTGTAGTGTGCTTCCACAACAGCGAGGTGTGAGTGTGGGGAAATATTATGAACTATGAGTATTTTCCAGTAAAATACAAATACTGACATTACTGACTTGCCACTTTTCTCCATCCAACTTAACATTCTAACAATATACATTTTTTTTTAAGGAGTTAAAAATAGAAGTATAACTATAACACTGGTCCTGAGAATGCTTTTAAAATTATTATTGGATATAGACAATTTTAACCACTATCATTGTACTTGCATATGATCTAAATTAGCTGAAAAAGATATTAATTTTTTTTTTTATCATATGATTGCCATGGGAACGCTTGGAACATCTTGGATTTCAATGCGAAAATAACAACTTCATTTCAAATAGGCTTTTTCGGTTATAAATAAAATTGACTACAACTTTGCACACATATTTTTTGGTTCAATATCTAGACTCACCCAGTAGATTTTTTGATAAATGAAACGGTTTTCATTTTATGAATTTTTGAAAATGCATATAGATCTAGCAACCTTTCAATTTTTGGCAAATTTAATCACACAAAACTCGTTTTGCAAACTTTGAAGAGATATAAAAAAGCTACTGGAGGAAATTTGTATTTATTTTATAGATGTTATATACCAAATTTGGGTGCAATCAGGCAGTAAATAAAAACGTAGATCGCGTATCACTGTCAAAAAGTAACATTTTGAGAAAATCAATTTTAACAATTTATTTCTGTTATTTTTATGTTTTTTCGAACGTAAACCTATAAAAAGAATAGTATACAGCATTGAAACATCATATAATCACAAGAGGTTATCAAATACTTCATGTCGACCCTATTTTAACTGCTCCAGATCCCTTATACTCATGTCGGGATGGCATATTTCTTATAACAGGTGTGCAGAATGTTTCCCATAATATTCGGCTGATCTTAAATAATATTGACAATAATCATCAAAAGTAGATTCTTCAGATAGCGTACTTTGTGGTAATTAAAATGAGTACCAATTTAATATACTTTAGACAAAATGTCCGGCTTTTTATGGCACAGCAGATGTGTTGAAGATTAGGCCGGTATCATTTCTAAAAAAAATCGTATAAAATGAAAGAATCGATACTGGGCCTTAGTTATAGTATGAATGTCAAGGAATGAACTGCCTCATTCAGCAGCGCATAAGAGTTTTGTCCCATTTGTGGTAAAACTGCCTTTGAGGACCCCCCCCCAAACCTCTTTAATAGTCTTGACATTGTCCTGTTATCATAATTGCTAAGAAAATGATTGCCTGCTCATATAAAAGAAGAATGAATGAGTTAAGGCTAAACATGTGCTTTTATTCACTTGCAAAATTAAAAAACAAGAGGAAATAAAGAGTGTTCACAAAATCTACTTTATAGATTTAGATCTACATCATCATGTATGCCTTACGCACTACAACTCAACACAAATAACATTTCAAACTTTGAAATTTGTGACTACATATGGGCAAGGCGTTTTCTTAATGTATGAAAATGTCGCGGGAGTGGTCTGGGGGTGAGTGGAGAGGGGGTGGGTAAGCATTTAGGGATGGTGACAGTGTGTGCCTGACATTAGGAATCCTTCCCTGTTGTCGTTGACACTGAACTGCTCGTATTCAAGTAAACAGTCCGTTGTCTTTGAGTCTAATGTCAAACTGGCGGAGGTGGCTGAAACCTGCCTCACACAGTCCCAAATACTGCTGCAATTGAAAGTAACATCTCTCTATTTCTTCATCCAGCCCCCCCCCCCCCCTCCCACAAGAGCTATCCCCAACTTTTTCTCTCAGTAATATCCTTGGATATGCTTGGATATGTTTGACTGTCTCTATGCCTTTATGGAACTCCTTCCTGTACTGTAGACCTAGATCTACTGATAGTAGATCTAGATCTAGAATAAGATCTATATAATATAATATTATGTAGATCTAGATTCTAGATCTAGGACTAGATCTATACTTAGACTTTGACTTAGAGAGTTAGATCGAGAGTTTGGAGTCTTACCCTGCCAGCAGATTGATTGCCATAGTGAGTCGATGTTGACAATATTATTAAGCAATTTACAGGTCTCCCCTAGTCGGGCTAATATTGTAGGAGGCAAGAAAGTGGCGATCCGTTCAAGCATTTCATTTGGGAGATCAAGCAATTCCATTTTAGTTCGATAGAAAAAAAGCAAGACCTAGATCTAGATGATCTAGACTAACCGAGTCGAACTAATCTAATAAAATAACGACATGCGTGCTGCTCCTCAGCTGGTTTGCACCTAGATTCTATATATAACACCTGGTTATGATATAACTATAGATCCTAAAATTTTCCGTATTTTTTTAATACAATCGTAAATTATGTAAGATTTCAAAAGATTACAAAGCACTGATACTGATAGAGCTAGATAGCTCAATCTTCCTGTATAAAAATGCGATAAAAATATTATAATTCTCGATGTCAACACAATTTTTTTTTACTATTTATAGATCTATGAAATGGTGATAAAGCTACGTACACTAAGCACACGTTCGAAGCGTTACAGTCTATGGTACCATTGGATACCGTGAGCAAGACCATCACTCTGCTTTTGTGCACACACACACACACACACACACACACACACACACACACACTCTCACTCTCTCTCTCTCTCTCTCCCCCCTCTCTCTCTCTCTCTCTCTCTCTCTCTCTCTCTCACTCTCTCACTCTCTCTCTCACACACACTCTCTCACACTCTCTCTCTCTCACACACACACACTCTCTCTCTCTCTTTCTCTCCCTCCCTCCCTCCCCCTTCTCTCTCTCTATCTATCTGTCTCTCTGTCTTTGTCTCTGTCTCTGTCTGTTGTCTGTCTGTCTGTCTGTCTGTCTCTCTCTGCTCTTTTGTCTCTCTCTCTCATTCACTCCCTCCCTCCCCGCCCTCTCTCTCTCTCTCTCTCTCTCTCTCTCTCTCTCTCTCTCTCTCTCTCTCTCTCTCTCTCTCTCTCTCACTCTCTCTCTGTTTCGTTGCTTCTCTGTCCGTCTGTTTGTTTGTATATCTGCATCCGTCTGTTTGTTTGTCTATCTCGTTGGTGTCTCTTTTGTCTGTCTCTGCCTCTGTTTCTGTTCGTCTCTCTCCCTGTCTCTGTATCTGTCTTTCTCTCTGGGTCTGCATGTCTGTCTCTGCCTTTGTTTCTGTCTGTCACTGGTTCCCTGGTTAGTGGGTCCAGACTGTTGTTGTCTTCTCTGTATTACAAACCTAATATTCTTTTATTTGATTTTGTCAACATCCGCAACTAATGTGATCCGGGGATTTTGGTGGGATTTTCAAGTTTGCCCGTAAACAGCCGATGGATCTTTAACTTGGAGAGAGTGTTTGTTATCTGCACACGGGGCCTCCTTTGTTATTGTCGGTCTCTGATCGGAGTAGGTGGATGTCGATCCACCCACCTAGAACAGGGCGGGGAGGGATAGGTTTAACTCGAAAAAGTTTTCAACCTTTCAAAGTATTGCAGTGGGATGCACGATATCTCCCATACTGTCTGTTCTCGCAATGCAAGTCATTCTGAAGGCAGTGGAAGCCCGTGCAAGTCCCGCAACCTTGGAAGTGTGTGTCAAATGCCGCCACTGAAGGCATTCATGGATGACACAACTGTTCTGTCATCTCAAGAACATGAAACACAATATACATAGAATACTGAACCGATTAAATGAATTTGTGAACCTGTGCAAAATGAAGTTCAAACTTAAGAAATCTCAATGTCTCTCCATCCGTAAAGGAAAAGTAGCAGAGAACATTTCATTCTCGATAGGACATCAGAGAATAACTACCGTGTCAGAGGAACCAGTTAAAAGCACAGGAAGATGGTATGATGCGACACTCAAAGATACTACGAGATCAAAAGACACTAAAAAAGTAGCCGAGGAAAGGCTGAAAAGAATCCAAAAGTGTGGTCTCCAAGGAAAATATAAAGTGTGATGCCAGCAGCTCTTATGATCCCTACTGATATATGACATATGTACAACTGCTGTTGAAGCAATTGAAGCTAAGATGAACAAGTATATGGGTAAGTGGTTTGGTGTACTGCCCTGTCTTTCAAATGTGGCATTCTATTGCCTGCAGACAAAACTCTAGTTACTTTTAAAATCTGTCGTGGAAGAATATAAAGTAGGAAAAGCAAGGCTGCAAATGATGCTCGAATATTCTGAGGATTCAACAGTAAGATTAGTTCAGCCCCAGCTCAAAACTGAAAGAAAATAGAAAACCGCCGACGCAGTAAAAGCAGCCCAAGATTGCTTCAGGATGAAGATAGAAACCGGACACACACACACACACACAACACACACAACAACCGTGCAGGGCTAGGAACATCTCAGACAAAGTGGTAGTCCAAATCAGAAGGCAAAGAAAAGAGAGACATTGTCATCCAGGAAGTTAGGCGTGAAGAGGACACTAAGCGAATTCAGAAAGTAGTTCAACAATCTCAGTAAGACCATTGGACAACTTGGGAAAATGCCTTGCAGAGGAGCGAAACTGGAATTACCTATGGGAAATGGCACCATTAAGGGATGTTTCATAATCCGATCAGTGTATGACCTCTTACCATCAAATGCAAATTTGGTGGTGGGGAAAGAGAAATGATGTAATTTGTCCATTATGCGAAAGCAAACAAACTGTTGAACATGTCCTCTGTTCGTGCAAAACTGCATTAGCACAAGGTCGGTACACATGGAGACACAACCAAATACTCAAGGATCTAGCATCAATCATAAGTTCGGCTAGAGCAAAATCACAAACATCTGCTACCACAACACCTTTCTTCGTTGGAACAAGAAGAGTCAGGACATGGGTAGGAAAACCTGTGAAGATTACCTCCAACCAACGGTGTATATCTCAGCAGACCTTCCATACTGGGAGAACCATCTCCAGATTATAAGGACGAGTGGAATGAGACCTGATTTAGTACTTCCAGTCAGACTCTACACACCAAATTATCACAATTGAGCTGACAGTGTCTTATGACAGCAGAATCGACCGAGCTCACCAGTACAACTCTACAAAGTACTGTGACCTGGCCAGTGACCTCCAGAAAGCTGGATTTATGTTCAGAGTCTTGGCAGTAGAAGTTGGCGCCAGAGGTTTTGTAGGAGCATTGACTTATTCCCTCCTAAAACAGCTCTCAATTACAGGAAACAAACGCACTAGAGCCCTCAAACAGGTGGCAGAAACAGCGGAAAAGAGCTCCATCTGGTCAAGAAGAAATGAGAACGTGCTTCACATACGATAAAACTGACCACCAGATATGGATGTATAAATGGCGCTGGCAAAAAGCAATGACCAACTAGAATAGTCAAGGAACAACCAGCATGGTCAGTACTTGGATGGATGACCGGCCGGGGATCAAACCAGACCATGACAACAACAACAAAAGAAGAAATAAGACAGAGAAGCACCTAGGAGTCATGGCTTAGGTGGCCCACCCACCCCCACCCTTTAGAGTGTAAGGAAGTTAAGGGCTGAAACACTTGATCGACGGGGGTCTCTTCTTTTGGAGATACTCTGTCTTTAGCTCCCATTGAGTTTCTTTCTACTTATCAACATCCACGACTAAGGTGATCTCGGGGGTTTCGGTGGCATTTTACACTTTACCCGGACTGCCCTGTAAACAGCCGATGGATCTTTAACGTGGAGAGTGTTGTTATCTGCACACGACCTCCTTTTAATTGTCGGTCTCCGATCGGAATAGGTGTCGATCCACCCACCTGGAACAGGGGGAGGGATATGTTTCACTCGAAAAATGTTTTCAACCTGCTGTGGCTTACACCTACGAGCATTTGGTTGAGAGACCGACATCTTGCTCTAAACTCTCGCAGAAGCGGCAAAAGCTCTTCATTATAATAGGCCATTTACAACAATATCATTGTGAGTATATATCACAACAGTAAAACGTTGTAATTTATATTTATTCTCATGTTGGTTAAGACACTGTAATTATTACTCAGCCTTCCACTGTCACACTGAACCTTATAATATCTGTTTGCTATTTATGCCCCAAGCCACAATTTAGAGTCCCCATCAAATATAACTTTTCTCATTGTTAAATTCATCCTGGTGGTCTGTGTATTTTTCTTTGAATACTCCGGACGAGCCTACATATTAGTCATTTCCTCTACGTATTTTCCCTTCGTGAAAAACCTAATCGTCATGTATTCCTTTAAGAGGGGGGGGTGTGGCACCTGAAGTGATTTTTTTTGCTTTTGAGTTTAGGCATTTGCTTTTAGTATGTACACGAGTAACTGTCAAAATACAGTCATCCTATATCATTGAAAAATTTGTAGCCTCCTTGGTTGCCATAGAAACGGCCGCCATCTTGGATTTTGACTCAATTTTCAAAATCTATCTCCTCCCCTTAGTTATGTATAACATCACTCAAAACCTGTGCAGATCGTCTTTTCCATTCAATATCTAAAGAGGAGGTCAGTTTTTTTAGATATTTTGGATAGTTTTAATGAATTTTTGAAAATACTAGATCTATATACCATGAATGTACAAAAAAAACGGCGTTTATAATACAAAAAAAAAAAATTCTCAAAAAGTTTTCAATGTAATATAAAAAAACCCCGACGTCATTCTATTAACATTGACAAGAGGAACCTGTGGGCCAAATATAATACAAATCGTTCTGTAAATTATACGTCATGTGGACATTTGTCAACCATGAACTTGTAGATAAATGATCGTTTTACCCGAATGGGCAAAGAACAGAAAATCAAACTTTGGTCCAAAATTCACTAGTCTAGGTGCCGCCCCTTAAGCCTGAGACAGTACGTTAGTGTTAAGTCTGAGACAGTACAATAGTGTTAAGACTGAGACAGTACAATAGTGTTAAGACTGAGACAGTAGGATAGTGTTAAGTCTGAGACAGTACGATAGTGTTAAGTCTGAGACAGTACAATAGTGTTAAGTCTGAGACAGTACGATAGTGTTAAGTCTGAGACAGTACAATAGTGTTAAGTCTGAGACAGTACAATAGTGTTAAGACTGAGACAGTACGATAGTGTTAAGTCTGAGACAGTACGATAGTGTTAAGACTGAGACAGTACAATAGTGTTAAGACTGAGACAGTACAATAGTGTTAAGACTGAGACAGTACAATAGTGTTAAGACTGAGACAGTACGATAGTGTTAAGTCTGAGACAGTACAATAGTGTTAAGACTGAGACAGTACAATAGTGTTAAGACTGAGACAGTACAATAGTGTTAAGACTGAGACAGTACAATAGTGTTAAGACTGAGACAGTACAATAGTGTTAAGACTGAGACAGTACAATAGTGTTAAGACTGAGACAGTACAATAGTGTTAAGACTGAGACAGTACAATAGTGTTAAGACTGAGACAGTACAATAGTGTTAAGACTGAGACAGTACAATAGTGTTAAGACTGAGACAGTACAATAGTGTTAAGTCTGAGACAGTACAATAGTGTTAAGACTGAGACAGTACAATAGTGTTAAGTCTGAGACAGTACGATAGTGTTAAGACTGAGACAGTACAATAGTGTTAAGTCTGAGACAGTACCATAGTGTTAAGACTGAGACAGTACAATAGTGTTAAGTCTGAGACAGTACGATAGTGTTAAGACTGAGACAGTACAATAGTGTTAAGACTGAGACAGTATGATAGTGAGTATATAACACAACAGTAAAACGTTGTAATTTATATTTATTCTCATGTTGGTTAAGACACTATAATTATTACTCAGCCTTCCACTGTCACACTGAACCTTATAATATCTGTTTGCTATTTATGCCCCAAACCACAATTTAGAGTCCCCATCAAATATAACTTTTCTCATTGTTAAAGTCATCCTGATGGTCTGTAAGTCTGAGACAGTACGATAGTGTTAAGTCTGAGACAGTACGATAGTGTTAAGTCTGAGACAGTACGATAGTGTTAAGTCTGAGACAGTACGATAGTGTTAAATCTGAGACAGTACGATAGTGTTGAGTCTGAGACAGTACGATAGTGTTGAGTCTGAGACAGTACGATAGTGTTGAGTCTGAGACAGTACGATAGTGTTAAGTCTGAGACAGTACGATAGTGTTAAGTCTGAGACAGTACGATAGTGTTGAGTCTGAGACAGTATATCAAAATCATTGCTGACTCTCGAGAGGGACTCAGTAGTCCTGAGGCAAGGTGTCGGCTTCTCAATATAAAGGTATTGGGTTCGAGTCCCGCCAACGGTTGACAAAATTTCTCGATTTGTTTCGAGCAAAATCTCCACCCCCCTTCCTCCTGGTCCAGGTACGTGGATTGACACCTAGTCCCACCGGAGACGCAGATTGCAACATTCTGTGCACGTTAAAAATCCTACCAAAAACCCCGAGATCATCTTAGTTGTGGATTTGGGTAAATCAAATCAAATCAAATCAAATCAAATCAAATCAAATCAACAGTGGACACTCGAACATCACAACAAGTCATATGCCTTCCTCACTATCATTGTTTTGCTGTGCATTTGGAACGAGAGCGAGAGGCGCGGGCGGTTTGTGGGTGGTGCTGGTAGGTCCTATTTCTTTCCTTTCCTTCCTTTTTTCACTTATCTTTCATCTTGCTGTTTCCTCTTAATTCACCCTGAGATCACCACAATGGTGGACGAGGTAAATTCCAAAGAAGAAGAAAAAAAGAGCGAGAGACTAATGTGACATCACTATCTCTAAAACAACTAAAGGTACACAAAGGACAAAGTCACGGAAATGAAATCTTCTTACATTGAATTCTTGACTGTAACCGAATAGAGTTAATGATTGAAAACGACCCACTCTCAATAACAGAACAAAACAGTTTTACAGAAGATAAGTGGCAAGTCATAAAACGGATTTAAGTCACATAGAAATAACAATTATATTGTTGCTTTGTGTGTGTGTGTGTGTGTGTGTGTGTGTGTACTGTGTATTTCAATAGACCTTTTATGGTACACAGGTTCTGAGTTAAATTTACCCCTCACGGGTGTGATGGATAAATTTACCTTCTACTTCTTGTGTGATCATGACGCGAGTAAGGACAGAACGTCACCTTGATGTTTGTTTAAAGGAAATAAACTGGGTCAATTTGGGTACACATTTTAATTAACACTAGGTATATAAACATTATTTGTTTAGTCAATTAAATTGGTTCACGTAAAACTATACAGAATCATTGGCTGATCATTAAAATGATACCCTCTGATTTTTTTTCTCAGTTTGTCTCGTCAATAATTAATATACCTACATAGTCTGACACACACCTAGTGACCCACTCAGACACGAAACACACACACACACACACACACACGCAGAGCTACACACACACACACACACACTACACACACACACACCCACAGATACACAAACACACAGATACACACACACAGGCACACAATCTTCACACACTCAGACCTATACTTAAAAGCGAAATCTCCAATTGCCATTTTTTTAACAGAACAAGAGAAAACGTGATGGGCGTATGGCAAATCCTTATCTTTACTACAGGTAATGTGAGAATCGTTTTCATTGGCAGATTTTTTGCTAACGATTCTTACTTAGTTTATTTTCCAGTAGTGATATATTAATATTTCAGACGCTTAGAAGCCAGTCGTGCGTGTTTCACTAGCTTCACAGCCAGCAGAACTTTCGTAAGTATTACGTTTGGAGCTGACAAAAAAATAATTATTAATGTTGTGTTCTTAATGCATAGAGGTTAGACTTCGATTTAGTACTTAATTAATGCTTAATCCGCATATTATTATTTCATGTCTCTAACTTTGTGATTTGATTGCAATAACGTTTG
>JAXRKP010000920.1:75000-87500 GCA_037039925.1 Doris montereyensis | reverse complement strand
GAAGCATGGTTTTAAGGTTGAGGCATGGTTTAAGGTTGAAGCATGGTTTTAAGGTTGAGGCTGGTTTTAAAGTTAAGAATGGTTTTAAAGTTGAGACATGGGTTTAAGGTTGAGGCATGGGTTTAAGGTTAAGGCTTTGGAGTTTATATGGATTTGAGACATGGGTTTAAGGTTGAAGTATGGTTTTAAGGTTGAAACATGGTTTAAAGGTTGAAGCATGGTTTTAAGGTTGAAGCTTTTGGTTTTTAAGGTTGAGGCATGGTTTTACAGGTTGAGCATGGTTTTAAAGTTGAAGCATGGTTTTAAGGTTGAGGCATTGGTTTAAGGTTGAGACATGGTTTAAGGTTGAGGCATGGTTTTAAGGTTGAGGCATGGTTTTAAAGATAGGAATGGTTTTAAGGTTGAGACATGGGTTTAAGGTTGAGGCATGGGTTTAAGGTTAAGAGCATGAGTTTAGGTTGAGACATGGGTTTAAGGTTGAAGTATGGTTTTAAGGTTGAGGCATGGTTTTAAGGTTGAAGCATGATTTTAAGCTTGATGCATGGTTTTACAAGTTGAGGCATGGTTTTAGGGTTGATGCATGGTTTTTAAGGGTTGGAGGTATGGTTTAAGGTTGATGCATGCTTTTATAATTGAGGGCATGGTTTTAAAATTTAGGCATGGTTTTAAGGTTGAGACATGGGTTTAAGGTTGAGGCATGGGTTTAATGTTGAGACATGGGTTTAAGGTGGAAGTGGTCATGCATCATTGTGTAACCCTATACAATCGGTGGAAGTAGTCGTACAGCACCACGTGTAACCTATACAATCGGTGGGAAGTAGTCATACAGCATTGTGTAACCTACACAATCGGTGGAAGTGGTCATACAGCATTGTGTAACCCTATACAATCGGTGGAAGTAGTCATACAGCATTGTGTAACCTATACAATCGGTGGAAGTAGTCATACAGCATTGTGTAACTATACAATCGGTGGAGGTAGTCATACAGCATTGTGTAACCTATGCCATTGTTGGAAGTAGTCATACAGCATTGTGTAACCTATACAATCGGTGGGAAGTAGTCGTACAACATTGTGTAACCTATACAATGGTGGAAGTCCATTTAGAGTTATACAACATTATGTAACCTATACAATCGGTGGAAGTAGTCATACAACATTGTGTAACCTATACCATTGTTGCCAAGTAGTCATACAGCATTGTGTAACCTATACAATCGGTGGATGTAGTCGTACAGCATTGTGTAACCTATACAATCGGTGGAAGTAGTTATATACAGCATTGTGTAAACCTAGGCAATCGGTGGAAGTAGTCATAGCATTGTGTAACCTATAAGCAATCGGTGGCGTAGTCATACAGCATTGTGTAACCTATACAATCGGTGGAAGTAGTCATACAACATTGTGTAACCTATACAATCGGTGGAAGTACTCATGCTGCATTGTGTAACCTATACATCGGTGGAAGTAGTTATACAGCATTGTGTAGCCTAACCACAATCGGTGGAAGTAGTCGTACCAACATTGTAAACCTATACAATCGGTGGAAGTAGTCATACAGCATTGGCATTGTGGTAACCTATACAATGGTGAAGTAGTCATACAGCATTGTGTAAACTATACAATCGGTGAAGTAGTCATGTTGCATTGTGCTTAACCTATACAATCGGTGGAAGAAGTCGTACAGCATTGTGTAACCTATACAATCGGTGGAAGTAGTTATACAGCATTGTGTAACCTATACAATCGTGGAAGTAGTTATACAGCATTGTGTAGCCTATACAATGGTGGAAGTAGTCATACAACAATAGTGTAACCTATACAATCGGTGGAAGTAGTCATACAGCATTATTGTAACCTATACAATGGGTGGAAGAAGTCATACAACATTGTGTAACCTATACAATGGGTGGGAAGTAGTCATACAGCATTGTGTAACCTATACAATCGGTGTAGCGAAATAACAGCAACATTGGGTAACCTATACAATCGGTGGAAGTAGTCATACAGCATTGTGTAACCTATGCAATCGGTGGAAGTAGTCATACAGCATTGTGTAAACCTATACAATCGGTGGAAGTAGTCATACAGCAATAGTGTAACCTATACAATCGGTGGAAGTAGTCATACAGCATCGCGTAACCTATACAATCGGTGGAAAGTATTCATACAGCATTGTGTAACCTATACAATCGGTGAAGTAGTCCGTACAGCATTGTGTAACCTATACAATGGGTGGAAGTGGTCATACAGCAATAGTGTAACCTATACAATCGGTGGAAGTAGTCATACAGCATTGCAGTAACCTATACAATGGTGAAGTAGTATACAGCAATAGTAACCTATACAATCGGTGGAAGTAGTCATACAGCAATAGTGTAACCTATACAATCGGTGGAAGTAGTCATAGCAATAGTAAACCTATACAATGGGTGGAAGTGGTCATACAGCATCGCGTAACCTATACAATTGGGTGAGAGAAACGGTGGGAACTATGTGTGCATGTTTAACAATTAACAATTACATACAGTATATTGCTATTACTATACCTATTGGTACACAACGCATTTAAAAGCAAAACATGATTATGACCGTAGCGTGCGGTTATGCAGAACAGAAGTTTTGTGAGATAGGAGGGATGAGGGTTACATTCCATCGACACTAGATCTTTGCACGCTCGGATTACTGCACGCTTTTTGGCTTCTTCCAAGAGTGAGTTGAAAACCAGCGAAAGTCCTGAAGTATTGAAATAACATTCATTTGAAAATAATGATTATAAATTACGGGGTATTCAATGAACTGAAGTAGAATTGAGCTGTATAATTTTATTTGATTGTTATCAGGCGCTTCTCTCCTTGGGAGTTAATTTTACACAAGATTGTTCCTTTAACCGCCTTTAAGCTCTTTCGTTCTGTTTAACCATTGATCTTTCAACATACACTTTAGTAACGAACGGTACCTATGCATTCGTCAACACCTTTACTTTTTTCCTGTATCTTAACTCAAGTCTTTATGAGAACTTGATTTCGGAATCCAAAATTTTAGGTACTTAAATGACAGAGCTGCCGATGATAATCAAATGGTGAGTGAAAAACAATTTGTATTTTCATCTTTCTAAGTAGATACTTTCTATTTGGGACTTTAGTTTTGGTTTGATTTTTTATTTGTTTTATTATCTCTTCTCTGCTTGTATACAATTCTAGGACAACGCTTTTGAACTTGAGAGCGACGCAGACAGCAATACAATGTACATAGTAGCTCGAAAGGATGCAACGGTCTCTTTGAAATCACACAGACAATCGCAGGTAAGCGTATATAGCTGCTATTCAGTGCAATGTCGTAACACTAAAATTATGTGAAAACTGGCAATAGGAATCTTGACACTTACTTACCCACTTACTTACTTACATACCACTTACTTACTTAACCACTTACTTCCTTACTTATTTATTTACTTACTTACTTACTTATGTACTATTGTAATAGCTTACTGATTTATTGCCTGAATCACTGGCAAACTGACTGACTGACCGACATTCAGGGAAATATTGGCCCCCAAGTAACATTTAAAATTGGACTCGATCTTGCATTGAGAC
Organism: Doris montereyensis; assembly: GCA_037039925.1. NCBI lineage: Eukaryota > Metazoa > Mollusca > Gastropoda > Nudibranchia > Dorididae > Doris > Doris montereyensis. Next base: position 83,904 of record JAXRKP010000920.1, on the reverse strand, counting down.
ATATTTGAAATCTTGTTTGATTCTAATTTCAGCTCCTCACATGAAACTGACCAACTTATTTTCTTCCGTCGGCATAGGCACAACCCACCCACCCCAACCTATTTGTTTTCTACAGTCCACATTCGTACTAAACATTATGTAGATTATCTTCCATGTCTTTCTTGCTTCCACTTTTAGCAAGGTTGTCCCAATTAACTTGCTCCTTGACATTACAAGATAAGACCTGATGTCATGACGTGTGCTGCTATGGCTGCCACGGTGACTAGTCTCTTCCTGTGTCGTATTAAGCCAATCGATTCTCTCCTCTCAGTCCGTCGATTGAGAATCTGAGGAGATCTGATCTACACTTTTTTTTCTCCTTTTTTTTGGAGGAGGGCGTTGGTGGCCTAGTGGTTAGGCACCCGGACTGGGGCCATGAGGTCTCAGTTTGAATCCTAGCAAAAGTTAGGCTCAACGTTGTGTTCTTTTGAAAGACACCTGACATGCGTCCCCTCGCCCCTCCCCCAACTCTAACAAGTGCAAATGGGTACAAGCACTAGCTTGGAACTGAAAACCTGCGTCACCTGTTCTGATTCACGCTATTGAAACTGGCATAAGTCCCGGCTCTATGGGCCGTAACGGCCTTGAAGGAACTTTATAAGTTGTCTGAAAGCTGTGACCGGTCAAACCTAACAAAAGGGGAATAGATTTCGTCTTCCTGATGTAATTGACTGAAAAAGTTTGTTGAGAAGTATCTTGCTGTGCGGGGCGCGCGAGGGAGGGGGAGTGGGGGTGGCGACGGCATCCCATATCTTGGTCTTCATAAACGCAGTCTAGAACCTAATCCCTTGAAGATGAATGGAAAGCTTGAAGTTTACTTTTTGTAAATTATATAATATTATCTTGCTTGTCACATGAGAGAACTCGCATTGGTTTCTAGGCTAATCGAAACTACTTTTTGTTTGGTCAGGTTATATTAGATCTGTTTAACGATGTACGAAACTATTTACAATTCATTTGATAATAATACTAATACCAATCTAGATAAAGACGATCAGTGAGGCAGGGGGCATGTCGGAAGTGAAGGTAATGACACAAGATAATGTTAAAGCATCACAGGAACAAAGACGACAAACATAAGGACTACGCATACTGAGCTCGGTTGGTAACACGCTTTCTTTTCATGGCGAGGCGATGGGTGCCTACGCAAAGGTCGCGGATTCGATCCTCATAGTAGCCAGGATTTTGTTTCTGTCTATTCCTTGCATTTGTCTCGTCTTTGTTCCTATGGGGCTTTAATATTATCTTATTTCATTGCCTTCACTAATAACCAATAGCAGACATCAATTACACAGCAAATCAAAATATATATTCAATGCACACACCAAAAAATCCCCAAAAAAAACAAAAAAAAAACAAAAAAACAAACAAAACAAAAATACCCAACCACCCACCAATAATTAATGAAAGACAACGATATAAACAAAATCAAAACAAAACAAAACGAAAAACAAAAAAACAAAACAAAATAAAACGAAAATAATTCCCTCATCAACACCAACCACCATCCCAAACAACCCAACAACATGAAAACAACACACCAACTTCTAGTGCAGTAGTCAATATAAAGTAATCAAAACATCAAATCGAAGCAAAAAAAGAAATAAAACAAAGCATCAGTAATCGAAGCAGAGACAAAATAAAAGTGTAAAAAGCATCCGAAGCAGAGACAGGTGTTGTAATAAGTGTGATAGCATCAGTAATCGAAGCAGAGACAACAAATAAGTGTGATAGCATCAGTAATCGAAGCAGAGACAGGCGTTGTAATAAGTGTGATAGCATCAGTAATCGAAGCAGAGACAGGTATAATAGGTAGTAAATGAAAAGAAAGTATATAGCATCAGTAATCGAAGCAGAGACAGGCGTTGTAATAAGTGTAATAGCATCTAATCGAAGCAGAGACAGGTGTTGTAATAAGTGTAATAGCATCAGTAAGCGAAGCAGAACCTGTTGTAATAAGTGTGATAGCATCAGATCGAAGCGCTGTTGTAATAAGTGTGATAGCATCAGTAATCGAAGCAGAGACAGGTAATAAGTGTTGTAATCGAAGCAGAGACAGATATGTGCACCCAGGCGTTGTAATAAGTGTAATAGCATCTAAACTGTCGTGAGTAACTAACCTATATGTAGATGACCCACTCTAAACTACCCAGAAGAAACCAGTACAGAACCCTACTGAACTATATATCCCACTAAGAAAAACCCCCCCCAAAAACCACCTCCAAAAACAAACAACCACAACAAAAAACAACAACAAACAAACAAAAAACAACAACATAAAAAACCCCAAAAACAACCAAAAATAACTAAAGAGGAGAAAGAGAAGAGAAAGAGAGAGAGAGAGAGAGAGAGAGAGAGAGAGAGAGAGAGAGAGAGAGAGAGAGAGAGAGAGAGAGAGAGAGAGAGAGAGAGAGAGAGAGAGAGAGAGAGAGAGAGAGAGAAGAGAGAGAGAAATAGACGGGGAAGGAGGAAGCTATAGGTAGATAGATAGGCAGAGTGACCAAAAAAAAACCAAAAACAAAGATATATAATATAATTTGATTGAAATGGGACTAGATAACAAATCTGCAAAGGTCTAATAGCCGTTCATTTGCAGACGTTTGATATATGCCTACCAATCTGAGCAACAAAAAAAAGAAAAAAGAAAAAAAAAAAGGAAGAAAAAAAAAAAAAAGAAAAAAATAGCATCAGAAAAAAAAAAGTAATCAAAAAAAACACCAGTAATCAAAGTAGAGACAAATAACAGAGAAGGCTTTTGTAATAAAGCACCAGTAATCAACGAGACAGGCGTTGTAAAAAAGATAGTACCATCAAGAGACAGGCGTTGTAATAAGTGTGATAGTACCAAATCAAAGCAAGTTGAAAAAAAAACTGGAACCAAAAACAAAAAAAAAGATACAACATCCCCCCCCTCCTCCGACCAGCAAACACCAGGAATAGATGGCGATTAAAAGCCATGTCCACCGTGCCAATATGTGTGCGTAGTGGCTAAAGGCAAGGCAACACATGTACTGTGAAATAAACAAAAACTAGAAACAAGAATTTGGTAATTTTAAGCAAGCGGCGTAAAATAAAGTGGGGTCAAGTTTGTATTCGCTGTCGGTATCGGCTTAGATCTACAATCAGAGATGAGACGGAAGATTTATCCGAATTACCTTACCTTGAACCTCCCACCTCCCACCTCCCACCTCCCTCCACTCCACCGTCTCACCATGGGTGGGGGTAGGGGGGTTCAGGGTGAGGAATGTGGCTAGATTTCTTCCGTCTCATCTCTAATTGTAGATCTAAGCCAATACCGACAGCGAGTACAAATTTGACCCACTTTATTTTACGCCGCTAAAGTGTAAAATTACCGAGTAATAAAAAAAAATAATAATAAAAATAATAATGACAATAATAATAATAAAAAAAGATAATGATACTCATACTGATAATAAGGTTAATTATAACAGTAAAAATAATAAACATTTATAAGAGCGCCTATTCCTGTTGAAAATCAACAAGCTCTAGGCGCCTAAAAGGCTCACTTAAGAAAACAATTTGTATGTCTAACTTACCGCAATATAGAAATGCTAAAAATAAAGATCTACATAAGTTTAAGATTGTAGCATTATAAGACATGAATACAAACAACATGCATGTGTTTAGATATCACTTACATTTACAAAGTAAAGTAAAAGTTCGTTCAAGGTCCATGGAGCCGGAGCGTATCCCGATTTCTATAGCGTGAAGCAGAACAGGTGATAATACTCACCTCCTGGTCATAACGCTAGTCTGACGCAGGTTTTTACTCCTAAGCTAATGCTTGTACCCCTTTTGCATCTGAGGAGACTGGGTGAAATGCGTGTGAAGTGCCTTTCCAAAGGAACAGCACGTCAGACCTGGCTTGCCAGGATTGGAAACCAGGACCTCATGATCCCCAGTCCCGCAGCCTAACCACTCGGCCATAAAGAACCAGAAGAATTTCTTGTCAGTGTGAGTCAAAACAAGAACCAGGATAATTTCTAATCAACATGAGGCAAAACAAGAACCAGACGAATTTCTAGTCAATGTGAGTCAAAACAAGAACCAGAAGAATTTCTAGTCAATGTGAGGCAAAACAAGAACCAGACCAAACTTCTAGTCAATGTGAGTCAAAACAAGAACCAGGATAATTACTAGTCAATGTGAGGCAAAACAAGAACCAGAAGAATTTCTAGTCAATGTGAGTCAAAACAAGAACCAGACGAATTTCTAGTCAATGTGAGTCAAAACAAGAACCAGAAGAATTTCTAGTCAATGTGAGTCAAAACAAGAACCAGAAGAATTTCTAGTCAATGTGAGTCAAAACAAGAACCAGACAAATTTCTAGTCAATGTGAGTCAAAAACAAGAACCAGAAGAATTTCTAGTCAATGTGAGTCAAAACAAGAACCAGAAGAATTTCTAGTCAATGTGAGTCAAAACAAGAACCAGAAGAATTTCTAGTCAATGTGAGTCAAAACAAGAACCAGACAAATTTCTAGTCAATGTGAGTCAAAACAAGAACCAGAAGAATTTCTAGTCAATGAGTCAAAACAAGAACCAGACGAATTTCTAGTCAATGTGAGTCAAAACAAGAACCAGAAGAATTTCTAGTCAATGTGAGTCAAAACAAGAACCAGGATAATTTCTAGTGAATGTGAGTCAAAATAAGAACCAGAAAATTTCTAGTCAATGTGAGTCAAAACAAGAACCAGACGAATTTCTAGTCAATGTGAGTCAAAACAAGAACCAGACGAATTTCTAGTCAATGTGAGTCAAAACAAGAACCAGAAGAATTTCAAGTCAATGTGAGGCAAAACAAGAACTAGGAGAATTTCTAGTGAATGTGAGTCAAAACAAGAACAGACGAATTTCTAGTCAATGTGAATCAAAACAAGAACCAGAAGAATTTCTAGTCAATGTGAGTCAAAACAAGAACCAGAAGAATTTCTAGTCAATGTGAGTCAAAACAAGAACCAGAATAATTTCTACTCAATGTGAGTCAAAACAAGAACCAGACGAATTTCTAGTCAATGTGAGTCAAAACAAGAACCAGAAGAATTTCTAGTCAACATGAGACAAAACAAGAACCAGGCGAATTTCTAGTCAATGTGAGTCAAAACAAGAACCAGAAGAATTTCTGGTGAATGTGAGTCAAAATAAGAACCAGAAGAATTTCTAGTCAATGTGAGTCAAAACAAGAACTAGAAGAATTTCTAGTCAATGTGAGTCAAAACAAGAACCAGAAGAATTTCTGTCAACATGAGTCAAAACAAGAAACAGAAGAATTTCTAGTCAATGTGAGTCAAAACAAGAACCAGAAGAATTTCTAGTCAACATGAGGCAAAACAAGAACCAGACGAATTTCTAGTCAATGTGAGTCAAAACAAGAACCAGACAAATTTCTAGTCAATGTGAGTCAAAACAAGAACCAGAAGAATTTCTAGTCAATGTGAGTCAAAACAAGAACCAGACGAATTTCTAGTCAATGTGAGTCAAAACAAGAACCAGAAGAATTTCTAGTCAATGTGAGTCAAAACAAGAACCAGACGAATTTCTAGTCAATGTGAGTCAAAACAAGAACCAGACGAATTTCCAGTCAATGTGAGTCAAAACAAGAACCAGACGAATTTGTTGTCAATGTGAGTCATAACAAGAACCAGAAGAATTTCTGGTCAATGTGAGTCAAAACAAGAACCAGAAGAATTTCTAGTCAATGTGAGTCAAAACAAGAACCAGAAAAATTTCTAGTCAATGTGAGTCAAAACAAGAACCAGAAGAATTTCTAGTGAATGTGAGTCAAAACAAGAACCAGAAGAATTTCTAGTCAATGTGAGGCAAAACAAGAACCAGAAGAATTTCTAGTCAATGTGAGTCAAAACAAGAACCAGACGAATTTCTAGTCAATGTGAGTCAAAACAAGAACTAGAACAATTTCTATTCAATGTGAGTCAAAACAAGAACCAGAAGAATTTCTAGTCAATGTGAGTCAAAACAAGAACCAGGATAATTCTAGTCAACATGAGGCAAAACAAGAACCAGACCAAACTTCTAGTCAATGTGAGTCAAAACAAGAACCAGAAGAATTTCTAGTGAATGTGAGTCAAAATAAGAACCAGAAGAATTTCTAGTCAATGTGAGTCAAAACAAGAACAAGAAGAATTTCTACTCAATGTGAGTCAAAATAAGAACCAGAAGAATTTCTAGTCAATGCGAGTCAAAACAAGAACCAGAAGAATTTCTAGTCAATGTGAGGCAAAACAAGAACCAGACCAAAATCCTAGTCAATGTGAGTCAAAACAAGAACCAGAAGAATTTCTAGTCAATGTGAGTCAAAACAAGAACCAGAAGAATTTCTCGGCAATGTGAGTCAAAACAGAAACCAGACGAATTTCTAGTCAATGTGAGTCAAAACCAGAACCAGAAGAATTTCCAGTCAATGTGAGTCAAAACAAGAACCAGAAGAACTTCTAGTCAATGTGAGTCAAAACAAGAACCAGAAGAATTTCTAGTCAATATGAGGCAAAACAAGAACCAGACCAAACTCCTAGTCAATGTGAGTCAAAACAAGAACCAGAAGAATTTCTAGTCAATGTGAGTCAAACAAGAACCAGAAGAATTTCTAGTCAATGTGAGTCAAAAACAAGAACCAGAAGAATTTCTAGTCAATGCGAGTCAAAACAAGAACCAGAAAAAGTTCTAGTCAATGTGAGTCAAAACAAGAACCAGAAGAATTTCTAGTCAATGTGAGTCAAAACAAGAACCAGAAGAATTTCTAGTCAATGTGAGTCAAAACAAGAACCAGAAGAATTTCTCGGCAATGTGAGTCAAAACAGATACCAGACGAATTTCTAGTCAATGTGAGTCAAAACCAGAACCAGAAGAATTTCCAGTCAATGTGAGTCAAAACAAGAACCAGAAGAACTTCTAGTCAATGTGAGTCAAAACAAGAACCAGAAGAATTTCTAGTCAATATGAGGCAAAACAAGAACCAGACCAAACTCTAGTCAATGTGAGTCAAAACAAGAACCAGAAGAATTTCTGGTCAATGTGAGTCAAAAGAAGAACCAGAAGAATTTCTAGTCAATGTGAGTCAAAACAAGAACCAGAAGAATTTCTAGTCAATGCGAGTCAAAACAAGAACCAGAAAAGTTCTAGTCAATGAGTCAAAACAAGAACCAGAAGAATTTCTAGTCAATGTGAGTCAAAACAAGAACCAGAAGAATTTCTAGTCAATGTGAGTCAAAACAAGAACCAGAAGAATTTCTCGGCAATGTGAGTCAAAACAGAAACCAGACGAATTTCTAGTCAATGTGAGTCAAAACCAGAACCAGAAGAATTTCCAGTCAATGTGAGTCAAAACAAGAACCAGAAGAACTTCTAGTCAATGTGAGTCAAAACAAGAACCAGAAGAATTTCTAGTCAATATGAGACAAAACAAGAACCAGACCAAACTCTAGTCAATGTGAGTCAAAACAAGAACCAGAAGAATTTCTGGTCAATGTGAGTCAAAACAAGAACCAGAAGAATTTCTAGTCAATGTGAGTCAAAACAAGAACCAGAAGAATTTCTAGTCAATGAGAGTCAAAACAAGAACCAGAAGAATTTCTAGTCAATGTGAGTCAAAACAAGAACCAGAAGAATTTCTAGTCAATGTGAGTCAAAACAAGAACCAGAAGAATTTCTAGTCAATGTGAGTCAAAACAAGAACCAGACGAATTTCTAGTCAATGTGAGTCAAAACAAGAACTAGAAGAATTTCTAGTCAATGTGAGTCAAAACAAGAACTAGGAGAATTTCTAGTCAATGTGAGTCAAAACAAGAACTAGGAGAATTTCTAGTCAATGTGAGTCAAAACAAGAACCAGAAGAATTTCTAGTCAATGTGAGTCAAAACAAGAACCAGAAGAATTTCTCGGCAATGTGAGTCAAAACAAGAACCAGAACAATTTCTAGTCAATGTGAGTCAAAACAAGAACCAGAAAAATTTCTAGTCAATGTGAGTTAAAACAAGAACCAGAAGAATTTCTAGTCAACATGAGTCAAAACAAGAACCAGAAGAATTTCCAGTCAATGTGAGTCAAAACAAGAACCAAAAGAATTTCTAGTCAACATGAGTCAAAACAAGAACCAGAAGAATTTCCAGTCAATGTGAGTCAAAACAAGAACCAGAAGAACTTCTAGTCAATGTGAGTCAAAACAAGAACCAGAAAAATTTCTAGTCAATGTGAGTCAAAACAAGAACCAGAAGAATTTCTAGTCAACATGAGTCAAAACAAGAACCAGAAGAATTTCCAGTCAATGTGAGTCAAAAACAAGAACCAGACGAATTTCTCGGCAATGTGAGTCAAAACAGAAACCAGAAGAATTTCTAGTCAATGTGAGTCAAAACAAGAACCAGAAGAATTTCTAGTCAGTGTGAGTCAAAACAGGAACCAGAAGAATTTCTAGTCAATGTGAGTCAAAACAAGAACCAGAAGAATAAAACTATCGATGTTCAAAGTTGAAATGTTTTCAAATGTTTCCTAAAAATTCCCATGGTTTCTGCATTCCTGACACAAGTTGGCAGATCTTTCCAAACGGCGGAACCGAAGTGTGAAAATACTCTGCCACCGGCATGAGTTCTAATTCTACGAATTTTTAGAGTAGGGATTAAAGGCCTGCGACAGACTAGCGTCATATTCAGGATGTGATTACTTTTGTCACCTGTTTCACTTCACGCGACATAAACTTGGATAAGCTCTAGCGCTATGAGTCGTAAGGGCATTGAAGAAACTTGACAGAAATCTGCTTCTAATTGAGCTTATGACTAGATCGAGTCATCAATTCGTACGGCCTTGCCGCACTCGCTTCTACCGAATGAAA
>JAXRKP010000920.1:2500-67500 GCA_037039925.1 Doris montereyensis | reverse complement strand
GAAGATGACAGAAAGCTTCTACCAATATGGCGTCGTGTCTGCTGGGAAATTGGGCCAAAAGTGTGGAGACGGGTACGGCCTCTACACAAACGTCAACAGATACGTCGACTGGATCTCAGCCACGTTGAAAAAATAAAAACGCAAGAGACATCACTGTTTAGTTGAAAAAGTTACGCAAGAGACATCACTGTTTAGTTGAAAAAGTTACGCAAATCACTGTTTAGCTGAAAAAGTTACGCAAATTGTCTGCAATATACAAAAACAACCGATTATTTCAACCATTCTGAGAAACTGTCAAATAAAAGCAAATGAAGTGAATTTTGCTTTAAAGAGATGTCTGTGTCTGTATCTGTATATTGTCATCCTCCAAAAGTTTCGCATTGATGAGCAATAGTATGGAGGTGTGCAGGGTTCTCAAACGTGCTTTGGGTTTGGTGTGCCGAAGGCTGAGAACGGTTTTTCAATTCTATTGTCTGTGCATGTGACTACATTGTGTGGGAGTTGATTCCACTCGCGGTGGGGGACTCAGTAGTGCAGAGGTAGGGTGTCGGCCTCTCAAGCAAAAAGGTAGTGGGTTCGAGCCCCCACCAACGGTTGGAAACATTTCTCGAGATTTTTTTTCAAGCAAAATTGTCACCACCACACCCTCCTCCCCCCCCCCCCGATCAGATAGATGGATCGACACCTAGTCCCATTGGAGATGGACGATAAAAAGAAGGTCATGTGTGCAGATCACAACACTATGTGCACGTCAAAGATCCTTTGATTGTCTATAGGCAGTAAAGAAAAATTGAAATTCCTACCAAAAACCCCGAGATCACTTTAATTGTGGATGTGGGTAAAAGCAAATCAAATCAAACCACTCGCGCATAGTCTGAAAGAAGAGCCTGATTGATTCAATTCTCTGAGACTTTCTTTTCTCACCCCTTCCTCTATGTGTCTTATTCACTTCTTTCATATAAGGAAGGCCCCATTACTTCTTTAGATAAGGCATTAGTCATTCAGACTAGGTATTACCCATTCTGATTAAATATTATCCCTCAGATAAGGTAGGTCTTATTATCCCTTCTAATAAGGTATTGCTCCTTCAGATATAGTATTTATTACGAAAGGTAATATGGAGCAGGCAGTTTACTCTAGATCTAGATGTTGACGAAGGCGTATACACAATCTAGAAACACCAATGCTCAAATTATAATCACAACAAAGATGTTTATTATACTCACAGTTGATAATCAATGAATGAGGTGAAGCAAATTCACATTGCTGGCATATAAAGGTGGAATCACAGTCATGTACTTCTCTCGCGCTTGTCAATTTATTCTCACACTCTCTACAATCAGAGATAAACTGTACTGCCCTTTTATTCTGAAAAACAAAAGACTCTTCCAGAAAACGGAAATTTCCAGAACGTTTCAAGACAATACAAGAAGGTTTAATAACATTCCACACAGTTGTAGGGACATGTCCTTCTTTTTAGACATAAAGGAATCGAATACTAAGGCGCACCAAAACGATTACGTCACAATCTCTAGAGGCTTTAATACGCTAACATCGATCACGTCATTTGTTGTCACTTACTACGGGAATTCCCCTTCAGAGATACGAGTAAATCTGTTACAGTATTACTCCTTCAGACAAGGAATTATCCCTTCAGATAGGACGTTATCTCTTCAGGTAAGGTAGTATATATCTTTATATATATATATATATATATATATATATATATATATATATATATATATATATATATATATATATATATATATATATATATATATATATATATACATTTTATTTAAAATAAAAAAATTCTTGAACACATGCTATCAACACATTGAACATATTATTTCAGCTATTCAAGTATTCATGGTGAAAATGAATATACTAATTCTTTAAACACTTGCTTTGAATGAATATATTCATAACTGTACAAATAAAAGGCAATCAGAAAATGACATCGGGTAGAAATCAACAATCAAACTATGGTAGATAATCATCTTAGAATTACAAAAGATTAGAAAAGGTTAACTTGAAAAAGTAGGCACATTTTGAGATAGACACGTCATGGGCTCCAGAACGTTTCTAATTCTCTACTGTGCTCACTGTATATTCAATGTTTTGAAGATCAACCATTTAGGATGGGGGTAGAATGTCATGCCAGAATAATCTGCACATGTTTTCTATAGCGCAATCCTACATTTTCGGTTAGATTTGCTATCGTCCTGGCTATTGTTCTTGATGAGGGGACTCGGTAGTCGAGAGGCAAGGTGTCGGCCTCTCAACCAAAGTTAGTGGGTTGGAGCCGCGCCAACGGTTGACAAATTTTCTCGAGTTTTTCGAGCAAAATGGATAGCACTGTCTTCACTCTGGGTTGACTCCATATTCTTGTTTGTTCGTTGAATATCATCACTTACCGTTTCTTCGGTTATAATTAAAGACCGCGTTCGTAGATGCTGTTGTTTTGTCTGTTGTGACTTTTGTATTAAATTGTTGTTTTTCTAAGTTTGTCTCGTCTTATTTGGCTCGGTGACTTCCGTCTGAAGCTGGCAGGAGTTGAATGATGACTCTCCGACATACTCATGTCAGCCATAACCATGGCATCAAAAAACGAAAAGGACGAGAAAGTGCGTTCTTGAATTGCAATAATAATTAGAAATAGTAATATTTATAGTAATAATAATAATAATGATTATAATGATAATATTAATAATAATTTAAAAAATCATGATAAAAATGATAATAATAATAATACTAATGATGATGATAATAATAATAAAAATAATAATAATAATAATAATAATAATAATAATGATAATGATAATAATAACAATGATAATAATAACAATAATAATAATAGTAATAACATAATAACAATAAGAATAACAATAATAATAATAACAATAAGACTACAACTACTACTACTACTACTACTACTACTACTACTACTACTACTACTACTACTACTACTACTACTACTACTACTACTACTATTACTACTACTACTACTACTACTACTACTACTACTACTACTACTACTACTACTACTACTACTACTACTACTAATAATAATAATAATAATAATAACAATAATATTAATAATAAGACTGATAATAACAATAATAATAATAAATAATAACAATAACAATACAAATAATAATAATAATAATAATAATGATGATGATGATGATGATAATGATGATAAGGATGATGATAATGATTATGATGATGATGATGACAATTATCATAATAATAATAATAAAGATAATAACTGTAATAATAGTAATAATAATAATAACAATAATAATAATAATGATAATAATAATAAGACTAATAATAATAATAATAATAATAATAATAATAATAATAATAATAATAATAATAATAACAATAATAATAATAAAAATAATAATAAATAATAATAATAACAATAATAATAATAATAATAATGATAATAATAATAATAATAATAATAATAATAATGATGATGATAATGATGATGATGATGATGATGATGATGATAAGGATGATGATAATGATAATAATAATAATAATACTAATATAATAATAATAATAATAATAATAATAATAATGATAATATTAATAATAATATTATAATACTAATGCTAATAATAATAATAATAATAATAATAATAATAATAATAATAATAATAATAATAATAATAATAATAATAATAATAATAATAATAATAATAATAATAAAAAATGACAAGCAGATGCAAATTCCTTAATGGAGATAAACAGACATGAAAAGCAGATACAAGATTCTCAATGGCGATAAACAGACATGACAAGCAAATACAAACTCCTACATGGCGATAAGCAGACATGACAAGCAGATACAATATCCTTTATGATGATAAACAGACATGACAAGCAGATGCAAGATCTCTAATGAAGATAAACAGACAATACAAGCTGATACGAGTCCCTCAATGATGATAAACAGACATGAGAAGCAGATACAAGATTGATAATGATGATAAACAGACATGAGAAGCAGATACAAGATTGATAATGATGATAAACAGATATGACAAGCCGATAGAAGATCATTAATGGCCAAAAACAGACATGACAAGAAGATACAAGATCCTCAATGATGATAAACAGACATGAGAAGCAGATACAAGATCTGTAATGAAGATAAACCGACATGCAAAGCAGATACAAGATCCTTAATGGTGATCAACAGACATGACAAGAAGATACAAGATCTTTAATGATGATAAACAGATATGACAAGAAGATACAAGGTCTTTAATGACGATAAACAGACATGACAAGCCAATACAAGATCCTTCATGATGATAAACAGACATGACAAGCAGTACAAGATCCTTAATGGCCATAGACAGACATGACAACTAGATACAATATCCTTCATGATGATAAACAGACATACAAAGCAGATACAAGATTCTTAATGATGATAAACAGATATAACAAACGGATACAAGATCTTAATGATGATAAACAGACATGAAAAGCAGATACAAGATCTTTAATGATGATAAACATACATGAGAAGCAGATACAAAATCCTTCATTAGGATAAACAGACATGAAAAAAGCAGATACAATATCCTTAATGGCCATACACAGACATGACAAGCGGATAAAAGATTGATAACTATGATAAACAGACATGACAAGCCGATAGAAGATCCTTAATGGCCATAAACAGACATGACAAGCCGATACAAAATCCTTAATGATGATCAACAGACATGACAAGCAGATACAATATCCTTAATGACCATAAACAGACATGACAAGCGGATGCAAGATCCTTAATGATGATAAACAAACATGACATGCAATTACAAGATATGTGATGATGACAAACGAACATGAGAAACAAACACAATATCCTCAATGAGGATAAACAAACATGAGAAACAGATATAGATCCTTAATGGCGATAAACAGATGTGAAAAACAAATACAAGATCCTAAATGGTGATACACAGACATGACAAGCAGATACCAGATCCTTTATGATAATAAACAGACATGACAGGCAGATGTAAGATCTGTAATGAAGATAAACAGACAATACAAGCTGATACAAGGTCCTTAATGATGATAAACAGACATGACCATCAGATACAACATTGATACTGATGATAAACAGACATGACAAGCAGATACAATATCCTTAATGAAGATAAATCGACATGCAAAGCAGATAAAGATCCTTAAAAGTCATAAACATATATGACAAGCAGATACAAAATCTTTAATGGTGATAACCAGGCGAGACAAGCAGATGCAAGATCCTTAATGGCGATAAGGAGACATGACAAGCAGATACAAAATTCTTACTGGCGATAAGCAGACATAACAAGCAGATACAAGATCCTTAATGGCGATAAGGAGACATGACAAGCAGATACAAAATTCTTACTGGCGATAAGCAGACATAACAAGCAGATACAAGATTCTTAATGGCGATACACAGACATGACAATCAGATACAAGATTCTTAATGGCGATAAGCAGACGTGACAAACATATGTAAGATCCGCAATGGTGACACATAGACGTGACAAGCAGATACAAGATCCTTAATGGCGATAAGCAGACGTGACAAGCAGACACAAGATCCTGAATGGCGATAAGCAGACGGGGCAAGTAAAGTTTGGGTTTTTGCTTTTAGTATGTACATGAGTAACTGTCAAATTACAGTAATCCTATATCATTGAAAAGTTTGTAGCGTCATTGGTTTCTATAGAAACGGCCACCATCTTGGATTTTTAACCAATTTTCAAAATCTATCTCCTCCCTTAGTTATATATAAAATCACTCAAAGCCTGTGCAGATCGTCTTTTTCCATTCAATATCTACAGAGTGACGTCGGTTTAAAAAACATATTTTGGATAGTTTTTTGTTTAATGAATTTTTTGAAAACACTATATATCGTGAATGTACTAAAACGGCATTTTTATTATTTTTTAAAACAACAAATTGCTCAAAAAGTTTACAATACGGGTAATAAAAAACCCCCGACGTAATTTTATTTACATTGACAAGAGGAACCTGTGTGTTAAATATAATACAAATCGTTCGGTAAATGGCGGAGGAGAGAAAGTTTAGTGTGAAAAAACTACATTTCGAGAAAAATGCAAGTAAAAATACCAAAAGATAATAACACAAAATAAACGCGTCAGGCGGGTTTCCCTTGTTGTAGCAGCCTCCTTACTCTTTTGACAGTCTCTGGTATTGTTACTAATGTAAAGAGGATTATAAATCTAGTTTAGATGTGCATTGTTGTGAAAACAGAGGTCAAAATGACCATTTTTCTCTACATCCTATGCTTGTGCGCGTGTTTACATACACGCTAACGTTTAACGCCTCTTACATCACACAGCGATGGGCCGAAGCGACGATCGGTGTTGGCAGAAATCAGGTCACCTCGGTGTTGCCACATTTGGTGATTAACCGCCAATATACAAGTTTTTTACTGCCATCCTCTCAATCAGTGTTAGGATAATTTACGTCAACAATTTTGACCCGTTTTTACCTACCCTCGCCTACAAAATATATTGTAAAAAAACAAATATACGTCATATGAACATTTTTCTGCCATGAACTTGTAGATAAGTGATCGTTCTACCCGAATATGCAAAGAACAGAAAAAAAGTCAACCTTTTGGTCCCAAACTCGCCAGTCCAGGTGGCGCCCCCTTAATAATGGTGATAAACAGACGTGACATTCAAATACAATATCCTTAATGGCGATAAGCAGACGTGACAAGTAGATACAAAAGACACAGAGAGCGGGTAAGCAAAAAAACCCATTATATCCAGTCAATATACGGTTACCGCCCCCGTTCCCTTCTACCGTCCCAGGCCTCCTTAATGTACCATAACCAGTTTCAACCAGAAACACATTACATGTGAAGACACCTGGACAAACTGAACCAATGAACAAACTCAAAGTCGTTTTGTTAAAGGCCAGATCAGGATGCAACAAGCCAACTGTCATTTACTAATAGCTCGTGAATATCGATATTGACATTCTATTTATTATAAGTGACATCAAACCAAAGCAGATGACATAAAAACTAAGAAATAAATCAATTGAGTGGTTTGGGCATGTAAACAGAATGAATGACAATAGCATAGCTAAAGCAGTATACAGTGCTTAAGTGCAAGGTAAAAGACCAAAAGGCAGACCTTGGACAAAATGGGAAGAAGATATAAAAGAGGCATTGAAGAATAGAAATTCAACATTTTTGGAAGGAAACAGAAAAATGCCAGGACAGGGCATCCTGGAGAAAGGCCATCTCGGGTATCTGAACCCATACACTGAAAGGTAGAATGGGAAGTGATAAAGAAAGAAAGAAAGAAAGAAAGAAAGAAAGAAAGAAAGAAAAAAACTTGGTTGAAAAGCAACGACAACAGTGTACTCCACACACTGACCGGTCCCCAACTCTTAGACCTACTCAGTCTTAAGATATGATCACACGGACGGTCTTGGTGGTGGTGGTGGTGGTGGTGGTGGTGGTGGTGGTGCCAGAGCTATTTTCAAATCAACGCTTCATCTTGAAAGATTTTCACCATGACTATTGGTTTGATTTCATTTACCCACATCCACAACTAAGGTGATCTCGGGGATTTTTGATAGGATTTTTTAAATTTTTGTCCAGATGCCCTTTAGCGTGCACAGAGTGTTGTTATCTGCACACGGGACCTCCTTTTTATCGTCCGTCTCTGATGGGACTAAGTGTCGATCCACTACCTGAATCAGGTGGGGGGAGGGGGCATATTTTACTCCAAAAAAGTCTCGAGGAAATTGTTCAACCGTTGGCGTGGATCGAACCCACTACCTTTTAGTTGAGAGGCCGACAATTGCTTCTCGACTACCGAGTCCCCTTTACCTTGACATTGAAATCAGACCACCAACAACATTCGAAATACTTGGCTGCTTTTTGAAACACAACAACACACAACACAAAGTTTCCATTATTTATCGACAGCCAATGTCCAGCAAGAACTTGTTCTTTTAAAAAATCAACGAATTCTCGAAAGCTCTGCCTGATGGGTAGCATACACATACACGTTAACATACACGTTAACATACACGTTAACATACACGTTAACGGAGCCGAGAACAACAAAGAACACAACTCTGGAAAACTCGCTGCTGACTTTATACAAATCTTACATTCCTACAATCTTACAGCGTGTCTCGACGCCAATGCAACACACAAGGAAGTAACATTCTTGACCTTGTGATAAACTTTATTCCACGATTCGATCTGTGATATCAATGCGGCAAACCAACAATCATTTCTCTGTCCACACCATTGGGATATGTCACTTTAAAATTGGTAAACCCAAAACACAATAGAAAGTCCTAATGCACCGCAAAACTAAATACATCAACTTGGAACATTCCAGAAAGGACATTAAAGTCTTAAATAGCACAGCTCTGATAGACGATGAAAGCACAACTGGACAGAAAATGAGATTATTTGATAAGACTTTTAGAAGCCATATAAGACCAACATGTTCCCATCATATCTATGAAAACAACGCTCAGTCCTTACACAAGCTAGTTCAAGAAAAAACTAAAAAATCAAAGGGAAATTGCAAAAGAACTTTACAAAATTCTTAATAGTCTTGTGAAGAATAATCACGATGGCCATTCTCTGCCAACTCACAACTCTTAAGTTGAGCTTGCTGAACGTTTCCATTCCTTTTTTCCAAAGCAAAATTGAATATGGAGCAAACGCTATAAGTGAAACCCCTATCAATTTATTGAGCGATTATGAACTCGCAACCACCAAAGAAGTGACATCAATTGTAAAAGCGTTTCCCAACAACGCTATTCCAACATGGATACTACAATCATCTCTAATAAAACTTGGACCTGTTATCAAATCTATCATCAACCGTTCTCTCAACAATGTTGATTTTCCAGAATCATTCAAGCAGGCCAACATGACTCATTTGTTGATAAAACCAAACTTGGGAAAAGAAATCCTAAAAAAATAACGCTCTGTATTCCAATTTAAACCTCATTTCGAAAATAACGGAGAAAAATTGTCGCCAAAAGACTCCTGTGTCATATTGAGCAAAAGAGTCTGTCAGAACCCAACAGTCCACTTATAGGTCTGGGCACAGCATTATAGTTAAAAATACACAATACTGTCATCCAACACCTTGGTAAACACAACAATGTCATCTTTCTTCTGTTGGGCCTCGGTGCTGCCTTCGACACTATAAACCACGATATTCTCTTCCACAGGCTGGACAATTTCTTTGGCGTCAATGATTCCAGAACAAAAAGCAAACATTGGTCGTCTTGGTAGACATGGAAAAAGCGTTTCACCGAGTATGGATTACTGGAATATTGAGCAAGCTATTGAAAATAGGAGTAAATAGAAAAATGTACACCTAGGTAAAGGAATACCTAAACCAGAAAAAACAAACCTGAATATTGGAAAGATCACAAGCAAGACAGCAATCCTCTATCACGGAGTTTTCCCAGGTTGAAATCTCTCACTTACAT
The DNA here is from genome assembly GCA_037039925.1 of Doris montereyensis. Lineage (NCBI taxonomy): Eukaryota > Metazoa > Mollusca > Gastropoda > Nudibranchia > Dorididae > Doris > Doris montereyensis. The sequence continues at coordinate 57,957 of JAXRKP010000920.1, read as the reverse complement.
TATTCTTGACATTCATGAATGACTTAGACATATTCGAGATATCATAGAAGGAATAACAACCAAAACGCAATAATCACCAGAGACCATCAAACACAAAGCAATCAAAGCCATTACAGAGCTCTATCCCCGACAAGAATGGATTAGAATATACACTGATGGATCTGCCAAAGATGCAATCAAAGATGGAGACTGTGGAATCATTTCGGACAGCATCTTTCGATAACAGGTACGCGGAATCGATACTAATCAATCACTCGATCAACAGTCTGGCCAGAAGGAAATCAAACTAAACAGTCTATTGCATCAGGCAAGATCTGCAAAACTATAAGGCAGAAGTAGTAGCTATAATGTGTTGATGTCATCGACATGATTGACTGACAACAAGCTCAATTTGAACCAGGATAAGTCAGAATTGATTGTGTTTAGAACAAAGATCTCAAGTTCTGTTGAACTATTTGTGTCTTAACGATTCCACCATAGAGCGTAACAAGGTTGTTAGAAATCTTGGCTTCTATTTTGATGAATTCCTGCCAATGCAAAAACCATATAACAAAATATTGTCAGAGAATCCAATTTAACCTGAAAAGCGTACGAACATCCTTATTCATGTCCTCATTACCACTCATCTTGACCACTGCAATTCTCTTCTCCACAGTCTAGATCTACATAAAACCACAACCTAAATACGTTACAAGATCCAAAATAAAACGGCCCTTATCATAACTTAAAAAACAACAACTTTCTGATCACATCACCCCCGCTTTGGAAAATCTTCAATGGCTGCTCGTGGAGAGAAGAATTGAGAACAAGGCAGCACATCATGTCTTAAAAAATGTTTACAAAATGTGGTACCGGTTTACCTTACCCCTTCTTGAAATCTTACATTCCTTCTCGCAACCTGCGATCCTCAAATTATATTTGCTTTCAAACAAACTAGTTACGTCAAAGCCAAACATTTCTGTATGCGCCTTCTCTATTTCAGCCCTCTTGTTTGGAACTCTCTGTCCGTCAAAACCGACAAAACCTTGATCATTCTACCGTTAAGCAGAGACTCAAACCGAACTTCTTAGAATTGCTTTCTGTTAAATTCTCTGTAATTACTTTATTCCTGGATACTATTGTGTTGAATGCATTGTCCCATTACTATAAAAGCACCATCAAGCGCCTTTGTGGATTTTGGCGCCATACAAATTTGTATTATTTTTTTCTTTCTTTATTAATGTTGATAAACAGACATGAGAAAACAGATACAAGGTTCAAGGCAAACAAATAGGACAAGCAGAAACACGATTTTTTAATGGCGTTAAACAGATATGGTAAGCAGATACAAGATTCTTAAAGGCGATAAACAGACATAAAAATAAATATTGATATATTCTCCGTATTCCCACAAGTACACAGACTGTACAGTACATCATTTTTATCTCTCAGCAGGCCATTCTATTAAAAAAAACTTTCCAAATTCCTACTAATGTTTAGTTAGAAGAGATACACAAGTTACACCTTCATAAATGAGTTCAGCGAAATTAGAGGAAACAAATTGTGAAAATCAAATTTTGTAAAAATGTTGCAAAGAAAACAGCCGCCGTTTTGAATTGTTCGTGAAAAAATAGGTCGAATTTTGGCAATTTTTTAAAACTGGGTAGTCCTACAGTTTTCAATTTAGAGGTTTATAATTTGTTTTATATAGAAACTTCAAACCAATATCCTGAATCTGTCTTATCGATGTTTTGATATTTTGTAAAGTTGGTTTTTCTTGAGTGCAAATCATAAAAAATTGAGGCTGGAAAGAAAGTAAACTCTCTAGATTTTGCAACAAAATCAGGAATTTCTCAGAAAAGGCAAAAGATATAAAAGCAATGATATAAAACAACTGTATGCAAAATTTCAAACGAATTCGTTGAAAATTGTAGAACTACTTAGCAAAAAACAGTAAAAAAAAAAAAAAAGAGTGAATTTTGAGAAAATCATATTTGAAACTATGTTTTCCGTTATTTGAATGTTCTTTCACACAAAAGCTAGAAAAGTGTAGGATAATGCTTTAAAACCTCATAAAACCTTGAGATGCTCTTAACTACCTCTTATCGGCCCTGTTTCAACTGCCCCGGATCTCCCTTATACTCATTTCGGACAGCATCTTTCGATAACAGATACGCGGAATATGTCACGTATTTTCCTGACGATCCAAGGCACTATTTAATACATTCGTCTAAGATACATTCGTCTAAGATACATTCGTCTAAGATCATTCGTCTAAGATACATCTAAGACATTCGTCTAAGATACATCTAAGATACATTCGTCTAAGATACATCTAAGACACATTCGTCTAAGATACATCTAAGATACATTCGTCTAAGATACATCTAAGATACATTCGTCTAAGATACATCTAAGATACATTCGTCTAAGATACATCTAAGATACATTCGTCTAAGATACATCTAAGATACATTCGTCTAAGATACATTCGTCTTAGATACATCTAAGATACATTCGTCTAAGATACATTCGTCTAAGATACATCTAAGATACATTCGTCTAAGATACATTCGTCTAAGATACATCTAAGATACATTCGTCTAAGATACATCTAAGATACATTCGTCTAAGATACATCTAATATACATTCGTCTAAGATACATCTAAGATACATTCGTCTAAGATACATCTAAGATACATTCGTCTAAGATACATCTAAGATACATTCGGCACACGTAAAATATTTAAAAAAAATATTAGTACTAACTTGAAATACTTCAGACAAAAAATCGGCCTTTATAGTCCAACAGATGTGTTGAAAGTTAGGCCGGTATTGTATCTACAAATCGTAAAAATTCAAAGAATCCAGAGTGAGCTTCTTTACGGTATCAACGTAAAGTCAATGGACGGCTGCTTCCAATAATAAATAAGATTTGTCCGATCTTGAACAAAAATTGTCTTCTCAGGACCCGTCAACCCCTGTAGTTGCAATAAACAGACACGGCAAACAGAAACAAGATTCTTTATGGCGACAAAGCAGAACAAAATCCATACGGGGATGTAAATAAACATGACATGGGAAGAAAAAGACCCCTAACGGCGATAAACATAAATGGCAAGCCAATACAAGATACCCTTGAGGGTGTGAATTCAGTTCAATTCAAGTTTTGAATACTCTACTTGTTATCATCCCCGAAGGGCAATTATACATTATGCACACAATAGAATTATAATGCAAAAAATCTAACATAAAGTTGTTCAGCATTGACCAAAAACCATTTCACACATACACAAATCCAAATAGGTCTTTGATTTACCCAAAATCGACAACTAAGGTGATCTCGGTGTGTTTCATAGGATTTTTAATTTGCCTGGACTGCCATGTAAACAGCCAAGGGATCTTTACCGTGCACAGAGTGTTGTGGTCTGCACACGGGACCACCTTTTTATTGTCCGTTTTCGATGGGACTTGGTGGCGATCCACGTACTTGGACCAGGAAGGGGGAGGGGGCTAGATTTTACTCGAAAAAAAAACGTTAGAGGGGTAAGAACCCATTACTGTTTGGTTGAGAAGCCGGCATCTTACCTCTGGACTACCGAGTACCCTAAAAACAAAATAGGACGAAGCGTCACACAGCATGGATGCAACGTATATCACAAATATTCATACTTGCATAAGACGTACAATAATAATAATAATAATGTATCGAGAAAGAGAGACAAAACATGAGAGAGAGGGAGAGAGAGAGAGAGGGGGAGAGAGGGAGAGAGAGAGAGAGAGAGAGAGAGAGAGAGAGAGAGAGAGAGAGAGAGAGAGAGAGAGAGAGAGAGAGAGAGAGAGAGAGAGAGAGAGAGAGAGACAGACAGACAGACAGACAGACAGACAAACAGACAGACAGACAGACAAACAGACAGAGACACAGCGATATCGACAGACAGATAGACAGACAGACAGTGAGAGACAGAGACAGAGACAGAGACAAAGACAGAGACAGAGACACAGACAGAGACAGAGACAGAGAATGGCTGTTTATTGAAAAGTTTCATTTGTGGTAGACAGAGATGAATTATCAGTACAAAAAAACCCCCAAACCCTTTAGAAATCAAGCAAGATTAATTAACTGTGTGATTTATGACGGCATTTTCAGAAGTATGGGCAACATAAAACAAAGACAGAAAAAGCCAGTTGTGGCGAAGACCCAGAACCAACCAAATGTTGTCAGAATGAATGTCACAAGAGGAGGGCAAAGAAAAAAGGCTGCGCATGATGATATTTGAATGACACCATAGTTGACAGCGTAGTGTTCTGCTCCGAAAAGCTTCAACGTCGCTAAAGGAATTATAACAAATGGTTCGTATTGTAGACCGTCCAAAACGATGGTCCATATCAGGTACACCCATCTGCTGGGTCTGGCCGTGAAATACACAAAGAAGTAGAAGATTGACGTCAAAGCAAGATAAGAGACTAAAGCATTTTTCACTCCGAATCGATCTACAAGATATCCACCTAGAAGGCAAAACGGAATGACGAATATCGAAACGAAAACTTCCGACGACAGCCAAAAATTTGTCATCATCTATCCAAAGTTGTCCGAAGACTTTGTAATAGTTGACAACGACGATAAAAGCAAGAGATTGAGCAAAAATTGCAAATTCTAATAAGTAAAAATGTGGTTGATCTTAAAAGATCGTACGGCGTACAATCAATCTTATCATTTGTAGAGAAGACCCCATCGGATCTTATCTGACGATTATCGCCTACGATTTGCTTTGTCTCTTCAACCCTTTCAGGTGCGTCGGCAGAGGTATCTTGGGCAGTAACAGTTATATTATCATGTTGGACATCTGGATGCTCTTCATTCTCATAAATGTAAAATCGCTGAAAAGATTTGTTGTTATCCTCCATGTCTTTATTTCCTTCCAACAAATACTTCCCTTCCTCAACGTCAGTCTTCGTCGATGGATTCTTTAAGAGACAGAAACCGACAAGCTGAGAAACGGTAGACACACTACCCATCACCAAAAACACATAGGAACTCTTTCACTGATTTCAAGTTGTGAGAAGACAGGAATGTCATCCTTGACTGCGTCAGGGCTGAGATTATCGGGGTTGATGTAGCTAGTGATGATTTGGTTCATGATGACTCCGCCAATAGCAGAAGCACCGAAAGGCATGGACGTAGCAAGACCGACCCCCGAGTCAAACCAGCCAGCCACGTAGATGAGATTACATGATTATGGTTGTGTTCCCTATGCCTCCTATAAGAGCCAGTGTGATTGTTGTGGCCCACACCGAGTGGACAACGGTGAAATGCGTCAGATATAGTGATGCAATGCTTAGAACAATTCCACAGGCCATGGTCAGTCTAAGTCCGATTGACCGTAAGCCGAATTCAGCGATAAAGTACCGACACATTTCATCAGCATGTACACTGCAACCACCCACGAAAGGTCGATATCGAATGAATTTCTACGTTCCTCATTGAATTGAAGGGGAAGAAATGTAGGTGGTCAAATTTCCAAAAAAAGAATGTAACGCAGAGAGAACCATTGAGCATCATCACGGCAATTAGAACTACGTATTTCTGAAACTTCGCCATTATGATACTAGGATTTCAACGCGAGAATCTACCGAGTGCTATTTCAAACGTGTCGAACACTTGTACTAAAGACCGGGTAACAATGTTATAGTATATTGTATCGCTTAAAACGACAGCTGTACTTTGCAAAACGTCATGGTGACAACATATTAACGTACTTCATGACATTATATAGGCCAATTATAATTATTCACTACCTGCTTCTACTAAAGACATCTTGGTATGCATTCACCACACTCCACAGTCCATGACGTGACATTGTGACCAGACAGCTTGAACTAGTAAGAATTGACGTCTTGGAATTCGTTACACTGTCTATAAATAAATAAAACACTCAACGCAATAAAGTTGAAATGATATATCTAAGAAGAGTAGTACTATTAGGAAAACTAAAAGAGACAAAATCAGAAACACAACAATACGAGATCAAACCAAAGCAGAGGGCATAAAAACTCGAATAGAAATAAATTAACTAAAGATGGTTTGGGTATATAAACAAAATGAATGATAATAGAATGGCTAAATCAGTATACATTGTACCGTGTTAAAACTCAAAGTGATAGACCAAAAGGCAGACCTCGGAGAAAGTGTGAAGAAGATTATATAAAGCAAAGAAATGTGATGTTCATAGAAAGAAGCAGAAAATGTCAGATAATTTCAAGTATCTAAACCCATTCACTGGAAGGTAACATGGGAACTGATAAAAAAAAGAAGAAATAAATAAATAACGCTGACGTCACTAATAATAAGCGCTTTACTAAAACTCCGCGACCAGCCACTGTAGAGTGGAATGATTTAAAAATAAATTCCACACTCAAGACGCCTGTTTTCCAGGTACCGGTTCAAAATGAAGTGAATGGGTACGGACACCAGCTGTTAGTATCATATTATCATATCATATCGTGTTGAGGTTAGATAGGTCATTTGACCTTTAAGTGCTTGGGGTTTTAAGATGATTGAACCTACAATAGTCAATTAGGACAATGCACATTCATTCATCGTACAAATTCTTTAAATCATAGTAGAGCTCTATATCAATGGCATTGAAAAAAGAATTAATTCTTTAATACAGTAGGTGCTTTATATTGTATATCGTTTCACCGCACTATCTATGTACTCACCTCCTTATGTTTATATATACTTATCATAGAAGCTAGACAGTTATGATTAATTTAGGTTACATTTTGTTTTTTAATATTAATATATTGAAGTTTTTTTTATATTTCTAACGCAAAATGTGATAGCACACATAACATTTCCAATTTCATGTACTCATAAAGATAATTGAATTGAATTGAATATACCTATGGGGATTCGGTAGTCCAAAGGCAAGGTGTCGACATTTCAACCAAAAGATAGTGGGTTTGAATCCCTCCAATGGTTAAAATTATTGTCAATTTTTTCGAGCAAAACTTACCCCCCCCCCCACACCTGATCCAGGTAAGTGGATCGACACCTAATTCCATCGAAGACGGACGATAAAAAGAAGGTCCCATGTTCAAATCACAACACTCTGTGCATAATGAAGATCCCTAAGCTGTTCACAGGGCAGTCCGGCCAAAATTAAAAATCCAACCAAGACCCCGAGATCACCTTAGTCGTGGATGTAGGTAAATCAAATCAATGTTTTGAATCTGCCTGTTCCTCTTCACGCTATAGAAGCAGGGCTACGCACAGCTGTGTTGTCCGTGACAACCTTAAAAGAAATTTTCTTTTACTTTTACCAAGAGGTTAGGGGTTCACCTGTTTCCTCATGATGTAAGGTATTTAACGACCAAAACATGTGTAGGGGTGGGTGGGGGGAAGGCTCGGTGGTCTAGAGGCAAGATGTCCGCCTCTAAACTAAAAGGATATGAGTTCCAGCCCCGACGGTGTTTGAAACATTTTTTCAAGTTATTTTCGATTAAAATCTACCCCCTCCCCCATGTTCCAGGTAGGAGGATCGACACCTAGTCAAATCGGAGACGGATGATAAACAAGAGGTCCCATGTGCAGATCACAACGCTCTGTGCACACTAAAGATCCATTGGCTGTATACAAAGCAGTTCGGGCAAAATTTAAAATCCTACCAAAACCCCGAGATCACCTTAGTTGTGGTTATGGGTACAACCCAATCAACTGCATAATCAATAAGTGTAGTGTAATGAAACATGCTTGTGAAAGCATAATGGAGTTTGGGACAATGGAGTTTGGGACAATGGAGTTTGGTACAATGGAGTTTGGGACAATGGAGTTTGCGACAAGGAGTTTGGGACAATGGAAATTGGGCCAAAGGACAAGATGCACATCATAATGGAGTTTAGGCCAATAGAGAGGACAAGATGTACATCACAATGGAGTTTAGGCCAATAGACAGGACAAGATGCATCACAATGAAGTTTGGGCCAATAGAGGAGGATGCAAGATGCATGCATCATGGAGTTTAGGCCAATGAGAGGAGAGGATGCACATCACAATGGAGTTTGGGCCAATAGAGAGGACAAGATGCACATCATAATGGAGTTTAGGCCAATAAAAGGGAGAGGATGCACATCACAATGGAGTTTGGGCCAATGGAGGAAGATGCACATCACAATGGAGTTTAGGCCAATAGAGAGAGGACAAGGATGCACATCATAATGGAGTTTAGGCCAATGGAGAGGACAGGACATCACAATGATTTGGGCCAATGGAAGACATCACACAATGGAGTTTGGGCCAATAGAGATGCACATCACAATGACGAGGATGCACATCACAATGGAGTTTGGGCCAATGGAGAGAGGACAAGATGCACATCACAATGGAGTTTGGGCCAATGGAGAGGACAAGATGCACATCACAATGGAATTTGGACCAATAGAGAGGACAAGATGCACATCACAATGGAATTTGGACCAATGGAGAGGAGAGGATGCACATCACAATGGAGTTTGGGCCAATGGAGAGGACAGGATTTGGGCCACATCACATCAAAATGGAGTTTGGGCCAATGGAGAGGAGAGGATGCACATCACAATGGAGTTTGGGCCAATGGAGAGGAATGCACATCACAATGGAGTTTGGGCCAATGGAAGAGTTGGAGTTTGGGCCAATGGAGGGGAGAGGATCCATCAACCAATGGAGAAGTACGTCAGTACACGTTGATGTATTGGAGTACGATTTTTAGTTATAAAGTGGGCAATGCTTGACACTGTTATGGGAATAGCCTTCAACCAACGATTGATTATTACGATGCATAAGTGTCTTCTTCTTCTTCTTCTTCTTCTTCTTCTTCTTCTTCTTCTTCTTCTTCTTTCTTCTTCTTCTTCTTCTTCTTCTTCTTCTTCTTCTTCTTCTTCTTCTTCTTCTTCTTCTTCTTCTTCTTCTTCTTCTTCTTCTTCTTCTTCTTCTTCTTCTTCTTCTTCTTCTTCTTCTTCTTCTTCTTCTTCTTCTTCTTCTTCTTCTTCTTCTTCTTCTTCTTCTTCTTCTTCTTCTTCTTCTTCTTCTTCTTCTTCTTCTTCTTCTTCTTCTTCTTCTTCTTCTTCTTCTTCTTCTTCTTCTTCTTCTTCTTCTTCTTCTTCTTCTTCTTCTTCTTCTTCTTCTTCTTCTTCTTCTTCTTCTTCTTCTTCTTCTTCTTCTTCTTCTTCTTCTTCTTCTTCTTCTTCTTCTTCTTCTTCTTCTTCTTCTTCTTCTTCTTCTTCTTCTTCTTCTTCTTCTTCTTCTTCTTCTTCTTCTTCTTCTTCTTCTTCTTCTTCTTCTTCTTCTTCTTCTTCTTCTTCTTCTTCTTTTCCTTCTTCTTCTTCTTCAAAATTGGACATGGGTCCTTGAGCAGAAAAGAGCCATTGAAACGGCGACAAAATCAACTTACAACCGCAGTTGGCGTCTTCTATCCACTGCAGGATGCAAGCTCTGCAGATGCTTTCCAGTGGGTTCTATTTTTTTTTATCTGGTTGCAGGTCTTATTGGAAATCAGTGTCCAGCTCTTGCATGTTTTTTGTACGTCTTCTTTATGTATCTTTGTGTCTTGCTGTATGGCCAGCAAAGAGACGAGGTAGACCAAAAGAAACAAGACTTGTGGCAACCCTCAGACAAGACCTCAAAAGGGTGAAGCTACAATGCAAGACCCTACAAGACCTAGAAGATATATGCAACACTGCACAAAACAGACAGGAATGGAAGCATATCAGTGCAACACTGTGTTACAAGGAAGCCCAGGTGGAGAAGTCTGATTACCTTTCAGCGGCAAGGCATTACATCAAGTCATAATATGGCCAACATTTCTGTCTAAGTGAGTATTTTAGGATATACTTGATTCCTGGGTTGTTTTTTCTTCTTTAGTCAATACAAAATATCTTAGCTTGAAGTATATAATAATACTGTATTATTCGATTCAATTCAATTCGATTATCTTTATTAATATATTAGAAAGGAAATTATACTTGTATTATCACATTTGTCGTTAGAAAAATAATTGAATATATCAATTTATTTAAATTAAATACAAATTTAACGTAAAATAATCATTTGTGTATCGATTTTATGAGAAATATAAATAAAGGTAAGAAGGTGAGTAAATAAATGATACGATAAAATGACAAACATGAACAATATTTAATGACAAAGCAGCTTAGCTTCATACACATTCATCAAATTATCAGTAAATCACTCATTCTCCATCAATCAATTTCCAGTGCTTAAACGTATAAGTAAAAGGCCGTTAAGCATTTCCAAGTGAACTATGGTCAGAATTTCGCACGGCGCTTGGAAGAAAAAATCTAAGCTATTTCTCAGTGCGGGATATTATTATTGAATTCATAAAAGTTAAAAACGCTATACCATGTAATCCGTCTTGGTGGTACATATATGATACAACTGCATTATGGTGTTGTAGCTGAACCGTAGTGTTGGGAGTTTGTAATTCAAACGACACGACACCAGTTCAAACCGTAGTGTTGTGAGTTTGTAATCACGACGACACCAGTTCAAACCGTAGTGTTGTGAGTTTGTAATCACGACGACACCAGTTCAAACCGTAGTGTTGACTGATTGTAACCCTAGTGTTGTGAGTTTGTAATCACGATGTCACTGATTGTAACCGTAGTGTTGTGAGTTTGTAATCATGATGTCACTGGTTCAAACCGTAGTGTTGTGAGTTTGTAATCACGATGTCACTGATTCAAACCGTAGTGTTGTGAGTTTGTAATCACGATGTCACTGGTTCAAACCGTAGTGTTGTGAGTTTGTAATCACGACGTCACTGGTTGTAACCGTAGTGTTGTGAGTTTGTAATCACGACGTCACTGATTGTAACCGTAGTGTTGTGAGTTTGTAATCACGATGTCACTGGTTGTAACCGTAGTGTTGTGAGTTTGTAATCACAATGTCACTGGTTCAAACCGTAGTGTTGTGAGTTTGTAATCACGACGTCACTGGTTCAAACCGTAGTGTTGTGAGTTTGTAATCACGACGTCACTGTTGTAAACCGTAGTGTTGTGAGTTTGTAATCACGACGTCACTGGTTGTAACCGTAGTGTTGTGAGTTTGTAATCACGACGTCACTGGTTGTAACCGTAGTGTTGTGAGTTTGTAATCACGACGTCACTGGTTGTAACCGTAGTGTTGTGAGTTTGTAATCACGACGTCACTGGTTGTAACCGTAGTGTTGTGAGTTTGTAATCAAAGACGACACTGATTCAAAACCGTAGTGTTGTGAGTTTGTAATCACGACGACACTGGTTCAAACCGTAGTGTTGTGAGTTTGTAATCAAGACGTCACTGGTTCAAAACCGTAGTGTTGTGAGTTTGTAATCAAAGACGTCACTGGTTCTAATCGTAGTGTTGTGAGTTTGTAATCACGACGTCACTGGTTCAAACCGTAGTGTTGTGAGTTTGTAATCACGACGACACTGAAAACCGTTCAAATCGTAGTGTTGTGAGTTTGTAATCACGACGTCACTGGTTCAAATCGTAGTGTTGTGAGTGCGTAGTCACGACGTCACTGGTTCTAATCGTAGTGTTGTGAGTGCGTAGTCACGACGTCACTGGTTCTAATCGTAGTGTTGTGAGTTTGTAATCAAGACGTTACTGGTTCTAATCGTAGTGTTGTGAGTTTGTAATTAAGACGTTACTGGTTCTAATCGTAGTGTTGTGAGTTTGTAATCAAGACGTCACTGGTTCTAATCGTAGTGTTGTGAGTTTGTAATTAAGACGTTACTGGTTCTAATCGTAGTGTTGTGAGTTTGTAATCAAGACGTCACTGGTTCTAATCGTAGTGTTGTGAGTTTGTAATCAAGACGTTACTGGTTCTAATCGTAGTGTTGTGAGTTTGTAATCAAGACGTTACTGGTTCTAATCGTAGTGTTGTGAGTTTGTAATCAAGACGTCACTGGTTCTAATCGTAGTGTTGTGAGTTTGTAATCAAGACGTCACTGGTTCTAATCGTAGTGTTTGTGAGTTTGTAATCAAGACGACTCTGGTTCACAATCGTAGTGTTGTGAGTTTGTAATCACGACGACACTGGTTCAAACCGTAGTGTTGTGAGTTTCAATCACGACGACACTGGTTCAAACCGTAGTGTTGTGAGTTTGTAATCACGACGACACTGGTTCAAACCGTAGTGTTGTCAGTTTGGAACACGACGACACTGGTTCAAACCGTAGTGTTGTGAGTTTGTAATGACGACGACACTGGTTCCAAATGTAGTGTTGTGAGTTTGTAATCATGACGACACTGGTTCAAACCCTAGTGTTGTGAGTTTATATCACGACGATACTGGTTCAAACCCCATGGCTGGCATTATGTTGTTTTCTTCTCTCACAATTTTGTATCTTTATGAAAAATACTTCACTCTTCTTTCCTCACTCGACTCAGGTGTGATTGAGTACCCAGCTGTATATAAAGAAAGATCTTGTCAGAGTGTCGGTATCAAGCGTCCGAAAAGGCTGGTGTACTGTAAGCTCCCAGAGAGTTGAGAAGGACATCGAATGGAATGGCCTGTTGAAGGGATAAATGATGTCCCGAGTGGTTGAACCTGCCCTTGTGCAGGGGAATACACTATAAATGCATCTTGTACGAGTGGCTGTGTTGTTTCTGTTCTTGTCTTATTTCTGTTTTTGTTTGGCGTGACTTGAATTTAATGGCATCCAGAACTTCCCGTGTAGACTGCTGTGGGAATTTCCCAGTCTGTTTACATGTATACTTGTAATATCTTTATTCATGTTCTGATTTTATACCTGCTGTGTTTCGTTCATCGCCGTGTCGTCAAGATCAAGATTGCATGTTTCACTTATTGTATTTCCAACGATAGATGTGTCGTCAAGGGCGATGCTATGGTTGACATACTGAAAGAATGGATAGCACTGTCGTTACTCTAGGTTGACTCCGTATCGTTGCTGTTTGTTTGCTGAATGTCAGCCCTTGTGGTTTCTTTGTTTTCAATAAAATCCGTATTCGTAGATGGTGTTGTCTTTGTTGCTACTCTTGTATGATGATGTTGTTGTTTTCTAAGTTTGTTTCGTTTTATTGGCTTGACGTCTGAAGCTGGTAAAGCGGTTGAATGATGACCCGTCGACACACTCACGTCAGCATGTGTCCATGCTATCAATCGAAGGACTAGGGTAATGCGCTCTTTATTTCCAGCTTCTTTGAAGGAGGAGGTGAGATTCTCTAGAATGCTGTAAGACATTACAACATCGTCGAAAGTCCGTTAATCGCATATGGATGTCATTCAAACACAAGAGAAACTTGAAATGATAAAGAGTAGAGCTCTTTAACCCACATATGTGAGAGAGAGAAAAGAGAAAGAGGAGAGAGAGAGAGAGAGAGAGAGACGAGAGAGTGAGAGATAGAGAGAGAGAGAGAGAGTGAGAGAGAGAGAGAGAGAGAGAGAGAGAGAGAGAGAGAGAGAGAGAGAGAGAGAGAGAGAGAGAGAGAGAGAGAGAGAGAGAGAGAGAGAGAGAGAGAGGTGATGAGAGAGAGAGAGAGAGAGAGAGAGAGAGAGAGAGAGAGAGAGAGAGAGAGAGAGAGAGAGAGAGAGAGAGAGAGAGAGAGAGAGAGAGAAAGAGAGAGAGAGAGAGAGAGAGAGAGAGAGGAGAGAGAGAGAGAGAGGTGATGATAGAGAGAAAGAAAAGGTGAGATGAGAGAGAGAGAGAAAGAGAGAGAGAGAGAGAGAGAGAGAGAGAGAGAGAGAGAGAGAGAGAGAGAGAGAGAGAGAGAGAGAGAGAGAGAGAGAGAGAGAGAGAGAGAGAGAGAGAGAGAGAGAGAGAGAGAGAGAGAGAGAGAGAGAGAGAGAGAGATAATAACTGTAGGACACATAAAACAGAGATAGAGAGATTTTCTTAATGACTATTTACCTCAATTGATTATAGCTAGATTTTTTGTAGATCAGATCTATAATATATAATAATAGAATAATAAAATACATTTTACTAGAGCTTTTAATATGTGATAGTACTGAATTATGTGATAGTACATACAACACATAAAGAATGTCAATGAAATAAAATATGATTTGAATACAAGAAAAATACGTCTAGATCTAGAATAAATCAAGATCTATATCTTGATGCAAAGGATTATTGATCCTTGAATTTTTATCTTATGTACATGTGTATCTATACATGTACATATGTATTTTTATCAGAGATAAAAGAAAAAGAATGGAAGTCGAACTTGGAAATACCTGCCAATGATGAAAATAAAAACACTTGGCATGCCAAAGTGTCACATGATATGACGGCGTCATGTGACGATCAAAATGGAGAAATGATACCTTGATCTGTGATACGTCAACAGAAGGAAGTCCTCTGCGATGTAATTTGTAACTGCTTCAAATTATCATGTGAGGGATGTGCTCTAAGCTCACATACGAGATCTAGTCCTTTGCAATTCAGAGTGGGTTAGGGAAGTAAAATGAGTATGTTCAAGAAATTAAAGGGCACGATTCAAAAGTCAGTCAACAGGATTTTGTGAACGGGTCAGTAACATCATATATATATATAATGATAACATAACAATTCTAGACCTAGAGAATCGAGATTTATATTTCTAGTAGATCTAACCCCTAGACTGAGATCTACATCTAGGTCTAAGATTTATTATTAATTGCATTTTAGATGTAAGAAAATCAGGATCTAGATTTAGATCAGTATAGATCTACATATAGATCTAGAGTGAGAGTGGTTTCTGCCTAAGACTACTAAGAGGCTGGTCCATCTATGCCTGAAGTCTAAAGCCTAAGGCTAAGAGGCCGCCACCTCCAATGAGGATGATCAGCCTAACAGGCTGCCTTTCCCATGTAGTGGATTTCTTTCTCTTTAATTATTATCATGTCTAAGAGGCCGCTCTGAAAACCTTCAGTCCAGCTAAGGGACAGGTTCTTCTTTTGTCAGGTCAAATGGTCTGCACAAACTAAAACAAATTATATTCAAATACAGATTACGATGCAGTTTTTCTTTACCTCTAGATCTACGTCATTTTGTTGGCCTAGAAAATACAAGAAAATCTTCTAGCCGCTCCAAGCCAGTGTCATGCTCTTTTGACGTTGAAGTCAGACGCCTTCAGATGAATGAAACAATTGACATCTATATGTCGATTCACATTATTGGGCATGTTGAGCAGAGCAGAATTGTGCACTATTTCATTCTTCCTAATCTTTATTGTAAATCCTCCTTTTTTGTTTTGAGTCTGAGCTCTGGACTTCTTAAACATGGTAAGGCTATGACCGGTAAATGCCGGTTTGTTACAACACTCTGTCACCGCTACGCCCGGAATTTCACATTTGCCTGCTACAAACCTCTCAGCCTTCTTGTTACCCTTTACTGTCTTATGCTCATCCTCTTTAAATCCTCTTTTAAAATAATGCTTTCTGTTTGTTTAACCAATTAGTAAGCAGGAAAAGGCACGTTCAGGCTCATAAGTTTACGTCCAAAAGGTACTCGGTTGAGTCTGTTTCATAAGGGTGTGTCCATCATTTTCTTTGCCTTGGACAACTGGTGGTAACGATGCTTACAGCTGTACTGTGCAGGAAGTAGGCTTGATTATACAACTCTCATTTATTGGTCACCCTGTTGTGAAATGGAATGATCCTACTACACTACTAGACAAATCCATAGCAAGGGGGTGTAAATGTGAACTGGTCTGTTTCGAGAGTCTGTGTGATCGAGCTGATGATAAGAATGTGTGTTTGCACTAATACGCATGGGTCTTGTTGTCTCCTACTAAATTGAAAAGAATGGAATCATCCTAGCTTGGCTTAGGTGAGACCAGATGATCGCTGTAAGTGATTGAAATCAATAGATTGGTGATGGCCTGGGGGTGGGGGTGGGGGGGGGAGGATACAGCCTTCAGGGATTGTGTTCAATTTTATGAAAGGTAAATCAAATCTGTCCTCAACAGCATCTTTGCAGTATTATGCGAATTATTATGCAAGGTACCATGGACACACGTCTCAAAAAACACTTTTCTGTTGCCCTCTAAGGTTGGCATTGATTTTTCAGGTCTCCCAAGCATATAAATACATATATACATATTAACACTAACAATAGGACTGGTTCTATGCAACGCTGAAGTATTCTTTTCTAAAGGATTATGGGTAATGTTTTGTTAGTAAAGTATTAATTCTTTGAATTCCAACCTGGCTTGGCATTATTCTATTATTAATTTCTGTTTCGCCATCTGGTGTAATCAAAGTTCCTAGATACAGTAGTGACCGCTAAATGCCCGCCGCCATAATGCTCGTTTCGCCTAAATGCCCGCAACTCCAGTGAAACCAATTTTTTTCTATATAAACTGCCCCCCCTAGATGCCCGTTTCAAAACCAATATTTTCGCCTTAATCCCAGTCTCAACGGCAACTGCAGGTATCATCTTCTCCAAATTATTTAATTGATTAAGATTTCTTTCTCTTTAAAAATAAATCGTACATTCATGTAATCTCATCGCTGATATGGCTTATGCCCATCAACAATGTGCCATGCATTGTAACCACCCTTCATTACCTATCCATTGTAGTGTAATAAGAGATGACCAGTCTTGTCTTCAAAACTCCACCCACTGTACCCCACAGCGTTTGTCCCATTGATCACAGGTTTGTCATTGGGCAATCTCATTGGGCAATTAGAATTGAACAGTCTTTCTTGATGTCGTAAGTGGCATGAAATCACTGAAGCTGTTTACAATAGACTGGGCATTCATCGCGATCGAGGGACATGGTGTGAGCAGTTTTATTGCTCCCATCTCTTGCATTGGCCGTATCCATTGTGCCTTCGGGTCTTTGAAGCGAGCAATGGTCAACCGACCAGATAAAATAAAATGGGGCATTGGAATACGATTTTGTAAAGAAATCCTGGTTTATTAAAATCACAAACAAGGAGGTGAAAGTTGAATTTCTGCACTATGCTCCATGAATTTACTTCTGCCGATTATCCCCGGGCCATTCTGATTATGATTTTAAAAGGGATTGAATTATAGTCCTGATATTTGTATGGTGAGTTTCAGTTTCATTTTGGCGATGTCCTGATTCCTCTTTTTTTCATTATCAAATGTCTCTGCTCTGTCTATTGTTGGCAGATTACGAACTCTGCTTCTCTTGACACCTATGTGCAAGACATGATCAACATCAGCACATCAGATCAAAGGATATCAATTCTTAAATGTTACAGATTTACTCAACAGGTAAGAACAAACAATTACATACACAAAAATTAAACACACTTGCAGATATGATTATCATATCGTAAAATTTTCAATGATCAACTGGTTCGTGTTAAAATTTTAGAATTTGAAGTTTAATCATTATTCGTATAAAGGATTGTTTTGGTCTTTTTTTTTGTATCGGTAGTGGGTTTCATTGTTTTTTGTTCCTGAGAGGTTGTTTTTTTTTATAAGGGGTAGGGGTTTTGTTGATGAAGGGCTGTTGTTTTACAAAGATATATCTAAAAACTGACTTAATATACTATGACGATTTTAGGACTTGCTTTCCTTTATTTTATTGGCATTTCCATTCAGGTATCAGAGTCATGGTCATTAATCCAACAGCAAACCAAGGAATGTGCCGCAAGCAGAGGTGAGGCAAAATATGTTGTGTGAGGTAAATGCATGACATCATTTTCTTAAGCACGGTTTATGAAATATGACAAATTTTCATTACATCCTACAACCACAGCTTTAAAAGTTACATTTTACAAGTGTGTCAAATATATATGAATATAATTATACATATTAAGTACATATCTTCCTCGATTAACTTTGAATTTATTCTTTTTATACAATAAATTTCTGTAAAAATCATTCTACGACAGCTTAATTTATCTTTGTTATGATATTCAGAGTTATGAGTTTGAGAGAAAGGAAACAACTTTTTAGGAATCAAAGTTCTGCCAAGACATTAAAATCTGAAAACTGCAAGCTTAACATAGATGAGTACATGATACAATTGAAGGGTTTTATCACAAAACGCGACATATACGAAAAGTGAAAATAATGAGTCATGTTCAAATCTTCACAGGTAAACAGTCTTTCACAAAATGCAATAAATCTTGTTCAGTTCACTTCAGTTTGACGATTTGACATTTCATCACTAAACACGAATATGCCAATGATTGGTTTTCACAGCCAATCAGAACTTCGTTAAATAACAAACATCCGCCCATGCCCTTAGCACAGTGTTGCGAATATTTTTCAATGGCAGGCATTATCTTTTGCTATTTTTAACACTTTGTTCTCTTTTCTGTCTTTTATCAACCAAAACACCATGAAAGTGTTTGGTCATTGATTCAATGCTGTTTGTTTTCTATTTAATTTTTTATGTAAGAGAGTGTTGCTTTTATATTTTCTGGTTATATCACATTTTGTTAAGAACGCAGATGATTGATAGACTTACATTGTGTGTGACATTTTGTGACAAGTGAAATCAAGGCTTTGATTATGAGAACAGTATATGTGTCTGATTTAAGTCACTATCACTGTTAAACATCTTCTATGTCCATAACACATTAAGACAACAATTGTTCATCTGACAAATTATGAACATAGGTGCACACATTATTTTATTTGAATATATTACGTTTTGTGATGGAACCCTTCAATTGTCACAATACTCAAACACACACACATTCCTCAATGCACTCTTATACAACATAGACATCTAATTACATCTCGACAAAATTATCAATGGACTCTGAATGATCACATGACGTATGGAATAAAAGATTATTATAAAACGAAGAGAAAAAAGGTTAAAAATAACTCAGACAGTTCTAGACAATGTTGCAAGAAGGTCAGGAGACTCATTTCACACAGGTTCTAGAAGTAGTATGGCGTTCATTTCTTCTAATGCTTTAGCTTAGTCCCACGCAACGTTCCTTCCTATTTATGCCACGTACGTACATTTTGGGGGTTGAGCAAAGTTTGACGGAAAAAAATCCCAGTTGTGAGCATTCTGTACATGATATGAGAATGAACGTTAGACTAGAAAAGTCAAGTTTTTTTTACTGGTGTGCGCAGACATTTCTCAACTGTCCTTTCTTTTCACCATGGTGTGCATGCACGCACAAGCGCACAGCTTAGAGGGAACATTGGTCCCAAGACTAGAAAAACTAAAGATAGCAAGTTGCTGATTTCCTTCCTGTGGCGTCGGTGGCTGAGTGGTTTGACTGCTGGACAGGGGATCATGAGGTCCTGAGTTTGAATCATAGTAAAGACAGGTCCGACGTTGTGTTCCTTGGGAAGGACACTTAACACGCATTTTCCCACTCTACCCATGTGGAAATTGGTACAAGCGCTAGCTTCGGAGTAAAACATTCCACGTCAGACTAGCGTCCTGGCCAGGAGTTGATTATGTTCCGGTTCTATGGGCCTTAGGGGCCTTGAAGGAACTTTACTTTTGTACTTTTTTACTGATTTTCTTGCAGAAAGTGGCTGCTGAACTGGATCCTTTATTTGTGTCATGGGATACAAGGCAAAGATTGTAGCAGAGTTGGAAGATGAAGTCAAACACATTCCGGGAACCGTGTCGTCTTTAAAGGAAATGCAAAATGTTATTGGTAAGGCTGTGTTTAGTTCTTTGCTTATCACATGATGTTTGTTGAATTTGATTTGATTTTACTCATATCCACAACCAAGGTGATCAGGGGTTTTGTAGGATTTTTATTTTGCCAAGACTGTCTTGTAAACAGTCGAGGGATCTTTAACATACACAGATTGTTGTGATCTGCACACAGGACCTCCTTATGTGTAACAATTGGACTAGGTGTGTAGCCACCTGGCTGGACCAGGTACTAAAAAAAATCAAGAAAATTTTCAACCACCACCCAGGCTTGAAAACCCACAACGTTTTGGGTTGAGAGGCAGTGACCTTGCCTCTAGATCACCGGAGTGCCACTTGTATGTTGAACGTTAGACTAGAAAAGTCAAGTTTACACACATTTATCTACCTTACTGTCTTGACATTTTCTATATTTGTTTTATAACGTGTTTTTTTTCAAGATTCTTTTTGCACATATTATTTGTTTATTTTAATGCATTTTGTTCTTTCATTGTTTTCTTGAGATCCTTATTATGTTATAGATCTCACTCTTTTATGCTTTGTACACAGTGTAACATATCCCTTCATTTTCTGAGATAAATGGGAGATCAATATATGTTTTGTATTAATGTGTGCTGCACAAAGGTTTTCTTCTCATAGACCTGCTATCACAAGGACCAGCCATGGGTTCGAACCAGTGTTGTCGTTATTACAACACTACGGGTTTGCTAGAATGCCTCCAGTGTACAAACACAAGCAAAGTGTAACTCAACATCTAAAATTAGATCTTGTTATTCTAAGTTGTCTAAACTTCTACTATTGTATTTTTACTATTGTATTTTACTATTGTGCTTCTCCTATTATACTTCTACTATTGTACTTCTACTATTGTACTTCTACCATTATACTTATACTATTGTACTTCTACTATTATACTTCTACTATTGTACTTCTACTATTATACTTCTGCTATTGTATTTCTACAGTTGTACTTCTACTATTGTACTTCTACTATTATACTTCTACTATTGTATTTTACTATTATACTTCTACTATTGTACTTCTACTATTATACTTCTACTATTGTACTTCTACTGTTCTGCTTCTACTATTATACTTCTACTATTGTACTTTACTATTATACTTCTACTATTGTACTTCTACTGTTGTGCTTCTATTATTGTACTTCTGCTATTGTACTTTTACTATTGTTCTTCTACTATTGTGCTTCTACTATTATACTTCTACTATTATATTTTACTATTGTACTTCTACTATTATACTTCTACTATTGGATGTTTACTATTATACTTCTACTATTATACTTCTATTATTATACTTTTACCAGTAGACTTCTACTAGTGTACTTCTACTATTGTACTTCTATATTGTACTTCTACTATTACACTTCTACTATTGTACTTCTACTATTATACTTCTATTATTATACTTCTACTATTGTATTTCTACTATTATGCTTCTACTATTATACTTCTACTATTGTACTTCTATTCTTATACTTATACTATTATACTTCTATTATTATACTTCTACTATTGTACTTCTACTATTGTACTTCTATTATTGTACTTCTATTCTTATACTTCTACTATTATACTTCTACTACTGTACTTCTATTCTTATACTTCTACTCTTATACTTCTACTTTTGTATTTCTACTATTGTATTTCTGCTATTGTACTTCTACTATTATACTTCTACTATTGTACTTCTACTATTGTATTTCTACTATTATACTGCTGCTATTATAATTCTACTATTGTACTTCTATTATTGTACTTCTTCTACTATACTTTCTATTATATTTCTATTGTACTCCTACTTTTATACTTTTACTATTGTACTTCTACTATTGTACTTTTACTATTGTAATTCTACTAAACTTCTACTATTGTAATTCTACTATTGGGCTTCTACCATTGTAGTTCTACTATCATTCTTTTACTATTGTACTCCTACTATTATACTTTTACTATTGTACTTCTACTATTATACTTTTACTATTACACTTCTACTAAACTATTGTAATTATACTATTGTACTTCTACTATTGTAATTCTACTATTGGACTTCTACCATTGTAGTTCTACTATCATACTTTTACTATTGTACTTCTACTATTATACTTTTACCATTATAATTCTACTATTAAACTTCTAGTATTATATTTCTACTAGTATACTTCAACTATTACACTTATACTATTGTACTTTTACTATTGTACTTCTACTAGTGTACTTCTATTATTATACTTCTACCATTGTGTTTTATTATTATACTTCTACTGTTGGACTTTTACTATTGTAATTCTACTATTACACTTCTAGTATATATACTTCTACCATTCTACATTTCAACTATGCATACTATAAATCTGTGAAGACAAATTTTGACGACACAAAAGACTAATTCATCATAATGCCGCGATACTATCATGTAACTGAATTTACAACACAAATTACCCCATCAAAATGCAACAACAGCTATCTTGATTTCACCGAAATGTAACAGGTTTTCATAAGTCCGTCTTCAATTTGTTGCATTTAAAGAGTCAATTCATGTGGAAAATAAACTTGATAACCTCTTCTTGCCTCGTCCCAGTGACAAAATCTGTCACGCACGTGTGTGTGTGCTTGTGTGCGATCTAGATCTATGTTAACCATGTATACACGTACACACCACAATTATGCAGCTGGTTTTGGCTGTCTCGCCCTGGTAACCCTTACCCGTCCCTTCCTTCCTGACTTGATAGGTCTGCCAGACTTACAGTCTGGTTGTCTCTCTCGTTTTGATCATGGTGAGAAAATCTGAGGATGGTCTTGTGTCACTTTTAACCACGGAGATCATACACTATATGACATGGAGATCATACACTGTATGACATGGAAATCATACACTATATGACATGGAGATCATACACTGTATGACATGGAGATCATACACTATATGACATGGAGATCATACACTGTATGACATGGAGATCATACACTATATGACATGGAGATCATACACTGTATGACATGGAGATCATACACTGTATGACATGGAGATCATACACTATATGACATGGAGATCATACACTGTATGACATGGAGATCATACACTATATGACATGGATATCATACACTATATGACATGGAGATCATACACTGTATGACATGGAGATCATACACTATATGGAGATCATACACTGTATGACATGGAGATCATACACTGTATGACATGGAGATCATACACTGTATGACATGGAGATCATACACTATATGACATGGAGATCATACACTGTATGACATGGAGATCATACACTATATGACATGGAGATCATACACTGTATGACATGGATATCATACACTGTATGACATGGAGATCATACACTATATGACATGGAGATCATACACTATATGACATGGAGATCATACACTGTATGACATGGAGATCATACACTATATGACATGGAGATCATACACTGTATGACATGGATATCATACACTGTATGACATGGAGATCATACACTATATGACATGGAGATCATACACTGTATGACATGGAGATCATATACTGTATGACATGGAGATCATACACTGTATGACATGGAGATCATACACTGTATGACACGGACATCATACACTGTATGACACGGACATCATACACTGTATGACATGGAGAGTATACACTGTATGACACGGACATCATACACTATATGACATGGAGAGTATACACTGTATGACATGGAGATCATACACTGTATGACATGGAGATCATACACTGTATGACATGGAGATCATACACTGTATGACACGTGTCAACCAATAAAAAAAAAAAACAACAACCTTTTTGCTGAACATCTTCACCTGGTGTATTCTGAGTCTTGAGTGAGAGAAGAATGGAACAGACCTATGAAAGGTTTATTGTGTCTTGTTCTCTAACCAACAAACACAAACAAACAACTAACAAGCAAAAACAGAATTTACATGTATTTCCAAACAAGAATGGCAATGTAAATGCATAGTAATGGGTCGTTGCCTTTGACTCCGTCAAATGCACCTCCGCCAAAATGTATGATTTTTTTGTCACCCGTGGACTGTGTATTTTGGCGGAGACTATTGTATTAGGGCTTTGGATGATCAGGTACTGGGTGTGAATCCTGGATATGCTACTTCTGATGTTGTACTGCTTGGGAAAGACACCCAACACATTATTTCTCCCTCATGCAATGGGTACCAGTATCAATTGGAGAGCAAAATCTGCAACAAACTAGTGTTGTGTCTAGGAAACAATGTTTTATCATCTATTTTACCTGCGCACTATGGAAACTGGGATAAGATCCGGCTCTATGGGTCATGACGACCTTGAACAAACTTTGCTTGTTTTCAGCAAATTATGTCCCTAAGACATTGCAACATATTATGAGGAAATCAGAGCTAAGTACGTAAGAAAAGCCTTGCTCTCTTGATTCTTTTGATATATGCGTTGTCAATTTAAAATATTATGGTTGTGACACCATCGCCTGTTGTACCTTTGCACATGCATGAAAATAAAACCAAACAAACTTGTGAAAACAACTTTTTTAATCTTTTGTCTAGAAATCATTCTTTTCTTGTCACATTGATCTGTAAATTATGGAGATTCAATGTTCCAGAGGCAAAGTGTCAGCCTCTCAACCTATTGGTCAAAGGATTTATGCCTGACAGGTTGAAAAAGATATTCACGTTTTTTTTTGTGGTTACCCCCCCCCCCCCCCCCCCCCCCCTTCCCCTTGGTTCAGGTAGGTGGATCGACACCTAGTCCCATCAGAGACAGGTGATAAAGATGAGTTCCACTGTGCAGATCACTGCACTCTGTGTGCACGATAAAGGCCCCTTGGCTGACTGGGCAAAATTTTAATTAATCCTATCAAGAAACCCAGAGCAAGACGACTGTAGTTGTGGATGTGGGTAAGATCAAATTGAATCTTAATCAGTAAATTACAGTCATCACTTGTTTCAGGTAGGTAACATCGGTGGCCTACAGGCTAGACTGTCAGACTTGGATCATAGGGTCCTGGGTTCAAATCCTGGCAATGTTTGGTTCGCCCCGTTGTGTTCCTTGGGGAAAGACACCCGGCACGCAATTCCCCATTCGACCCAGATGTAGATCGCTACCAGCACCGGCTGGTGAGTTCATTTGTGCCAGGCAAGCATCCTGTGCTGAAGGTGATGTGTTGTGACTTGTTTCACTTCGTGCCATAGCAAGTGAGATATGATGAGTTCTCGCTCCATGGGCCATACTGGCCTTGAAGAACTTTACTTTGACTTTATTCGTGCGAGATAAAATAATTTGAAACGGGAACAAACAAGGACAAAGTTAAAAACATAGACAAATTTGTTAATCTATGTTTCAGGCACATTGCGCCAAGACTTTGCAATTGTGGAAAAGTCGTTGGACATGCTGGAGAATTTGTGTGAGGAGTTTGACCTCAAGACACGTGTTGCGGGAAGAGCAACAGAAACTAGCGCAATACACGGCTCTGAAATTTGCTAAGGCTGAAAAAGTCAAAGGTTACTCTCTATTGTGTTTTTTTTGTGTTTTTAATTGGTGGGTTGTTTTTTTTTGGGGGGAGGGGGGTGTTTTAGCGGGCAGTAGGTCCTTCCTCTTTCCTTTCATTCTTTCGCTTATCTTTTATCATGTTGTTTCCTCTCACTTCACCCTGAGATCACTCGATATGGTGGATTGGATAAATTTCAATGAATCAATAAATCAATCAATGTTTACACCTAATACTGCGTAAGTATTTTTTAATATCTTTTTATCTAGGCAGTTACATGTTGTATCCTGAATAGTATGCATATGTGAAGATGTTTTCATAATAACTCACAGAAGCCTACATGTAAAGAAAAGAAATTCCGTGGGGTCCTTTTATGTAACGTTTTTAATTTGGTTTCATAACTCAACTCTAGATTTTATCTTCTTGACTCCTGCTAGAGATTGTTACCATTTTTGAAAAACTTCACAGAGCAGGAAGTGACAGGACTGATTTTAGTTCGTATCTACACGAGAATGTGGCATCGGTGGGCGAGTGGTTAGGCTGTTGGACTTGGGATCATGAGGTTACTGGTTGGAATCCTAGTAAAGCTAGTTCTATTGTTGTGTTCCTTGGGCAAGACACTTTGGTGCGCTTTTCCCCACTCGACCCAGGTGCAAATGGGTACAAGCACTAAATTGGGAGTATAACCCTGCGTCAAGAGTAGCATCCTGTCCAGAGGTGATTATTATCACCTGTTCCATTCACACTACAGAAACTGGGATAATCTCCGGGTCCATGGGCTGTATTGAAGGAACTTTTCTTTTTCTCTATGGGAAGAGCTCTCTAATATTATATTTCTTTTCGTTCAATGGATTTTCCCGGAGCACAGAGAACTTTTGTTCCGATATGATCCGCAGCATTTCTAAAACATTGTACTTTAAAACCAGCAGTTTAGCTCTTTTCAAGTAGATGTGTATGTTGTGAAAGATTCCTATTTTTGGAACAAAAGATTGAACTTTACTCATGTCCTTCTCAACAGTTGATTTCGCTCGTACACACGCAAAACGCATGTCCCAGTGGGAGCTGGCCAAACGAAACAATCTTCAGGAGAGGGCGGAGGCTTTCAAATCGGCATTTAAAGATGACGTTGAATTTTATAAAGCACATGGCCGTGCTGATATCTGTAAGTGTGTAAATGTTTTAATCTTCCAACTTGCTAATGGACAAGAAAAACTTCATTCAAATAAATGTGTGTGGATCCAACAGAATTTGTCGTAAGATGAAAAAGTTCAAACCGATAAATTAGGGAAAATGTGAGCTGAGGTAAATTTTTTATGAAAATTGAGTTTTTTTTGTGTTTTTGGTCCAAATAATTTTTTATGAAAATTGAGTTTTTTTGTGTTTTCGGTCTAAATAATTTTTTATGAACACCGTGATGAAATATTTAGCGTTGAAAGTGCCTACAAGTATGTTTAAAACGTCTTTTGAGCTCATAGGTAGAACTTTTCTTTGGAACAAAAGAAAACTTTAAACGCTATTTTCTCAATAAGAGGTTTTCCTGCATTCTTGAAATTCTTTTACAAACAATTTCGTAACTTCGTCAGAATTTGACCAATTTTCACCAAATATAGTTTAAAATGCTGAGAACACACTGGGCTACCACTATATGGAGCGGGGGAATGCATTTTGAAAATTTTCACCGTATGAGGGGT
This sequence comes from Doris montereyensis, assembly GCA_037039925.1. Classification (NCBI taxonomy): domain Eukaryota; kingdom Metazoa; phylum Mollusca; class Gastropoda; order Nudibranchia; family Dorididae; genus Doris; species Doris montereyensis. The sequence goes on along the minus strand of JAXRKP010000920.1, from coordinate 31,156 downwards.
TTTGTCAGATCCACACACGAATGTGATTTAAAAGACAAGGCAACTTTGCATTGACCTTCAGTGTATGGTGTTGATTTCTTTGTTTTGTTTCCGGAGGGTGGGAGGTAGACATGTGCAGCCACTCTTTTACATGTCCTTCATCATGTTGTTTGCACGTAATTCAGCTGTTTCACCTTATTCAACTGTTTCCACATAATTCAGCTGTTTCTTCATAATTTAGCTGTTTCCACATAATTCAGCTGTTTCTTCATAATTCAGCTGTTTCCACATAATTCAGCTGTTTCCACCTTATTCAACTGTTTCCAGCTGTTTCTTCATAATTCAGCTGTTTCCACATAATTCAGCTGTTTCCTCATAATTCATCTGTTTCCACGTAATTCAGCTGTTTCCTCATAATTCAGCTGTTTCCACGTAATTCAGCTATTTCCTTGTAATTCAGCTGTTTCCACGTAATTCAACTGTTTCCTCATCACTCACTATGAGATCACTGCAGATATAGTAGACTGGATAAATTCCAAACAAAACAAGCAAATTTCTTGGAAGTTATGTGGGGTTTTTTCTTTTTCTTTCTTTTTTTTTGGTGGGGGGGGGGGGGGGGTCATGGAATTTTGTTCTTTTGTGAGCATGTTTTTCCTTCCCCTTATTTTCTTGTTGCTTTTCTCTAACTAGATCAAATGCCGACAGAATTTCCAAAGGTGAGCAGTTTGAGTGAGATAGTGATCGACCAAGACAAGAAAGCCTTGGACACATTTCTCGGTCCATCAGAACATGAGGGTCAAGCAGGTATGACCTCTTGTCTCTTTGTGTTGTCCGAACATTAACAGTATTTATGTTATCTGCCCTTTTAGAGTGGACATGAGATGCGGGGTTGTCTCTCGTAGTTTTGTTGTTGTTCTCCAAGTTTTTTTCCCTTTTTTAAAAAGTTTTTGTGTAAATGATTGTGATGATTTTGGGATTTGTTGTTTTAGAATATGACCTCTTGTCTCTTTGTGTCCAAATGTTGACAGTATTTATGTTATCTGCCCTTTTAGAGTGGATATGAGATGCGGGGTTGTCTCTTGTAGTTTTGTTGTTGTTCTCCAAGTTTTTTTCCCTTTTTTAAAAAAGTTTTTGTGTAAATGATTGTTTGTGATGATTTTGGGATTTTGTTGTTTTAAAAAAAAGAAAGAAAGAAACTGGAGAAAGGGAAGTTGATACGAGTTAATCTATTCTTTTCTGGTGGTCATGGCTTTGATTTGATTTGATTTACCCACATCCACAACTAAGGTGATCTCAGGGTTTTTGGTAGGATTTTTAATTTTGCCCGGACTGCCTTGTAAACGGCCAAGGGATTTTTAATGTGCACAAAGTATTGTGATCTGCACGTGGGGCGTCCTTTTTTAATCGACTGTCTCCGATGAGACTAGTGACGATTCACCTACCCGAACCCAGTTTGGGGGGGGGTAGATTTTACTTGAAAAAACTCTAGAAACTTGTTCAAGCGCTGGTGGGGCTTGAACCTACGACCTTCTGGTTGAAAGGCTGACACCTTGCCTCTGGACTACCGAGCCCATAGTGTTCATGGCGAGAATAATTTTCTGGTTTGTTGCTTTACATTCTTCTTCTTCTTCTTCTTCTCTTCTTCTTCTTCTTCTTCTTCTTCTTCTTCTTCTTCTTCTTCTTCTTCCTCTTCCTCTTCTTTTTCATCACTGTCACCATCTTTTTGTTCTTATTTTCTCTTTTCCTTCTCTTTCTTTTCCTCCTCCCCTTCCTCTTCTTCTTCCTCCCCCTTCATATCTTTCTCCTCTTTGTTCTTCGCCTCTTTTTCACAGTAAGTGACTAACTCAATGGCTTAGCATTTCTACAATATATTGCCTACAACGCACAAGATTTGGAATCTAATCACAGTTAATCAAGTTAAGATTTTAAAGTACTGTGTTTTGTTTTATTCTTGAAGTCTTTTAACTACAGCTTACTTTAAGTTTCTAATGGGATTTTCCATACTTTCCTTATTTCTATGGTTTGTGAACGAAAACAAAGCCATGACATCTTCGTTGTAGTGATCGCTACCATGTTTTGAAGAATCAATAACTGACTTATGACCCTTGAATTACATAACTAACAATGTATATTTGTACCCCCTCTGTATTTTATGGGCAGATTTTTGCAGATTATTACCACTGTGATCAACAGCCCATATGTACCGTTAACAACTTTACAGGAGAGGCACAAAACTGATGCACTCATTCAGTTTAAAGAGTTCAGAGTGATAGGCTACTGGTTTTACCTCTTATGTATAGCGGTTAATAAAATCACCTTCCATCAATCTTTCCAACCCAGAGTTTTTTTACCACAAATGTATCAGGCAGAAAGCTTCCAATGTATGGAAAAAGAAATTAAAATTGAAGCTATTGTGCCTATGGTCTTTGATAAGAGCAGTAGCGATATATAATATGTATGCATGGGAAAGAATGTGTATATGTGTATGTGTGTGTGTGCATCTGTGTGATTGTGTGTGTTGTCTGTGTTATGTATATTCACCACAGTGTCATTTCTCTACAGAGATAATAAAGTATATATTTTGTCTTATGTTTTGAATACTTTTGTCATGTTATCCTCACAGAGGCAGAAGCCGATGAGCCATACTTTGAAGATGACTACACCTCGGACTATGCTGTTAAAGAGGACAACGAATTTATAGATGAAGGTGATCTCACCCCTCCATTATTCGACGATATTTGTGAAAACAAAGATGCTGACGAGGGAGAGGATTCTATAAAGGCGTTCACAGAGGACCAAACGGAAGAAATTAGTTCAGATCCGCAGGAAACATCAGGTGTGAAAGGTGAAAGCACGTGTGTAGATGAGGTCAACAGCGAATCAAAATGTGAAGGATCGTCACAGGAGAATGCCACTGATGATCGTTCTGACAGTAATATCGATGAATCAAAATCTACCAGTGATCAATCTGCTGAGACTTCACAACTTTCTTCATGAAAGGAGATTACAATGCTAATGTAATGCTTACGTACCTTGGAGATTTTGTTCAGATTTTCTCTTTCCAAATCCCGTTCGAAACTTCTCAGGTTTTTGTTGCGGTGGATATTTTTGTTGTTTTTGTCTCTGTCTATTGCGACAGACTCAATTGCTTTTCCCTATTTTGTATGAAAGAGTTTGATTTGTGTTTGTTGATGTAAATGATTGGATTTTTCTTTCTTTAATACAAACTCCAGTCTGGCTAAAAGGCCGCTTTCTATTTCATCAGAAGGTCAAATGGCCTGCTAGACTCGAAGTTTTAATACGAAAATTCAAATTAAGATTGGCAATGCCGCATTTCTCTTTATCTGGAACATGTTCATCGAGTTATAGGCCTGTGAGCAGTTGGTGGGTTCTTCTGTTAGGTCCTACTTCTTTCTTTTCACTCTTTCACTATCTTTTATCTTGCTGTCTCCTCTTAATTCACCCTGAGATAATACTAAAAATGATAAAGTTTATTTATATAGCGCCTTATACCGCTGGTTGCATATGGTTGATACTAATGACAGGCTAAATTTTAATGAAACAAACACAGAGCCATATAGTCCTAGAATCCATGCCAGGCCCTGCAGAGACAAAATCATGCTCTTTGTGTTGACATCAGACCCCAACAAGATGAATGAGGGGCTTACACCTATCGTTAACATCGACAAGCGACACATCTTGTCCAGATCAATGTCACCACCATAACTGATTTGAACCAGATGCATGTGTTCACTGATAGAGAGCTGATGATGTTCTGTTTCAAAACTACGGTGATAGGTCACGTTGTTTGATGCAATGGCTATCTAGTTTTTTGTGATCAGTAGGAAAGGAGAAGAGAGTGAAAGAAATAGTGTACCCTGTTCCACTGTGTTACGCATCTTCCATTCTCTTTTTCAGTTTTGAGTTCTGGGCCTAAAAATCTGAATCTGAATGATTAAGTTTACCATTAACTTCTTTACATGCCATCTTGTCTTTGCCTTAGAGACCATTCGGTTGTGAGACTGCTTTTTGCTGTGTCCTGAGGGTTGGGGCCTAAGATGGCGATCGATGTATGACAGCGAAATGACAGTGAAAATGGTTGCTTTGTGTTCAGGATTTCCATAGCTTGTTTCTGTCAGTGTCAATTTTTGCACTTGTAACCATTCCTATGTGGATCTGACACGAGGACCATAGTTTGACTTGAGTGGTTGATTTCTATATATCGGTGCCCCCCACCCCCTCCCCCCACCCACCCCAGAAAACCGCCTCCAAATTTGAAGGCTTATTAAACAGCTATCACTCAATAGTTTTCAATTTCCTTTCACACATGATTAGAGTAACTATATTGCTATCATGTGTTCATATATAAACGAAATTGATGGGGCTGTTTGAAAGTCATAAGACAAAATTTGGGAGATGTTCAAATACACAATATCGAGGCAGAGAACAAGTCTCAAGTGATAGCGAACGGAAAGGTGATGGGTTAATGATCGGTGCCCAATTGTTTTTAACAGTTATTTACCCGTTACATGTGAACATTTATGTACGATTCTACACTAACTACACCTGTATTCAATGTGCTCCTAAGTGTTATCTGCTATTTTTAGTGGTTTATCAACAATCAACACCACAAGTTGTCAAGTTCCGTCATTAAATGCTTTAGGATACAAGTGTTCCGTCTGTGCATTTAATTTAAAATAGCTTGATATTTTAAACCACAACTAGATCTAGATTTAGATTTAGGTCTACTAAAAATCAAAACTGGTCTAAATATTCTGTGTTGTTCGAGATGGTGTTCAACAGACATGGCAGTTATTGAGACACTTTTTGTTTAGGGAAAAATGATGGCGAGGAAAACAAGTGGTGCAAAAGATTCCCAAAAAGCAACAGACTAGTAAGAAAACTTGGGGGAAATGGATCACTAAAATGGCAAAACTGTAGTGGTCGACCAAAGACCACAAGGACAGACACTATTGTTAGACAGGTGGAAGAACTTGTTATATCTCAAGAAGACGATCCCGCTAGACGGTCATCCTGGTATTGCGTTGTAACGCCTGTGTTTAAAAAGATACTTTTCAGATGCGTACTTCTTTATCGACTTCTTTCAAATTTACACAGGTTATACATAATTAAATGCGCTATCAGACTGTGGAGGGAAATTAAAATGAAACAAATCATTGCAAAGTTATTAGCCTTCAAAATTTGAAACTTTTTTTTTGGTTTACCTGAGATATATGCTGCAATATTTGTTGAAAATCGTTTGTCTATTTAGACATATTTAAAAAGAAAAAGATTTCCATTTTTTTTTTCTTTACTTTTGTTTCATCATGAATGAAACTGATATTTGAAATAAATGATATCATATGACAGTTCCATTGTGCATCAAGAATTTTGATCTCGTCATGTAGTGTTTTGCTTTTGTGTTGTCAATAGATGCAGCTGGTAAGTTCTGCTTCTTTCCTTTCATTGTTTTATACTATTTGTCTTTCATCTACCTTTGTGTTCCTGATGTCACCCTCTCGTCATCGTTTGTGATACAAAAGAAAATTCCAATGAAACAAAACAATCAGACATTTTAGTATGCATAGATACATGTATGATATCGACGGTGAAAGTCACAAACCGTGCAAGTCTAAAATTAGTACCCTTTTTTTATCACATGTTTAACATTAGGAAACCCCTACGCTTTGTCTAGTTAGGATTCTGTGGCACAAGAACCAACAGAAACCCATATAATAACCATAAGAGCTATCCGTTTATCCCTATTGAGTCTAGTTTTTTACACTTGCAAACCGTGTATGTCTGTAAAAATAGGTTAAAATGCCCAGCATAATTTTCTTTGATTTTCTCAAAACATCCAAAATTGTGCTTACACTTACACGGTTTGCGACTTTCACTATCAACATGGATACATGTATAATATGTAAGATGCAAAATCATGTCCGGACTTACATCTCGGTCCATTCCCACAACTCGATTTGATTTGACGATGACGTGCATTCAGTAGCAAAACCTTTGTGAGGTAGAAGAATGAGCATGGTGCAATACCGCAAATTTACATCAGCTGAAACTTGCAATAATAATAATACACATGTAATTAAGCCATTAAGATAGACATTTGATCTAGATCTAGATCTAAATTACATGAAATATCTTGTTGTAGCCATTATACATATTTCTATAGAATTCAATATTAATCTGTGGAATATTTTAGCCCTATTATCTATAACAGTTGTAGAATGGAAAATTTCTCAAGCTTGTCTATTCCTAATGTTGGAACAAGTTTCACCAACTTTTTCAACCTTTCTAGGGCTTGAACTCATGACCTGTTAGTTGAGAGGTCAACACTTTTGCCTCTGACTACCGAGTCCTCCCGACCAAAACGGTGGTGTGCTCACCAAGCCCCGGAGGTTAAAGTCTTCTCAAGTTTTCTTCAGAGTAAAACCTACCCCCTGGCCCAGATAGGTGGATCGACACGTAGTCCCATCGGAGACGGGCGATGAATAGAGGTCCCGTGTGCTGATCACAACGCTCTGGGCACGTAAGTTACATATCCTTGGCTGTTTACAGGGCAGTCCTGTAAAAATTAAAGATCCTACTAAAATCCCCGGAATCACCTCTGCCTTAGTTGTGGAAGTGGGTAAAATCAAATCAAAATAGAGTTCCAGGTCTGACAGTGACAGCCTGACCAACAGGCTACTAACGCTACAAGCTCCTTTTTTTATGGCTGGAAGTCAAAGTCCTGCCACATACTGCAGTCATTTTTATCTGGAGGGGGGTTTTTAAAACAAAATCTTTTTGATAGTTTGAAGTTTAAAGCGTAATGTTTCATGCGGTATACAATCTTCAACGTTTAACAGAGCAATAAATCTAAATTCTATTTTTGCGTAGGGAAACAGATAATGACACCAACAACATAAGAGAGATGATTAAAAAACGAGATTTTACATGATTTTTTGTTAAGATATTAAAACACATGCATGAAAAGTAAGGCCATGAAATGAATGATATTGAAAACCTGTGTGAGTACAATGATGAGCCAAATACAAATGTGCAATTTTTATTTGTTTATTTTTTATTTGATTCCATTTACCCATGTCCACAGCTAAGATGAACTCGGTGGTTTTGGTAGGATTTTAAAATTTTTTCTGACTGCCCTGTAAACAGCCAAGGGATGCTTAGCATGCACAGAGTGTTGTGATCTGCACACAGGACCTCCTTTTTTTGTCATCTGATTCCAATAGGACTAGATGTTGATCCACCTGCCTAGACCAGGGGAGGGGGGGTAGATTTTGCTAAAAAAAAACATGAGAAAATTGTTCAACCGCTGGCGAGGCTCAAACCGACTACCTTTTGGTTGAGAGGCCGACACCTTGCCTCAAGACTACTGAGTCCCCCACAAAGGCATAAAGGGATAGACGAAAATTTTAAAAAGTTTACGTACCAGACACATGTGGGTGTAATGGACACGACCTTGTCTCTTTCACAGATCAAATAATCTTATCACCTGGTATTATCAATTGCATGGTTGTCAGGAGCTACTGTTTGGTTCTACTTGTTTCCTTTCCCTTTCATACTTGTACGTTGTCTTTCATGTTGCTGGTCCTGGTAACTGATTCACCCTAGGATCACGGCGTGGTAGACGTCGTAAAATGCCATGAAAGAACGCTTCCTTTTACTTTAATCACCCTGAAATCAAATCGCTGAATATGGTTCACAGGACGAATTCTAATGAAACTAATGAGAAAAAGAAAAAAAGCATATGGTCTTTGTTTGTTTGAAGTACGCTCTGTCCACCATGGCGGTGATCTCACGGTTCCAGATGGTCAACGACACCTGAATTGGCTGTGGTGAGTCTCACGGTCTGTAACAGAGACTATCAACATTTACACTCTATACGTGGTATTTCTGGTGAAGTCAAGTAATTGACGGCATAAGCGTGCACTTGGCGAATCAAAGCAAGATGCGGATTGCACTTGCTTCTCTTTCTTTCTTTATCAGTATCAGTATCAGTATCAGTATCAGTATCAGTATCAGCTCCCATTCTACCTTCCGGTGTATGCTTTTAGATTCCGAAATAATCTTTTTCCAAGCTACCCTGTTCTGGCATTTTCTGTTTCCTTCTGTGAAGGTTAAATGTCTTTGCTTTAGTTCCTATTTTATATCTTTTCCCATTTTCACTTTCGGTCTTTTTCTTGGGTTTTAACATTGTATATTGATTCAGCTATTATCTTGTCATTCATCCTGTTTACATGTTCAAACCATCTGAGTTGATTTATTGTTATCTAAGTTTTTATGAAGTCTGTTTTGGTTTGATCTCTTATTGTTGTGTTTCTGATTTTGTCTAATTTAGTTTTTCTTACAATTCTTTGGGATATTTCATTTCAGCTGCCTGTATTCTACTATTTTCCCTACTGTCTAAGGTCCAGGTCTAAGGTCTACCTGCTGTAGAGGAGAGTAGGACAATCAACTGTGTTGTATACTGCCATTTTGTTGTTTTATTGACAATTCTCGTTTAACCTATGAATGGACAGAGAATTCGAAACCCGGGCACAGAAAGCAAATAGCAGTCACCTACCACCTAGCACCCATCCTTTCGCATCAAAAAATCCCAATGACAAAGAAACAATTCTTTGTATCATTTTTCCATTCCAACTTTTTGCTACCAGTGCCAAACCTAGACCCTCAATGACGCACAACGAAGCAAGGTCACGAAGCAAGGTCACGGCATGCGAAATGAAACGTCTCGTAAAGACTCTAAACATCACAAAAAGAGACAAAGAAAAGAAGACGTAAAACAACAGGTGAACATAGAATAAACTAATAGAATCAATCATGCAATATATTTGAGAGACAAAAAGTCAAATGGTTTGAACACGTCATGAGAATGGGACCACAACAGCCAGCCTCAAAGGCCTACGACATGACATCAACGGTTTCAAAGAGACCTTCCGAAAGAAAATCATGGCGATCTAAAAGGCAACACCCCACCCCCCCCCTGCCCACATCCGGCGATTATATTGCATCTCCCCTTAACACCTTACGGTATAATAAGAGAACAGAAGGGAAAAAATAAAAAGTAAAATGAGTTACTAAGTACATCATCTTGACTATGTGCATTTTGGTGTTGACTTCTATGTGTATTTAGATATTAGTTGAGAAATTCAGACAGACATGTAAACGTGTAAATCAACAAACAAAGGGATCTTTAAAGATGTAATTAGGGTAGCAATGATAAACGACAAAACAAATTTGAAATGAATGTAATGATTAACACAAGTCATTAAGATCGCTTTTGCGTTCCAATCTAGAATATATTTTATTCTCACACACATAAGTTTAAGTTTAAGCCACAATCTTGAATACCATGACAATATGCCACAGGAATATGCCTGAGATAATCGGCATGTAAAGGAAAAAGTTAGGTATCGATTAAAATTTTTATATTGACTCTGATACTAGGCCAAAGAAACATTTCAAAAAAGGAGAAATTCAAAAAGTAAACGAAACCTAAAACAAAGGATTAACACGCTCCAGAAGTTATAGCAATAACAAAAAACAAACAACAAAATGCAAGCCATTTCCAAAGTACAACAATAAATACGATTTGTATATAACATGCCTTTCCTTCAAACGTCTTAGCCGATTCCCAATAAGCATGGAGGAAGCTGCTGTACTATCGCCTATGGCCTCTGTCCATATTCCTGTAAGATTTGGTGTTCGTCAAGGCTCTGTGTTAGGTCTTATTCTCTATACACTCTATACAATGCCTCTGAGACAAACTATTTCCTCCCATGACGTAAACTATCACATGCATGTCGACGATACGTAGTTGTATGAACCATGCTCTGTCTCTGTCTCTGTCTCTGTCTCTGTCTTCAGACATTAAAAAATTGCTGCATGTCCATCAAATACTGATCATAAATCAAAGGTCAGTTGTAAGTCCTGCAGCTTAATCCACTTTCAGCAATCGGGTGAGTGCCGTTGGTTACATTCGTGAATTGTTATGAAATTTTCACATCCTTTTACCGTACGGACATACAACGTTAAGTCAAAATCAGGTTATGGATGTAAGAGACATCAACGAAGTCGCGAGACATATAGTCTTAGACGCCATGTACAAGATCCGGAAACTTTATATCTGGTGGGCGCATGCGACTTTTTTTTCTTTTCTTGTTTTTGTCTGTTTATGGCAAACTAATACTAATAGACAAGAAAAATTACTTAAAGAAAATATTGCTACCTTCTATGGGTTTTTACCTGAAAGAAAGATTGGCCATCGTTCCATTCCTTGACTTGACGACTTCAAGTTACACATTATTTTCATCGTGCGCTTTCCAAGTCACCAGCCACCTACTTTGTAAAGCCAAATGAAAATCAGATGGACATCGATATATTCATCTTTTGATACATTATGATGGTAGATCTATTTCGTCCCGTTTGGTATTGGCAACAAGTTTGTTTTGCTTTGCGTGTGTATATATTATAGTGTGTGGGTGGGTTTGTTTTATAATAATTCATGCTCACTGGTTATAGATATTTAGATCTTAAGGCATAAATTAAACATAAACCCTGTCAAACATAAGGATGTACAAGGATGAAAATGAGCGCTGTTGGAATAAATCAAGACAAGCATGAAGAGTTCATTCTTCATAGGCTCACCAGATGTCGCTTGTGCTGTGTGATATAGGCGGCAACCCTTTGCACCCTTTCTCAGCTCCGAGGCCATTCCTTCCTGTTTCTTTCATTGGTGGTTGGCGGGTTCTACTGGTAGTTTTCCCTACTTATTTCCTTTCACTCTTTCACTCATCTTTCATATTGCTGTCTCCTGATAGTTCACCTTGCCATCACCGCATATAGTGGACGGGGATAACTTCAATCAATGAATGAATGAATCAATGCATCAATCAATCAATCCTATTTCTTTCTCAACGCGTCTCCTCCTTGTCTCCTGGCTCTGCCTCTCCCTCATTTCCTCGTCTAGCATTTATTTTAATGTCACTTTGTTTTACCACAGCTAGAGGCAGACGGAGCACGTGACCTAATTGCCGTCTTCTGAGTTTTTTGCTTTGCACTCCAGTGACTGGTTCTGATGCAATGGTGTTCTTCCATTGGAGTTCTTTGTCGGAAATGGTCTACGGTCAGAAGATGAGGGAATCAAGTATTCGATACCGTGTATGTATGTTGGAAGGCTTCGAAGTTTCTGCTGATGGTCTTGATACTCTTCCATGATTATGCTCCTTGAGAAAGATTGGTAACACATGACCTCCAAAGATGGTCAGTTTAAATTTCTGTCATTTTTTCAATACTTTTTCTGCATGAACGTTTCGAAGGCAAGCAAAATTCTTGGCCCGCTTTTGAAATCCTCGTTGTAATCTCTTTGCCAGCAAATCCATCTGATGTCATTCTGGTTCTTAAATTAACTCTTCCACTTCTTCAGTAGATATTTGATTTTTAAAAATATAGTATATATTATGCGTATGAGTATGAAATGGTGAATGCATACGTCTGGAGGAAGACGAATAGTTTACAGCTTGTACCTTCTTATTGCGCTAGACGAGTTAGGAACGAAAGGCTAATTGATTTGTGAAAAAAGATTGACAAGCTTCCGAAAATTGTACTTTTACATTTACAATAACTCGAACGTTATTTTTATCAGCATATTTTCATTTCATTGTATGAACGGCATAAGTGACCTTGTCCTCGTTCTCAAAATATTTCTGTTTTATTAATTTAGTCCTAAGCTGACGTGTCCATCTTAGCGTATTTGATTGTTATTCTCTTAATTGGACTTAACAATCTCACTGCCTTTATTACAACCGATTCACTTATTGGACCATGGGATCGTAGGAAAGCAATCTGATTGTAATAAGACCATTTTGCACCGGCAAATTCAACATCTACGTGGTTTGTCTGTCTAGAATATTGGCCACGGTCGCCAATGATATTGCGGTCGTCATTGCTCCACAGTTCTAAGATCGTACCGATATTCTTTCTCCTGTCGAGCCAGACATCAATGTTTGTGGCACCGGCTGGAATGGTAGTGAGAGAAACGCGTTGTTTTCTGGCAACATTTCTCAGTTTGTCAAAGGCAATATCAACACATCTACTCCCATCGCCTCTGCAAATGCCGCATCTGTCCTTGATGTCTATAGGACTAGGGCAATCTGAGAATTCCACACACAAGCCTCTGACGCATCTCTGTTCAACGTTAAGTCGTTGTAAATCATAGTTTGACTTTTTCGAGTCGAGACACAGTGTTCCATCTGGCATAACAGCGTCTAAATCACCTTTATTTGATAGTGGTTTTCGTTGGCATTTGAATAAACACGATTTGCTTTTGACAACCTCAATGTTGGGACCGGCGTCTTGCACAGTTAGGGGGCGAGAAATTGGAGAATACCCAGCCGATCCTTTCAAGTTCAGCCGGACATTGTTCTCTACAAACCTTGAGCACACTTCGTCTCCCCTCAGTTGTCTCAATTCGTGTGTCCTTTTTGGTTCTCCCGGACATGGGTCGGTATTGCAAAGCATAGGTTTCACTGCCATTCCTGGACACTTAGGTGTTATGTTGAAACCTCGAAATTGGCATCTTCGACGCCGAGTTTTGACACCTGTGCCACATGAACGGGAGCAGGGTGAAACATCGACAGACCATTCTGACCAAACTGGAATTGGCGTAAATTCTTGCAAAATACTAATGTGGTCGCTAACCTTAGTTTGACTCCATGGTTTGCAGGATCTGTCTTTCTCACAAAAGGATGTCTTGCCGCAAGGGAATCCGACAGGAGCTTTAAATTTTCGGGCTCTATTAAACTCTGGACTTGAGCTATCTTCGTTGTGACAAATAAACCATTTGCATATAGCTGTTCCAAATGGCCTCTCATGAGGTCCAAATATGTATCCTCTTCCTGCTAATATCTCACATAACCCATCCGGTGTTCTGACTTGTCCTGGGAAAACGTCGGGCAGCTCATTAAACCTGGCTGCTGTCAGGGTGGGCGAAGCCTCTTCAAAAAGACATTGAGCGCTGCCGCTGTTAATATTCCGATCGAGCATATATTTCATGCACGGAGAAAAATTGAATTGTGCTCGCCTTCCCTGTCCACCCATAAAACCCCCAATGGCCAGCAGATGGCGTGGACATCCTGCTAAGCCTTGGTGAGGAAGTCCCAACGTATGACCCAACTCATGAGCGAAGCCCACGAATGTATTCAGATTAGCACCTTTGACTATAAGACATTTAGTGTTCAACTTACACACACCACCGACATAGGCAAGACCTATTTGTCCGTTTGCCCAATGCGTGATTCCAGAATTGATTGCGTGAATATCATAATTATACTTGCCGACAGTGTACAGGCAAGAGGACCGTAAATTGCTACCAAAATTTTGCGTGAACGTGTAACTCTCTGGGTTAGTGTGCCAATATTCCAGGAATTTAAGCTTTATTTTCACGTCATAGCCTATTTTTGTGCGATCAGCATACAACGCTTGCGTTCCTGCCAGCCTTGTCAGCAGAAAATCATCTTCTCTGCCAGGTACAATCTTTTAAGTATGTTGCAGTATTGCTGGTCGGAGAACATGGCCATCTCTATCACAAGTTTCTTTGGGCTTTCTTCGCCTTCGACATTTCTCCGGGCACGACCTGCTTTTCTTTCTATCGCCCTCGTTATAAAATCGTGGCCATAGTCTACAGAATCAGTGGAGTTATCCGTGGAGTTCGATGTTGAGCGTCTCCACAAAACATGCACATCGTAGTCTTGAGACGCCTCTCGCTTAGATCTCCCCGCCTCAACAGGGTGGAAGAAGTACTCGTAATCAGGACTACTCGCAAATCCAAAAGCCCGTCACAGTGAGAAATAGCCGCCGAGCCTTCACCGCTTGAGTCTCCTACTTGGCCATGAAAATAGCAATCTTCTGCGTCACGCTTTCTTACCATACGTCCCGTGGTTGTGAGGTAAGAGACGACAGTTTCTGAGCTTACGACGCCGGCGTGACGTAGAGCCAACTTGACCTCTGAGCCGGTGGACAGATCAAGTTGTAGGGTCTTTATGCCTTCACTGGCTTCTGCATTTCCAATTGCGCCCACATCTCTCCTATCCAATCTCCTCTTCCGTTGTCCTTGATCTTCAACTAGGTGAACTCTGGCAACATCATGACCTTCAAAGCCACGATGCTCCTTGGCCATTCGTTTCATAATGGTGTGAGCTTCATGTTTGTAGTGTTGAAGACACAGAGTCGATGTGATAGTAAGCAAGACCAAGACGGTGAGAAGCGTCAACGTGGTCATTCTGTCACTTTTGCGTCCTGCGGAGAAAGAAAAACAAACAAAATCATGAGACATACCTTTTATCTCAATCGTTTTAAATCTTATACTGACATGCTTATTACAATAATTTATACACATGATGACGAACGATAGTAATAATGGTAATAATAATAATAATAATAATAATAATAATAATGATAATAATAATAATAATAATAATAATAATAATAATAATAATAATAATAATAATAATAATAATAATAATAATAATAATAATAATAATAATAATAATAATAATAATAATAATAATAATAATATAATAATAATGATAATAATAATAATAATAATAATAATAATAATAATAATAATAATAATAATAATAATAATAATAATAATAATAATAATAATAATAATAATAATAATAATGATAATAATAACAACAAACGTTTATAAAGCGCTTACTTAAAGGGAGGGGGCGTCTCCTGAAGTCATTTTATTACCTTTGAGTTTAGGTTTTTGCTTTTAGTATACATATTAGGAATTGTCAAAATATAGTCATCCTATATCATTGAAAAGTAGCGTGCTTGGTTTCCATGGAAACGGTCGCCATCTTGACTTTGACCCAATTTTCAAAATCTATCTTCTGACGTAGTTATGAATAGAATTACTCATAACCTGCGCAGATTGTTCTTTCCATTAAAGATATCAAGAGTGACGTCAGTTTTTTAAGATATATATTTTGGACAGTTGTTTTTTTTTTCAAACGCATTTTTGAAATAAATAATACATATCTTGTATATACAAAATTGGCATTTTTATTACCAAAAAAATAATAATTCTCAAATAGTTAACAAGATATCAAAAAACCCCGACGTCATTCTATTAACATTGACAAGAGGGACCTGTGTGCCAAATATTACACAAATCGGTCTGTAAATGACGGAGAAGATAGAATTTCAGTATGAAAAAAACTACATTTCGAGAAAAACGCAAGTAAAGAAATAAAAAGAAAATAACATAAAGCAAACGCTTCAGATGGGCTGCCTTCTTGTAGCAACTCCCCCTTACTCTTTCGACAGTCTCTGTTATTGTTACTAGTGTAAAGAGGATTGTAAATCTAGGTTTAGATATGCACTGCTGTGAAAACAGACGTCAAAACGACCATTTTGGAGGGGGGGGGGGGTTTCCCCTCTATTCCTATACTTGTGCGCGCAAGTTTACAATCGGTTGAACACCACTCATAGGTGCAAGTCTGCAATCGGTTGAACACCCCCATTGGTGCAACTCTACAATCGATTGAACACCACCCATTGATGTAAGTCTACAATTCATTGAACATCACTCATTGGTGTAAGTCTAAAAACTGATTGAACACCACCCATTGGTGTAGGTCTACAATCGATTGAACACCACTCATTGGTGCAAGTCTACAATCGATTGAACACTACCCATTGGTGTAAGTCTACAATCGATTGAACACTACCCATTGGTGTAAGTCTACAATCGATTGAACACTACCATTGGTGTAAGTCTACAATCGATTGAACACTACCCATTGGTGTAAGTCTACAATCAATTGAACACTACCCATTGGTGTAAGTCTACAATCGATTGAACACTACCCATTGGTGTAAGTCTACAATCGACTGAACACCACCCATTGGTGTCAGTCTACAATCGATTGAACACCACCCATTGGTGTAAGTCTACAATCGATTGAACACCACCCATTAGTGTGTCTACAATCGACTGAACACTACCCATATTAGTGTGTAAATCTAACAATCAACACCTTGGTGTATCGATCGATTGAACACTAACCATTGGTGTAAATCTACAATCGATTGAACACCACCCATTGGTGTAAGTCTACAATCGATTGAACACCACCCATTGGTGTAAGTTTACAATCGATTGAACACCACCCATTGGTGTAAGTCTACAATCGATTGAACACCACCCATTGGTGTAAGTCTACAATCGATTGAACACCACTCATTGGTGTAAGTCTACAATCGATTGAACACCACTCATCTACAATCGATTGAACACCACCCATTGGTGTAAGTCTACAATCGATTGAACACCAATCATTGATGTAAGTCTACAATCGATTGAACACCACCCATTGGTGTAAGTCTACAATCGATTGAACACCACCCATTGGTGTAAGTCTACAATCGATTGAACACCACTTATAAGTCTGTACAACAACGCATGGAGATATGGTCTAAAAGTCTGTACAACGACGCATGGAGATATGGTCTAAAAGTCTGTACAACGCATGGAGATATGGTCTAAAAGTCTGTACAACGCATGGAGATATGGTCTAAAAGTCTATACAACACATGGAGGTATGGTTTAAAAGTCTGTACAACAACACATGGAGATATGGTCTAAAAGTCTGTACAACAACGCATGGAGATATGGTCTAAAAGTCTGTACAACAACACATGGAGATATGGTTTAAAAGTCTGTGCAACAACACATGGAGATATGGTCTAAAAGTCTGTACAACAACGCATGGAGATATGGTCTAAAAGTCTGTACAACAACGCATGGAGATATGGTTTAAAAGTCTGTACAACACGGGGAGATATGGTTTAAAAATCTGTACAACGCATGGTGATATGGTATAAAAGTTTATCGAGATTACGAGATCTGCATTGCTTCTATTACAAAGTAATAATAATTCAATTCAATCATCTTTATTGATCTGTTAAAAATATTAATAATTCAATTCAATCATCTTTATTGATCCTTTCAAAATAATAATAATTCAATTCAATCCTCTTTATGGATCGTTTAAAAAAATAAGAACTCAATTCAATCATCTTTATTGATCCTTTAAAAATAATAAATCTTTATTGTCCGAAGAAGGCAAATCTTTTGATTTACATTTCTCATGTTACAAAATACATTTAGTACAATAACTTTACACATATTGTGTCGTTGAAAACATCGTTCACTCACACCATCATATATCACAATTGAACATAACATAACCATGGATAACATTCACACACACACACACACACACACACACACACACACACACACGCACACGCACGCACACTCGTCCATGTTCACACACCGTTGAGCATGAAGTAACTGTAGGATGTTGTATCCAACCACAACTTCACACCAAGCGGTACGACACGACTGTAGGTCAATCTGTCCGCAAGAAATAACTGGATTCACACGAGGCCCCGATCTTTTTATGGAGAGTTTTTACTTGGCATGGCAGACACGCCGGTAGCTCAGTGGGTAAAGCGTGTGACTACAACTCAGTTCGCTTCCCAGTCCACGCAAATTTTTCTTTGGCCCTGCTGTTGACCCAAGAGCGAAATGTTAATTATTAAGCTAGGTATAGTCAGACTCGGGGGAAAACACATAGCGGCGTGGAAAGCAATGGCGAACTATCAGGACTCTACATCTGATTACTTTACGCTTTACTCTGAGTTAAGGCCTTGCTTTTAGTTGGCATGGTTCGCTGACATATTTTGCCTTTTCTTATGGTAACACTATGTGGATGCCGATGCTTGGGTCAACGGTTCAGTATATCTGCTGGCGACCACGTCTTTTTTTATCTTCTGTTTATGCCTTAGAACTCGTTTCGTGTGTATGTGTGTGTGTGTGCAGGTGTGTGTGTGTGTGTGTGTGTGTGTGTGTGTGTGTGCAGGTGTGTGCCGGTGTGTGGGTGTGGGTAAATCAAATCAAATCAAAACTATGTAGAGTTCCTTGCCTGCGCTCGTGCATAATACGCCATAGACATGCAATACCCTCCCTCCCCCTTCACAATGATTATCAGTGATGTGTGATCACAAAAGGCCCTGCTGTAACCTTTTAATGTTGTTCTGTTTTGTTTCTTCTGTGTTCAACCACAACCAAAAGGTCGTGGTTCAAGCTCCCACGAATAATTATCTCGAGTTTTTTTTGTTATGAAATCTACCCCTGCTCCAGGCAGGTTGATCGACACACCTCTAGTCACATTGGAGACTCTCTGTGTACGTAAAATATCCCTTGACTGTTTATAGAGCAGTCTGGACAAAATGAAATAATATCCTACCTAAACACCTGAGATCACCTTAGTTGTGGAAGTGGGTAAATCTGATCAAATGTCACCCTTTTCTTTTGCTTTGCTTTCCCTATTTAAACCAGTACAGTTTTGGTTTTTCTCCTTTAATTCCATAGCAGTCCTCTTATATATTATTCATTTCTGATCCATCCTCACCACTCAGAGCGAGAAACACAACACTTTCATCTCTGTTACTTCAACCCTGTTTGCTGCCGTTCAGTCGTCGCCACCGTCTCTAGATCACATCTTCCCTTAATACATAGATTTATCTGCAGTAAATAAGATCACATCTTCAGTTTGTACACGCATACACACACACACACACACACACACACACACACACACACACATATATATATATATATATATTTTATATATATATATATTTTATATATATATATATATATATATATATATATATATACATACATATATATATATATATATATATATATATATATATATATATATATATATATATATATATATATATATATATATATATATATATATATATATATGTGTGTGTAAGTAATAATATCACATCTTCAGTTTGTACATAGATCTATCTGTAGAACAGTAAGATCACATCTGCACTTTATACATATATCTATTTCTATGGCAGTAAGATCACATCTTCGCTTGATACATGCATCTATCTGCAGTAAATAAGATCACATCTTCACTTTATGCAAAGATCTAGATCTATATATAGTACAGTAAGATCACATCTTCACTATATACATATATCTAGATCTATCTGTAGTACAGTAGGATCACATTTTCACTTTATACATAGATGTAGATCTATCTGTAGTACAGTAAGATCACATCTTCACTTCATACATATACCTAGATCTATCTGTAGTACAGTTAGATCACACCTTTGCTTGATACATAGATGTATCTGCAGTTCAATAAGATCACATCTTCACTTTATACATAGATCTATCTGCAGTACACTGAGATTACATCTTAACTTTATATACAGATCTATCTGCAGTACAATAGGATCACATTTTCACTTTATACATAAATCTGTCTTCAATACAATAAGATCACATCTTCACTTTATACATAAATCTGTCTACAGTACAATAAGATCACATTTTCACTTTATACATAGACGTAGATCTATCAGCAGTACAATAAGATCACATCTTTACTTTATACATAGATCTATCTGCAGTACAATAGGATCACATCTTCACTTTATACATAGATCTGTCTGCAGTACAATAAGATCACATTTTCACTTTATACAGTGACGTAGATCTATCTGCAGTACAATATGATCACATTTTCACTTTATACATAGATCTATATGCAGTACAATAAGATTACATCTTCTCTTTATACATAGATTTGTCTGCAGTACAATAGGATCACATCTTCTCTTTATACATAAACGTAGATCTATCTGCAGTACGATAAGATCACATCTTCTCTTTATACATAGATCTGTCTAAAGTACAATAAGATCACATCTTCTCTTTATACATAGATCTGTCTGCAGTACGATAAGATCACATTTTCACTTTATACATAGACGTAGATCTATCGGCAATACGATAAGATTCCACTAAGTTGAAATTGAGAACCTTTTTTTTTGTAAAGGCGCCAAAGATGATGTGTTCAACATTGTATTCAACATGGTATTCAACATTGTATTCAACATGGTATTCAACATTGTATTCAACATGGTATTCAACATTGTATTCAACATGGTATTCAACATTGTATGGATTATTCACTCATGGTGCACAAATTAGCGCGCCCGTTAATTATGCAAACCTGGATTAATCTCTAAATGTCATAATGGCTAATATCAGGTTTGAAAACACCAGAGATTGCTAAATTTCAATAAGTATTAAAGAAACTTGGATTATTATCACTCATCGATATCATATTATTAGCAACATTAGTTACATTATGAAAATGCTGGATTTTTGACAATGTCCGTTGAGGTAATGAGCGACCTAGGCGGAGGTCTGCGCTCTGTGGTGCTTTTGTTTCTCTATTTTCTCCATGGATAGGCAATAAACAGGATGTGCGTTTATTACATTACACTCTATGTTCCCCTTTAGCTGTTTATTGTCGTTCTACCACTACGCCCACCCCCTCCCACCTTTCCATACAGCGCCCTTTTTGTCTTTTTCCATTGCCTTGTCTTTCTCTGTCTTAGATGGAAATCGATTATCATTTAATTACAACACTAGCTTTGTTGAAACTCAATCATTTAAATTACAACACTAGCTTTGTTGAAACTCAATCATTTAATTACAACACTAGCTTTGTTAAAACTCAATCATTTAAATTACAACACTAGCTTTGTTAAAACTCAATCATTTAAATTACAACACTAGCTTTGTTAAAACTCGATCATTTAATTACAACACTAGCTTTGTTAAAACTCGATCATTTAATTACAACACTAGCTTTGTTGAAACTCAATCATTTAATTACAACACTAGCTTTGTTGAAACTCAATCATTTAATTACAACACTAGCTTTGTTAAAACTCAATCATTTAATTACAACACTAGCTTTGTTAAAAAAAAACCTAATTAACATCATCAAATATTATTGTTTCCACCTCTACCCGATTTCCCCTTCTATTGTGACGCCATTCCATACATCTTTTCTACCATCTGCTGTCTACGCATTTTCTTCCTTATGGGCTTCCTTATGCTGTGAAAAAAACAATTCATTAATAATTATCACTTCCTGTTTGTTCCTGTTATTTGCTTATTCGTCTCCGTTTCTTTGTGAATTTCTCGCCCCTCTATAGTTGCCTCCCTTTCTAATTGAATTGGATGGACCTGTGGCATGTTATTAAAGGGCGATAATAACTGTGCTGCATGGTGGTTATAACCCATGTGAATTCATCTATTCGATTTCAGCCTAATTACATGAAATATTCATCTACATAACTGTTGCTTTTCGTTGGGCGGGTGGGAAGGGCGAAGGCCAGTGAGAAGGGGGTGGTTATCAGATAAAACACTACGTTCATTCGTAGGCGCTATCATCGAGGATGTATACCATCTAACAGCTATAGAGTTTGAAACCAAGTCTACGTCGACTACACGACAGAGAGAGAGAGAGAGAGAGAGAGAGAGAGAGAGAGAGAGAGAGAGAGAGAGAGAGAGAGAGAGAGAGAGAGAGAGAGAGAGAGAGAGAGAGAGAGAGAGAGAGAGAGAGAGAGAGAGAGAGAGAGAGAGAGAGAGAGAGAGAGAGAGAGAGAGAGAGAGAGAGAGAGAGAGAGAGAGAGAGAGAGAGAGAGAGAGAGAGAGAGAGAGAGAGAGAGAGAGAGAGAGAGAGAGAGAGAGAGAGAGAGAGAGAGAGAGAGAGAGAGAGAGAGAGAGAGAGAGAGAGAGAGAGAGAGAGAGAGAGAGAACAAAAAGGGAATGTTTTTCGAGAAACGGACGTATGCACATAGATGCAGGCACGCAAACAGAAGTACTTACAGCTCGTGCAATTGAAAAAAAAACCGTCGTAAAAGACCGAGACACGTCATACACACTATTACATTGTTAACATGGAAAGATCGTCAATTTTGTTACAAAATGTGCGCTTTTCATAACAGGCAATGTATTGCAATGATAACCTGGAACGATCCTCATTGTCAGTTTCATACCAAACTATACTCTTTTCATAAGGGACAATGTATTGAAATGTTTACATCCATTGTCAATTTCATACCGAACTATACTCTTTCATAACAGACAATGTATTGAAATGTTTACCTCCATTGTCAAATTTATACCAAACTATACTCTTTCATAACAGACAATGTATTGAAATGTTTATCTCCATTATCAAATTTATACCAAACTATACTCTTTTCATAAGAGACAATGCATTGAAATGTTTACCTCCATTGTCAATTTCATACCAAACTATAGTCTTTTCATAAGAGACAATGTATTGAAATGTTTACCTCCATTGTCAAATTTATACCAAACGATACTCTTTTCATAACAAATAATGTATTGAAATGTTTACCTCCATAGTCAAATTTATACCAAACTATACCAATGTATTGAAATGTTTACCTCCATTAATTTTGTTTATACCAAACTGTACTTTGAACCTTTCTTGCGTCAGGACGTGCATAAGGCCTATACTCGTCCTTCGAAAGTCGCCAGCGCAGATCACAACTCTCCATTCAATCGCCGCCCCCTCCCCCCTGTGCCGTGTGTCTTGCCCATGCCAGTGTAGATCACAATTTTCAATTCAATTCCTCCCCCCCTGCTCTCCATTCTAGTCATTATCTGCAACAACCCCCCCCCCCGTGTGCCGTCTGTCTTGCTTTCGTCAGTGAAGATCACAATTCTCCATTCGACTGGTTCTCCCCATGCTGTGCGAGCGGCTGGTATCTCCTACCTCTTTCCTTTCACTCTTATACATGTCTTTCATCTCGTTGATTCCTTTCAATTCACACTAAGATCACCGCGTAGGCTGGACGAGTTGATTTTCGGTAAAACGAACAAGCCAACAAACCATCATCCCGAGCCATGTTATTTGTGGACTTACTTATTTTATCAGAGCCTAGCCTCATGTGTCCATCATCCCATGGACAATTGACACAGCGACTTTCGCTCTCGTGCTTTCTCCTCAGTATCATGAGATCACAACCATGATGGATAGAGTTGTTTTTTTTGTTTTTTGTTTTTTTGTAGAGTAGATGCCACCTTGTTATGCCAGCCAACATTTGATATCATATTAATGCTTGCTTCAACCGTTGATTGATTGCCGACTGTTAGAATAATAAATAGCCTTGTTATAAATACTAATCGAGCCTTGGTGTTACTAGATTGCCCACGTCAAAATCTAGATCTAGAGACATTTCCTTGCTCTATTTTTACCTTGGTTACACTCAATTTGGTTATCTCAAGGCATACTGTTGCTGCGGGAGATGGAGGCAGAGATGACAAGTCGCGGGCATCTTTGGCAAAAAACTCAACGTAAGTGCGCGAGGTAGACAGCTTCAGATATCTTTGACATACAGCCGATTTGATTTAAGTCTTACCCATATTCACAATTAAGGTGATCTTGGGGCTTGTTTTCTTGTTGGGTTTTTTTGTATCGTAGGCTTTTCTTTTTAAAATTCGCCCGAACTGCCCTGTACACAGCCAATGAATCTTTTAATGTACGCATGGTTTGATGATATGCACACAGGACCTTCTTCTTATCGTCCAGTTTCAATGGGACTAGCTGTTGATCAACTTACCTAGACCAAGGGAGGGGGTGGGTGGGGCGGGGGTGTTTCACTCGTATAAACTCGAGAAAATGTTTTAACCTATCGGGCACGAACCCACGACATTTTGGTTGAGATATCACTGGACCAGGGATTCCCCATGAAGGAGTCTCCGTTGGCATACAGGAAACATTCCATGTTTCGCATCCATAATGTAACAATGCCGACATGACAAAAGTATCGAAGAGCGGCATACAAGAGGGAGTCTACATTGGCATACAAGAGGGAGCCTACATTGGAATACAAGAGAGAGTCTACATTGGAATACAAGAGAAGTCTACATTGGACAAGAGAGTCTACATTGGCATACAAGAGGGAGTCTACATTGTCATACAGGAAGGGAGTCTACATTGCCATACAAGAGGAGTCTACATTGGCATACAAGAGGAGTCTACATTGGCATACAAGAGGGAGTCTACATTGGCATACAAGAGGGAATCCCCATTGGCATACAAGAGGAGTCTACATTGGAATACAAGAGGAATCCCCATTGGCATACAAGAGGGAGTCTACATTGGCATACAAGAGGAGTCTACATTGGCATACAAGAGGGAGTCTACATTGGCATACAAGAGGGAGTCTACATTGGCATACAAGAGGGAATCCCCATTGGCATACAAGAGGGAGTCTACATTGGCATACAAGAGGGAGTCTACATTGGCATACAAGAGGGAATCCTCATTGGCATACAAGAGGGAGTCTACATTGGCATACAAGAGGAATCCTCATTGGCATACAAGAGGGAATCCTCATTGGCATACAAGAGGGAGTCTACATTGGCATACAAGAGGGAGTCTACATTGGCATACAAGAGGAGTCTACATTGGCATACAAGAGGAGTCTACATTGGCATACAAGAGGGTGTCTACATTGGAATACAAGAGGAGTCTACATTGACATACAAGAGGGTGTCTACATTGGCATACAAGAGGGTGTCTACATTGGCATACAGGAGGGAGTCTACATTGGTATACAAGAGGAATCCCCATTGGTATACAAGAGGGTCTCTACATTGGCATACAGGAGGGAGTCCACATTGGCATACAAGAGGAGTACCCTGAAAAAAGCTTTTGTAAGTTGCATTGTCGACGGCTATTCTATTACAGTTGTGCAGTGTCCCTCCACCATCTTATACCAACAAATGCGTTATTATTACTACAGTGACCATCTCCACCAGTAACAACAGCATTGCTTGGCACCAGCTAACGGTTCCACCAATGCCACTGATCGTAAGGTTTATATGGCTTTGTACGTCAATATTGACAGTCCTGTCAAAGTTGTTGTCACTGCTACGACTGGACTAATTTTATTGTGAGGAAAGTATGGATGCCCAGCTACACTTCCTTCCTCTTTGATCTTTGCCTCTTTTACACGTATTCAGAGTAATGAGTAGATGTCAAATAGACTGAGGTACAAGAGGTTGAAGGGATATTTCCAAATAGGCCTTTTTTGGCAGGAATTCAAATTTTGCCAGTTTGGAGGCCAGAAGGGCCTGCTGCTTTCAATTCCAAACCACCAAGGATTCGTTTACAGGTGCAAAGGCACATGGTACCTACTAGATAACCGTTCGTCTCCGATAGGACCAGATACTCGTTTTATCCTGCTTACCACAGAATCAGGAGGCAGAAGAAACCCGAAAAAATGGAATTCAAATTCAAGCTTGCATGGCTGCTCCGTTATATTGCAATGAATTCTGTGGTACAAACGGCTGTCATATACAAAGTTTATTATATAGATAGTATTGTCTTTACTCGTACATAACGTGATGGATTGGAAGTGCATTTCCTATTTAGATAATATGTGTGTAGCTTCGTTCCAATGGTTTTCGAAAGGGGTGACCTGGGTAAAATGTTGAATTTCTCGGGAAACCTTTGAGATCACCGAATATTGTGGCTATCACAAAGGAAAAAAAAGGTGCAATATTTCCGCCTTCAACGACTGCATAGTAGATAGGACATGATAACTCGTATTTCAATTTCGTCAATACCAGCCGCGGTCAAAGCCGCTGATAAAATTCAATTATAAATTAAATAAAAGTATTTATTGTCCATTCTGTGTGGTGAACTTATTGTCTTGACAATGCTGGTCACCTGAGAGAAAATTAAATCGTGTTTAATCCGTTACAGCATTAAGAAGGCATTTTAAACCCTTACCGCCTTGAGAAATCATTTAGTTCGTTACCACATTGAGAAACCATTTAATTCGTTTGCATATTGAGACACCATTTAATTTGTTACCGCATTGAGAATCCTTTTTAAGCTGTTACCGCATTGAGAAACCATTTAATTTGTTACCTCGTTGAGAAACCCTTCAATTTGTTACCGGATTGAAAAACCATTTAATTCGTTACCTTATTGAGAAACCATTTCATTCGTTACTTCATAGAGAAACCATTCAATTTGTTACCGCATTGAGAAACCATCTAATTCATTACCGCATTGAGATACCATCTAATTCATTCCCACATTGAGAAACCATCTCATTACCACATTGAGAAACCATCTAATTCATTGCCGCATTGAGAAACCATTTAATTTTGTTACCGCATTGAGGATCCTTTTTAAGCCGTTACCGCATTGAGAAGCATTTTTAAGCTGGTGCCGCATTGAAAAAGCTGTCTTAAGCTTCCCAAATGTGCTTAAGACATCTGTCCCTCAGTGTGCTCACTCCCATATCCCGTTTGTTTCTCTCTGGGGTTTCCTTACAGTTATACTTTCCTCATTATGTTTTCTGTGGAGCATGTTGTTAGATCACAGAATGTCGAATGAATAACCAATAACGTTAATAACGTTAATTTGTTTGGACAGTGTTCGAGATTGTGGAAGAAATGCTTGCAAACGAGCACAGGAAGTAATCAAAGCTCCCGTGCCTGTCCTAAGCAATCAAGGAATCCATTATTGAGAAAAGAGATATAATCTCATTATGATAGAGACACTGGGCAGTGGGTGGTTTGGTTGGGGTAAGGTAATGGGGTACAATACAATACAATACAATACAATACAATACAATACAATACAATACAATACAATACAATACAATACAATACAATACAATACAATACAATACAATACAATACAATACAATACAATACAATAATACAATGCACAATACAATACAATACAATACAATACAATACAATACAATACAATACAATACAATACAATACAATACAATACAATATAATACAATACAATGCAATGCAATACAATACAATACAATACAATATCAGTTTGGGATTGACTAGGTATGAGCTGTTAACTGCCCCATTGAATCAAAATAGTACATCTTTGAAATATAAAGCATGTATTACTAACATGCGAATTTAACCCCCCCCCCCCCTCCCAAAAAAAAAAAAAAAGCAATGTGCAAAATGGAAGTGTTCAATCAATTAGCAAATAGTTTTACATTTTAAAGAAAGTATTTACATGCACTTACCAAACATATATCTAAAAGTCAATCAACTCTTCATAAATTTTGAAACCAATTAATGAGTTGGCAATTTTCGTATCAAATTTAAGACCGTTCCAAGTAGCTACATTTTATAATAATCAAAATTGCATTGATTGACGACATAACAGTTAAATGTAAGCTGTAAAATGTTTTAACTTTGTTATGAATCAATACTCACTTAAAACACTACGTTGGAAGAGGTGACAAACTAAGAGATGAATAAGAAATCGATAGCAAAAAAAGCAATCGAACATAAACTGTCACGTTGGAAGAGTTGGTGGCGGGATGATAGAAGGATAAAAGGAGACTACTCTCAGTGCTTACACAAATACAACAGGAGCCACGAGAGGTTGAAGTGTTTGCTTTGATTTTACCCACTCCCCATAACTAAGTTGAACATAGGGGATATCGAAGTATAAATAAATAAATTACATGTCAAATTTAAAAGAGACAACTCTACCGAAACGAGACAGAATAAACCTTTAACGTCTTATATATTAAGTTTAACCTCTTTATTTTTCTGTCAATTTTCGTAAAAGTTGACATCTTTTATTTCTAGTTTAAAAAAAAGAAATTGTTTATCCTTCTACTAACATGAAAGCGTATGGACTTGACTTACCACAGAACAGAATGCACAGCTCCGTCCGTCCGACTGACCGACTCAGTGTAAGAAAGACTGACTGCTTTACCACTTTGGCTTCCTTGTGTCAGCCGCTACTGTTGCCCTGAATTTGTCCACCGCACCTGTTATTTATTGGTTTCAAAGCGTCAATAACCAATCAACCTCTTCCGGTCTGAAGAATCATTGTCTTGCAGCCATTGTGTCCGCATACAATAGAAGCTGCCGTGTGTAGACATCTGACACTAATTAGCGACTCATTTTCTTTCCATTGGGAATGCCGTAGCCAAATTGGTGGTGTAGAGTGGTCTGGTATCACCAGGATGCTGCGCCGATGGAGGGCTTCTTTTGTACGCCTGTATGATATATTCAGAAAATTATTTAGCTGTCGTTATCATTAATTGATTGAGATAAGCGTGAATGAGTCTCCGGTTGGGGACATAATATACTGAGGCATTATTGAAAGAACAAAGGGATAGTGACGTCGGAAAAGAAGCACAAACCTCAACGTAGGAAAGCAAGAACATTGTTGCCAGTATTGGCCCACATTAATGGCATATGCGTACGTAATTACTTTCTTTTTCTTACGTCACGTTATATATAAGACATGTTATGGCAAAGTTAATAACCATGGCATGTTTCTTTGTTTGGAGACAAAAACAACGAATTCCCATTCTGATTCTGGTTCTAGTTGGAGAGTAGTGTATTGGATAAGCAGCTTCGCTCTGCTGACATCTGCCGTGGACGCATGACTTTGGTGGTCTGGTAACAACAATAAAGTAGTTGTCCCCTACTGGGAACTGTGAGGTTGCGGTCAAATCTTAGTTTTTGCGCTGCATCACGTTGTATCGTTGAGACGACATATACAACAGGTATTCACGCGCTCCCCTCCAGTTACGAATGGACTTCTAGACGATGTTTAATCGCTATAGAAACTGCGATTTTCTGTCCTATGGGTCTCATACGTTTGAAGTAAGAATTTAATTGCGATAAGCAGA